>CM035127.1:82128113-82483113 GCA_020205605.1 Panax ginseng | reverse complement strand
TTTAGATGGTCATTGACTCTTAATTTTAAGCTAGAGGTCTCGAGTTCGTTGCTTGGCAAAGACAACATAATTGTAGGCTCCAAGAAACGCTTAAATGGTCAAAATGGCCCTAGTTTTGGTGGGTCGATAATGTGAGGCCCTTTAAGTCGTCTTGAGGTCATTCGAGCTTCTTTATTTATTTATTTATTTTTGTAAAATCTTGCTACACCAAAAATAGTAATAATAATAAATATTAAATATAATAAAATAATTTATAATAAACAATAATTCTAATTACCTACATTAACTACATATCTCAATCAATTAAAATTTTAATAGTATTATAAATTACTTTCAAAGTATATAATCAAATTTGATTTTTTTTAAAATTAATATAATTTATTTAACTTTTAAAAATAATAAATAATTGTAATTAATACTAATATATAGATAATTTTAAATTTTATAATTATATTACTCCCTCCGTCCCAAATTAATTGCTCAATTTTGATTTTTTTAAGTTAATTTGACTATTTTTAGAATTAATAATTAAGCATATATAAATATATTTCTAAAATTATAAAAATTGAGATTAGTAATAAATTGTATATACTTTCTTTTGGTTATAATTTCTTCACCTATATTTTAGCAAAAATAGTAAAAATATTAGTTTTTAAAATGGTTAATTTGACTTTAAAAAATCAAAACTGAGTAATTAATTTGGGATGGAGGGAATATCTAAATGGAAGTCATTTTGGACCAAAACCTGTTCTACCCCCTTTGCCCAATAAATGTGACTCGGAGATTGACCCCTCCGAGCTGGACTATTTATAATTGATCCGGAGTACTGAAATTAATAAGCCATAAAATTATAGTAATTTGGTTATTTTGAATGGGTTTATGCATGCAGACAACTATGGGAAGAAAGACATTGGTCATGATTGCAAAGAAACAATATATTGAAGATTGTATTAAATTAAATAGTTGTTATAGTTCAGTTGGTTTAAACTTTTATTTATTTACTTACAAGTCTTGTGTTCAAACCTCACAACTCACAAGTAGCAATTTTATTTTAAAAAGAAAAAAAGTCACAGGGGCCATGTCGAAAGTAGGACAAAAGCGAATTCAGGCCAAAATGACCCGTATTTTCTTCAGGATAAAAATTGCGCCACGTTTACGACTCATGGCCGGTAGTGGCCCATGAGCTTGGGCCGTATGTTTGCAGTCTAAACATAATTTTTGGGATTAAGTTCAATATTCGTCACGTCAGCCCGTCCACGTGTAAAATAAAATAAAAAATACACACGTCAGATCTGCCACGTATGCAGGTCAACGCACATGTGGCGCTTGGGGCTCGAAGTCCAAATATTTTAATAGAAAGGGGCTCAATTTGCGTTGAACAAAAGAAAATGGCTCAAAACCCAAAAACCCCTAAAGTTCAGTAGTCGACTTTACATTTTACCCTTTTCCTAGTTAACAAATTAGTGGTCTTCATACATCAATCAATACCTTATATATAAAGGCATCACAACCGATCCTTTAAATTGCATAATTGGGTGAGTCAACTCACTCAATTTAAAATCAATTAGTAGTTAACTCATTCAATTGGAAAAAACTCACGCTACAATCGACAAAACCGTTCCTTTCTTCAGATTTCCCAATTTTTCATCTTCCTCTTCGTCACTACCCTCACCCCTATTTCACTTCCATATACATGGTCCCCTTCTCTCGCTCCTTTCACTTGGTCCAACGCCTCACCGACCCTTCTTCTTCCTCCTACTCCTCCACCTCCCCAGCCGCCGCCTCCGTATTTGCAAATCTTGATTTGGCTATCCCGAAGAAGAATGCTTTTGAAGGTCATAATCATCGGTGATAGCGCGTATACATGTTTATGTGCTGTAGATCGATTGGATCTAAGTTCTAGGGTTTGGTGCCATGTGATTGAATTTATCATTTTCCATAAATTTATAACGAAATTGATTGTTTGAAATTGGATATGATTTTGCAGCAGAAGAAAAAAAGAATGAGGAGGTTGAAGAGGTGTTGATCGATTTCGCAATCAATTAATACGTGCAAGTATACATGGTCAACAAGTAATAAAGTGATAAGAAAAGTATCGTTCTCACGAGACATTATTTAATAAAAATTACCAAGTACTAACTCTTAACCAAATCAATTTTATTTAAACAACTGTAAATTGTGATTTTTCTAATTAAGAAAAATAAATTAACTAAATAAACTAGATTACTTTATAAATGAATTTCAAATAAATAAAGATCAAGACTACAATATCCCCAATTATGAGCTATAAACCAATTATCCAATTATCTCAATTATTTTGCCACCTGAATTGTTAACAGGAATTCTAGTTGTTAAAAGCCCTTTCCCAAGTGAACATATAACTTTTATTCAATTCAATTAATCGTGCGATATTCCTATGCAGAATAATTAATCCAATTTCCACTTCGTTACATGCAGTGAACAAATATTCCTATTCAATTCACGACCCTAATTATTCATCTCATGCAAATAATTAAGCATACATGTTATCATGTCCAGTTCCAACCCTAGATTTCATCTCCCGAATCTTCTAGAGTAACACGGTAATTACTGGCCAAATAATTAATCAAAAATGCACAAGACATAATAAACAATTCACCTTGACATAAATAATTGGAATAAATTAGACAATTAATTCATAGACATAAAATGTTCAATTTGTAGTCTTAATAAAAGAAATTTAGTTCATTGCCATTGAATTAAAATCAAGAATCCACAACTGAATAAATATTAAAAGATAAAAGTAAGAGAAGAGAAGAGAAGAGAAGAGAATCTGTTGTCAGTAGTCTTGAAACTCCTCTTCCGCTCCTGCTTTGAATCTTCAATGATCCTCAAGTTGCTTCAATCTCCAATAATCCAATATAAACTAGGGTTTATGTTCTAATCTAATGGAGTATTTTAATCTAATCTAATCTATGTAATCTCCTCTTATTTTATGCCTTACATCATGTATTTATAGGTTACAAGTCCAATTTTTAGCTTAGGAAAAAACCCAATCCAATTTGGAGTCAAAAAAGTGTCAAATTCGCCCCAAAACGCGTCCAAGTTTGACCCTGAAGTGGGTAATATGTAAATGGCAAGCCGGAAACGCGAATCTAGCAACCCCAAACGTCGATCCAAGTAACTTTTGTCCCAATTCCTACAAAACAGCGTAAAACATGCATGAATAGACACAAAAACTTAAAAACATCCAAAATATTAAGCTCAAACTCACTCAATTATGGGTATAAAACTCACTTATCAAATTCCCCCAAACTGAAAACTTTGCATGTCCTCAAGCAAAAAACACAAAAGAACTAAAAATAAACAAACTAACTCAACTACATGAATGCATATGCATGATCTAATTCCTAATATACCTATGAATCCATCAATAAATCAGTATGATATATAGCAACATGCCTCAAAGATACCAATGATACTCAAACAATATATTCAATCAAGTCATAGTCCATAACTCTAACAAGTTATTCAATCCAAACCTGTCATCACCCATGTTGTGTGTGTGTGCTTGTTAACCATTCTAGCCAACCACAGTTCAAGATAATCACATAACAAACTTCTTAGAAAGAAAATTTCAGTTCCAATTCAATTACTTTTGTGAACATGACAACTCCGGTTAAAACTAAGCAATTACCAAGTCTAAGGGTAAATACAAGATTTATTTCTACTTTTATACAATCACGAGGGCATTTTTGTTCTTTCTCGTGTTTTATTCATTTTTTTATTCTCATGGCTGTGCAATGTCTTATTCCCTTAGGCTTTTCAATGTTACCTTAACGAGCTTTCGACCAACGACTCCCAAACCATTAAGACCTTAGGGCACTAGGTGTAAAGACAATCCCCTCGGGATTACTTACTCAAGTAACAAAGGCCACAAAACTAGACAAGCATGCCACAATGTTTATTCATTTTTTTTCTTCTGGATTTTCTATTTTTTTTCTTTTCATCATTTCTTCTTTTTTTTTCTTTTTTTTTCATTTTCATTTTGTATATATATACCCCATAAATTCCCCCAAACTCAAACTTTTAAGTCATTCCAACCTTTATCACCAGTTCACTAATTTCCTTAAATTTTAACCAAGATTTTTCCTCAGAAACAAATTATGAAACCCTTGAACCAAGTGGATTAAAAACAGTTAAACTTTAAGTGTTAACCGGTTGCATAAGTTTCAGACAGGCTCAGATTATCATCATGATTAAAATTAGAACTCATCATCAATTATCAAAATTGTTCAAGTTAACAATTAATACTAACCTTATCATAGGCCGAGCTAATACCACACTAAACGATCGCACAGATTCATGCAAAAAAAAATAAGCAATTATACTACATGAACACATACTAATGCAACACATATGAAAATATGCAAATAACTACCATGTATTATATGCAACCTAAAAAAACACAATGCTAACACATAAAAAAATGAACTACCATGTAGATAACTAACTATATGCAGTACGACACTAAAATGCCCCCAAACTTAAATTAGACATTGTCCTCAATGGCTGAAATAGAAAAAAGTAGAGCAGAGGACTTCCCTGAAAATATAACAATCTTCCTCCTTGTCCACTAAGTTTGGAGAATAGGCTAAACACATGGAACAAATTGGGCACCACACTTGAATTTGACTTGAATAACCTGTAAACCATGATAGAAACAATTTTATTAAATCCTAAATAAATATAATTCAAAGATACTAATATAAAACCTAATAAAAACAAAAACTAAAAATTAAACTTGGGTTGCCTCCCAATAATCGCTTGTTTTATAGTCTCAGCCTGACATCTTCAATTCTCTATCCAATTCCCCTACGAAAATTGAGGAACCCTCCATCCATCAGTAACAATGTCTCTTTTGGGAGGTTCCCATTTGAAATGGCTATTGAATTTAAGTCGCCTAGCATGCTATTTTTAGATAGGATCCCCATTAAGTACGGCAAACCACTAGGTGTTTTCTCCATTGTGTTTGTGATCAAATTATGGCATGGATGCTTGTCAAACACAACAGGTTCCTCTTCTATCCTCCCTTTCTCGTCCCACCATGGCTTTAAAGTTTTGCTAGCTCTCATGTCACAAAGGGCTTTGTCGACGACATGACTGCCAATTGGGCATGGTTTTGCAAAACTGCCCGGATTCTTGAACTTTGGTGGAGAAGGTACGTGGGTCACTATCAAAATCGGGTCATCTTCATTGGTACTCAAAGTTAGATTTTTTGCCGATCTCCTTTTTTTGGTCCCCAAATGTCTCCTCTCTTTCACCATCTATATCATTTGTCACATCCGGTTGCAGACTTGGTTCGGACTCAGCATCAGTCTCAGAATCCATGTCATAGGGCCAAGTGTATTGAGGACAAATGTTCGAGGCATTAAGTAGTTGTTCCATTTGGTTCGCAAAATTTTGACTCGATATCTCTTGATTAATCCTCCTCTCCTCACTTGAAGCTATGAACTTGGAAAGAATTTCCTCTAAATTGGAATGTTCTTCCTGTTGTAGTGGAGGTGGACACGAGAACTCTTGTGAGTATGTTGGATTTGGAGCATAAAATTGATCTGGATACGTATGGCTCCATGAAAAATTCGGGTGATACCCCCAATCTTGATAATAGTTGTTGGGATAAGCATAATTGTTGGGGTAATCACCACCATACTGTACTGGCTCAAAATTAATGGCGCATTGATGACTCAGATGATTTCCAGCACAATAATTACAAGTAACCGCCACACTTTGACGATATTGAGCTTCAAAAGCGTCTAACCTCCTCGAAAGTGTCTCAATCTGTGCTGATAATGCAGAAAGTGTCGTGAGTCCATCAATCTCCGCTCCCCTTGGCTGAGTCATTCTTGTATATGGCCATTGATAATTAAATTCTGCCATGGTACCTGAAAAGAAAGAAAATTAGAAATAGAATCAAGTGAGATAAAAATAAAAAAAAGTTTAAATTAAAACAAATTTGATAAGAATTAATATTAGCAAATATTATTAAATTAATTCCCCGGCAACGGTGCCAAAAACTTGTTGATCTATTTCGCAATCAATTAATACGTGAAAGTATACACGGTCAACAAGTAATAAAGTGATAAGAAAAGTATCGTTCTCATGAGGAATTATTTAACAAAAATTACCAAGTACTAACTCTTAACCAAATCAATTTTATTTAAACAACTGCAAATTGTGATTTTTCTAATTAAGAAAAATAAATTAACTAAATAAACTAGATTACTTTATAAATGAACTTCAAATAAATAAAGATCAAGACTACAATATCCCCAATTATGAGCTATAAACCAATTATTCAATTATCCCAATTATTACGCCACCTGAATTGTTAACAGAAATTCTAGTTGTTAAAAGCCCTTTCCCAAGTGAACAGATAAATTTTATTCAATTCAATTAATCCTGCGATATTCCTATGCAGAATAATTAAACCAAACCCGTTAAGTTCCAATTCCCACTTCGTTACATGCAGTGAACATATATTCCTATTCAATTACGAACAAATCCAATCCAATTTGGAGTAAATTAGACAATTAATTCATAGACATAAAAGGTTCAATTTGTAGTCTTAATAAAAGAAATTTAGTTCATTGCTGTTGAATTAAAATCAAGAATCCACAACTGAATAAACATTAAAAGATAAAAGTAAGAGAAGAGAAGGGAATAAAATCTGTTTTCAGTAGTCTTGGGACTCCTCTTCCGCTACTACTTTGAATCTTCAATGATCCTCAAGTTACTTCAATCTCCAACAATCCAATATAAACTAGGATTTATGTCTAATGGATTATTTTAATCTAATCTAATCTATGTAATCTCCTCTTATTTTATGCCTTACATCATGTATTTATAGGTTACAAGTCCAATTTTTAGCTTAGGAACAAACCTAATCCAATTTGGAGTCAAAAAAGTGTCAAAATTTGCCTCAAAATGCATCCAAGCTTGACCAGGCCCTTCCCCAGCGCCCCAACGCTGTTCACAGCGCTGCACCACTCCCTCCTAGCGCCCCGGCTCTGGGAATAGGCTTGAAATGGGCGCCCCGGCGCTGGAACATTTTCTGCAATTTTCTACTCTGACGTCCTTTGGAAAAATGGTCATAACTTCTTCGTCTGAACTCCGATTTTGATGATTCAAGATGTTCCGAAAAGAGGAGACGTAGATATACAACTTTAATTCTTTGAGTTTTTCAAAAAAAGGGCTGGAGAAATGCTAAAATTGGCCCTGAAGTGAGTGCTATGTAAATAGCAAGCCGAAAACGCGAATCTAGAAACCCCAAACGTCGATCCAAGTAATTTTTGACCCAATTTCTATAAAAAAAAGTAAAACATGCATGAATAGACACAACACTTAAATATCCAAAAGATTAAGCTCAAACGCACTCAATTATGAGTATAAAACTCATTTATCAAGAGGCAACATCGAAAGATGAGGCTGAGATCTAAGTAATTCATTTATGTTAGTCATCGATACCCCTCCTGCAGGCTCTCAGTAATGTTATAGCCTTTAGGCTCTGTTTCAGTTTTTTGTATTTTTTTTGCTTATCCTAAGTACTTTTTCTTCGATTCCGGAATTCATGGACCTTATTTTATTGGAAGTATGTTCTATGTTCTTACTAATTGCTGGTAAATTATATACGGCTCTGCCTTAAATCTTTTTTCTATTTTTTAGAGTTTCTATTATTGCAAAATTTCTTTTTTATGATAAGTTACAATTTGAATGGAACTTAGTAGTCAATTTGTGTTCTTGCAGATTGTTTTTCCTGGACGAATTCTTAAGTTAAGAGTTCGTGGAACTTAGAGAGATCTAAAAGAAGATACTTCATTCGAGGAGGTTTATATTGTGTTGACAGGTGTAATTGTACATTTTAATGGATCTCACATTCAGGTATATACTCTCAACATACAAAACATTTTTAATAGAAACAGTTTTTGGCAATCATTTCTTGGCGGTGTTGAACCATACCCATAATTTGCCTTAGATGCTGGAATTTTGCTATTGCAAGTGGTTAGTATATTGTGATATTAACACAATAAATCTGTCATATATTACTCCTGTAGAATAATACATAAATTAAAATGTATGCAAATAAAGTCTAATTATGCAATTGTAGTTGGAACCAGAGATAATGATGGCCTAAATGTCTGTAATCCCATATTTGAATATCACAACTGCAACAACAATTTCCAGGCTAATCAAAGAAAACATTCCCCACGTGAGTTTATATTCATTTTTACACAATGTGCATACATATTTGATGAGTTAGAATGAATTCCCATTTCCTATAAAAAAAACAAATGAATATAGTTTACTGTTTCTACAAATATTTCATAATTGATTTTAGTTGTTGATTAGTTTTTTTTAGTAATAGTAGTTTAGTGTTTATATTATTTGCTTGAATCTCCAATATATTACTGAACTTGCTAATTGTCTTGATTTATTATTGAAAAGGTGTTCCTCTTTGCTAATTCAATTATAAGAATCCTTGGCTAGAATTGAAGATCCAGCATGGTCAGAACAAAAGGAAGTTGTATAATGAAGAATGTGATCGTTTTACGTAGTAGATTTGCTGTTACTTTTGCTCATTTATTGTGTTGTTTCTTGCTCGCTCCTGTCATTACTTTTATTTAATATTTTTGTTAGTAATTAGTAGTTCAAGTCATTTTTTTGAGTTCTTGGCAACTGTCGAATCCATTTATATTGAGCAAATTATTTTTTCTCCACTGCCTTTCCAAAACATGATGCCGTCAAAGCGTTTATTGGCAAGGCAGGCTGCTGAGAGTACCCCTCCCACTATAAAGAAGGGGAAACAACTATTGATGGATGATTATGTGATCTCAATATGGTTTTTCTTCTTTTCCACAACCGACTGAAGCCTTAGCTTTTGGCAATCATTTCTTGGCGGTGCTGAACCATACACACGTGAGTTTATATTCATTTTTACACAACGTGCATATATATTTGATGAGTAACAATGAATTCCCATTGCCTATAATTAGGTTTTGTTCTTTTACTTTTGGTTCTATTATGTTTTCTTTTCAAAACAGATTTGAAGTACTAAATTATGACTATTATCAGTCTATCCACACAAAATTAACCTAAATTGCTAGATAATTGATACTAGAAATGCGAATCTAGCAACCCCAAACATCGATCCAAGTAACTTTTGTCCCAAATCCTACAAAACAACGTAAAACATGAATGAATAGACACAAACACTTAAAAACATCCAAAAGATTAAGCTTAAACACATTCAATTCATGAGTATAAAACTCACTCATCAACCGTACACGCCATATGTCTACAGCATCTCCCGACTGGTTGCATGCGATTTATCCATTACGCGCAGTAAGATGCCGACTTTATGGTGACACTGTTGCGCGAGTTTCATGTAAGTCATCGAATTACATATATTAAATCACAAATTTGGTCATAGTAATTGACATATTGTTTAAATAATTATTAATACATACGTTATGTCTGTGTAATAGATGTATTATAGATATAAGGTCGGCATCACTGACGCGGACGGCGACGCTGTTATTATCGCACACATTTTGAAGTACTATGTCAGGTGGTTGTATGAGATGCGACAGAAGGCAGTCCGAGTAGTTGAAGAATCTCCCGGGACTACTATACAGGATCATCAGCCGCCGGTAGTATCAAATGCAACATGGGCTGCCATATGTACATACTAGGATGATGATGCCTTCAATACCAAGTCAAAGAAGATGAAGAAGAAACGAGGCCAGCTACAGATTGTACATACTTCAGGCTCGCAGTCGTTTTAGGAGGTTAAGTCGGTATGTATTTATATTTAGTTTCGTTTAATATTAAACTGCATCTATTGTAAAGTAAGGGAATATTAATTAATGTATAATTTAAGCCATGCAGAGCATCTTGGGCCGACCTCCTACTATGATGGAGTTTTAGGATAGAGTCCATACACCAAAGGATTCAACTTTGGGATCGACGATGTCTCCCATAACATTAGCTATACGGGGTACTAAATTTACTACAATGATTATAATTTAGGATCATATTACGTAATTAATATGATGATACCGAGTTAACTCATATGTACATATATTAAATTACAGGATCGGTTTGAGAAGCTTCGGGCCACGGGTGTAGCTTAGTTGCAGGCTGCTAGGGGCGATCCCGAGACGTTAGATTCTACTATCCCTCCGCCTGAGATTAGTTTATCTCATGATGAGGAGATGGATCTTTGGGTCACGTCTCAGGATCCTCCTAGTAGCACTATCGGTCGGTATCGAGTGATGGGATTGCCGAGGATACCAGTCTATACACTACCTGGAGGTATAATATTTTAGTATAGATTTTTCGTTCATGAATTTCGACGAATTTTGATTATTATTGATATTATATTTATTTTTGTAGGCACTAGCCAGTGTCTGCGTCCGAGAGCCCCCGTGGTACCATCACATACGGGCGCTGGCTTAGACGACACTATATTCCAGAGGGTTATAGCGGCGGTGTTAGAGTGGTATAGTACAGATCCTTTATTCCATGATCAGGACCTCCCCAGCTATGCTCGTCTCCACCAGATAGCTCAGGACATCGCAGCTGGTGCCACTGCCGAGAGTACGGGTATCCCTCCCGAGTATTTTGCTGCGATAAGCGACGAGGTGGTCCAAATGGTGGTTACCTCACTCTTGAACGCTTTTGGGCTGCTATTGAGTCAGCCCTCGACTACTCAAGTAAACTATTCATTTTAAATTTATGTATTCTGTATGTTATTTAATTTTCATTTATTTGCATCTTTAATTGTATTATATATATGGACTAATGAGTTATATTTTTAATTGTATCAACAAGATGCTCATTCTGATCACGAGCGGAGGGACAACGTCGATGATGATTTTCATACGCCAGAGCAGCAGCGTCGACGTCCGCCCGATGATCCTCCTCATACCGGCGGTAGTACTACTGACTTGACTTAGTTTAGTTGATATTTGACATTTTTGTAGTTTAAACCTTGTATATAATTCATTTTTGTATATATTATGGAGTATTTTGCCTAGTTCAAGAATAATTTTGTATATCTTATGGAGAATAGGACATATTATAGTTAATATAGGGTATGAAAATGTTTTTGTTGGACTTGTATGCATGTGAACAAAAGTTATATATGTTAGAATTGTATGTATGTGATTGGAAGGTTATTATTATGTTGACTGTATTGTTAAAAATATAAACAGGTTTACATATATAAAAATATGGGTTAAAACCCTGGATGTTGCCAAAACAGAGCAGATATTTAAAAAAACCTTCTTATCCTCGACGGAAGAAGGTAAACCCGACAGAATTCCGTCGGGAATAAGCCCTTTAATATTTTTCCTGGATATGCCAGGTGGCAGCTTAATACCGACCGAATAAGATAGATGGAACATATTCAGTCGAGGATTGCCTACACTCGACGGACTATTCGGTCGACCATATGTCCGTCAGAATTAGTAATCATCGACTGAAATCTCGACGGACTTAATTTCGACGTGCTTAAACCCGACCAAATCCCCGACTGAATATTTCATCGGGATTAAGTTATCCTCGAATGAATATCCTTAACCTCGATGGAATATTCTGTCAAAAATAAGTCCTTTTCTTGTAGTGTTTTATTTAGTAGTGTTAAAACTAAGTAAATGTTACTTAGTTTATTTTAATATTAGGAAACTAAATAAAATACATAAATAAAATAAAATAGGGGCCACAAATATTGCAATTGAACATTTCTGATAGAAATTCTGTCAGGAATTTCGTCAAAAATAGCAAATTTACAAAACAAAATTTAATTGTAGAATATCATAGCAATACTAAGCCAATACCAAAATCAATCCCAGTTGAGCTAAATAATAACAATGAATCATAAAGAAATGAAATCTCATTATCAATAAAATAATATATAATTCTGAATGGACTGATAAAACATAAAATCAGTCCCAAAATTGTTAAACACCTACCTAAAAATTGCAACAATTTGCAGAAATTAAATAATCCAAATTTTCAGAACAAAAATAATCCCAATTTTGAGCAAAAAAATTTGCAGAACATAAATAATACCAATTTCATCAACAGTCATTCAAAATAAGCCCTAATTTCATTAACGGTTCAAATTAAGTTCCAATTTCACCAACAATAGATATATAGTAGGAGTAATTTCAAATATATATTTCACTAATATGCACAATATAGGGCAGGAAATTAAACATACTTTTTAGGCAAAAAATTACTAGTGGCAGAGTAGTGATGAACGATGATGTGTAGGTGGCGTCGACGTGGTGGACGAGGTAGCTATGGAGGGATGAGGGGTGGGGGATACTAGTGGAAGGGAAGGGAAGGGGGGGGGGGGGAGGGAGGGGGGAGGAGGGGGGGTACCAAGTGTCGGGGAGGGTGGGGGATGTGCCGGGGGAGGGTGGTGGGAGGGAGGGTTGTCTTTGGGGGAGGAGGACCCGGTTGAGAGAGAGAAAAAAAAGAGTGATTTGAAATAAAAGAAAGGAGGCGTTGGAGAAGAAGATTTGACAAATTAGGTTTTATTCATTATTTTCGACGAAATTTTCGTCAGAATTAATTCTCTTGGAATTATCTTAAATTCGACGAAACAGTCCCTCGAAAATAACTTTGGTCCATCGAAATTAGGTTTTGTGCTAGCGAGAAAGCTCGTGCGCCCACAGAGGGAATACTACTTTCGACAGAATTTCGTCGGAAGTATATTAGTTGCGAGGGAATTAGTTGTGACGGATTATTCTGTCAGAAATTGATTAATATCGGCATAATGTATTCCGTCGGAAATAGCCGAATTTCTTGTAGTGTAATAATTTTTTATTTTGTTCCTTTTAATTTATTCTAAATTTTAATATTTAATTTTGTCTTTTTAATCAAAATATGATACTTAAATTGTCATTTAAACAAATCTTTGAGTTTTATAATTAATTTCTTTTTAATTATTTTATTTAATTAAAATAAAGCAAATTTATTTATGTGAGAATCTATTTATTTTATTATTTTAAGGATGTATTAGCCCTTATATTAAGAGAGAAAATAATTTTATGCTGGAATTGACTATTTTGGCCTTTTAAAACTCACATGACAAGTACACGTTGTAGACACCAGAAATTATGCACTTGTTCTCTAACCTTGGCAGGAGGGCAAAAGCGTCATTTTTACTCCAACACTGAGATGGTCGAGCAAAGATCATAAGTTGGAAACAAGTATATAAATTTATCATAACAATTCCCGAATAGCAGACTATTCAAGGCAAGACGGTTGACTAGCCGGTATATTCCAAAAAATACTTTTCTACTTTTTTGCTCCATCTTTCCTGACCCAGGATTGGTTAAAATTAATTTCATTGCATAGTAGAAGCTGAGAATGAGTATATAAAGCTCCCACAAAGGCCTCTAAACAACCGACTACGCAAACTAAGACGAATGACTAGCCGTTTTCCCTATCTTTCAAAACTTGGAATTGGAAAATCTTATATCATAGTGAAGTTCTTGGAAAGAGCTTTCCAGAATGGTAAGGCACGTCTTCTAACTCCTCCCGGATTGAAAGTTATGGACGTTCCAACGCGAAGCACGAAAAATCGACTTTGTGCTAGAAAAATTGAATTGGTGGGCCCCTTGGAGCCGTAGTAGGTACAATGGAGGGTGGTCCCAAAGGCCTATAAATGGAAGAGATCAGCTCATTTTTAGAGAGAGAAATAATGTAAGACCCTAACTTTTATGAATAAAGATTAATTTTTCTCAAAATATATTTTTGAATATTATGGTATGGATTTGATATAATGTTATAGTTGTGGGTATTATTTACATATTTTGCAAAGTAAGCAAGTGGTTATATAATATTCGATTGGTCAGGGAATATTCGTTTTAACAGGAAATATTCGTATGACGGCACAATCATTGGTGGACCCCACAACGGAAGTATTATCGTAGTTAGAAAATGACAGAATTATCTTTTTATAAAAATAACGATGAAAGTTTTATCGTTAAACTGTTGAACTACCCGGTGGTAAAAGTAAAGTAATACGCGTGGTTGCATAATAGCACACGATATTGATTATTTATGCTTACGTGAGAAGTCACTCAGTTATACTAAATTATTGCTACAGTAATTGCTGCATAATATCTTTCATATTATTGATTCAATTATTGTCACCGTATCATCTGCATAATATTTTATATTATTAAATCAATAATTGAGACGACAAAGTTATTCATATTATTATTTGCAATATTGACAATGTCTAAAAAGTTCTATCAAGGAGAGGTTTGGTCACCTAATCATTGCTACCAATAGGAGAAATCCTTATCGGAAAGCCCCTCTTTCCGAAAATGATCCGTTGTTAAATATTGTGAGTTATAATATTAATGATAAATAAGTTTGTGTTGATTAAAGATGAAATTGATATTTCCATTGTGTTGGGATTATTAGTGTTAGTGGAAATCGACATCTATTTCGATAATAATGGATGTCTGGAGGTTATATTGATTAATCGGGTAATTAATCGTATAAACGAGCAATTAATTGCTATTAATTCACATGCTTATAACTATTCATTCGCATGCATGTACTATTAGGGGAGGTGGTGAAAGATTGATAATACTTGCATGACTAAATTAAAAATAGAGGTATAGATGAAGGTATTATACTGTAATTATTTTTTCACATGATTGTACTATTGATTCACAAGATGTACTATTAGAGGAGGTGGTGCAAGTTTGATAATACTTGCAGGACTAAATTAAAAATGAAGGAAAAGATGAATATATTATACTGTAATATTTCGAGTCCCAAAACGTGCAATTATCGAAACTATGTTTTCCTATAAATAGAAGTTCATTCTTCTTTCATTCTCACCAATTCACTAAGACTCACAAGAGCAATTATAGAAAGAAAGAAAGTAGAGAGAATGTGAAGAGAAGTCCGCTACCTCCACTATTCCAAAGATCGATCTTCTTCCGAGGTAAGGGATATTATTTTGTTCGATATTCATAGGAATAATATTTTCTTCCATACTCTGTAGTATATGAGTAATATTATTTCGTCTCGTATTCCTGATTATACCCTCATTTTGTTAAAATATTATTTCTATACTCCATGAAATTAGTAAAATATCCTTGAAATTTGCGCTTCATCTAGTATCGTTTCACAAAGATATTTTCTGCACATTCTTGTTAAATTATAAGCTTTTCATGCCGGAGTACTGTCCATGAGTAGTATTCATTTTTTATGGTACTATTCACAAAGTACTATTCACAGGATACTATTCACAAAGTACTATTCACGGGTACTATTCACAAAGTACTATTCACGAGTACTATTCACAAAGTACTATTCATGTGGTACTATTCCAAGTATTATTCATTTGGTATTATTCACTCAGTACTATTCACCCGGAGAATTATTCATGACAAAATTGATTTCTTTGTTGTCCAAATCATTTTTGATACAATATTATTCTTGAATTTTACTCCACAAAGCAAAGATCATGTCGACAATTTGGACATTATTGAATTCTGGATAAATTAAGTTATAATCTTTAAAAAATTATCATTTGCTTTCTTTTAATTGAATTCTTATATCATTTTCATCATCCTCATTCTTATATTGTGATAAAAGTCATATGTGGCTTACGTGCATAGATGTACTATTGATTGGTATGATTATGACCAGGGATTATTTGGTATAATCATGACCGTAATGTTAGAAATGATGTGACGCCCCCAAAATAGGTATACATCACCTATTCTGAGTCGCCAAATACATGGTACAGAATACAAATATAATCTTTAATATACAACAAGAGAGTTGTGAGTTTTAATACAAATACTGTCTTTTAGACAATATCCACTCTCAGAATAAGTCCTCATTACATTTATTGCCACACTATTTAACAGAATAGTGAGGACTACTAATACTATTATCTGATCCATCACTCCGTTCCCCGACTCGTCCCAGCTATATTCTCATTTCCTAAAGAGAACAGTGAAAGAAAGGGTGAGCTCAACTAGCCCAGTAAGAAATATTATGACTAAGATAATGCAGAATAAATTATCATTATGCTTCAACAGTGTTAAACTGATAAAATATAACAAACATCAAGTTTAACTACAGCGGAACAAGTAATCCATTAGAAGAGTCAAGTAGAGAATAAAATCTACTATCTTTTATGATTTAAAAGGTTTTTCATGACTTTTATTGCTGGGACTCATCTTAATAAATAATCCACATCATCGAATCACCCCTGCACTACGGCCAAGGATATTCTGTAGTATCACGACCACAAATTATCCATGCACTACGGACCAAGGATATTTGTGTATTCATTAATGGTCATGATCATGCCAACAACTGTTCATTAATGCACTACGGGCCAATGAGAACTTTTACCACATCATTTGTAACATTACGGTCATGATTACACCGAATAATCCCTGGTCATAATCATACCAAGTCCATCTATGCACTCTGTGCCCATGATGACTTTCAACAAAATATAAACATGAGGATGATGACAATGATATAAGAATTCAATAAAACAAGTTCAAGAATTAATTTATCCAGGAACTAATAACGTTCAAATTGTCAACATGATACTGCTTTGTAAAGTAAAATTCAAGAATGCTCACAAGAATATTTTCATGAAAAGATACTGGATTAAGCACAAATATCAAGGATATTCCACTAATTTCATGGAGTATAGAAGTCAAAACTTTAACCAACTGAGTAAAATAACGAATGGAATAACAAAAGAAATCACCATGCATGCGGTACTTCACATGGCAAAGTTATTCCAACAGATTAATAAGTAATCGGAACCGTGTCAAAGTAAATTGCATCGCGGGATGTTCCAATAGAATAATAAAGACGGAACCGAGGTCCAAACAGAACGCACGCGGACATGATATTCAAATGTAATAATAATAAAGATGGAACCAGTCCCGTAAACGCCTTGCATGTGATATTCCAAATGTAATAATAATAAAGATTTTAACCAGTCCCGCTTTTTAAACGCATTTCGTACAGTGATATTCCAAAGAATAATAATAAATTTTAATATGTAGAAGAATGTCACCAAGTATAGGGTGAGTCAGCAGATAATTGGTTATTCCAAAGAATAATAAAGAATGGAATAATGTAAGTTCTCTTTATGAATACAAAAGAAATAATACCCCTTACAAGTACAACAAATAATATCCCTTCACAGTAAAAGAAACCTGAATATAAGAGTAGGAAGGGAGAATACTTTTCTATAGCTTCTTCTATAATTCTCTCTAGAGTTTTGGTGAATTTCGTAAGAAATAGTGAAGGAATGAGCTTCTATTTATAGAAAAATGGACCGCATAAGTAACTAACTCATGAACTATTCGAGATTGATTTACTTTAATCAAGGTCCATATTTAAAGCAAAATCTTTTAAATAAAATATAATATATTCTATTTATAATGTAATAAAACGAATAACTTTATAAAAGATTTTACTATGCAAACACTATGCAGCATTATGCATAATAAAATATAATTAATATATTCTAATTATTGTCTAATAAAACAGATAACTTTATAAAAGTATTCTATTTTATATAAAAATATTTTACTATTAGCCTAATAAAACGAATAACTTTATAAAAGTATTCTATTTTATATAAAAAGATTTTCTATTTTATTACATTAATAATACCAATAAAACAAAACTGAGTGACTTATCATATAAGCATCAATAATCAATACCGTGTGTTACTGTGCAACTACGCGTATTACTTTTGTGACGCCCCCAAAATAGGTCCAATCCATCCAACCTATTCTGAGTCGCTAAATACATGGTACAGAAAACAACTACAACTTTATTACAATAATTGTCGTGCAAAATACAACAACACATATGCTGTGAGTTTTGATATAAATATATACCAACTATGACTCACATCCCAACCTTGGATAACACGTCACAATGGCACCTTACATAAAGGTATAGTCAAAAACTGTTTTAGAAATTAGAATCTTTGGGAAGTGCTCAAGGAAATCTTCGTACATGGGAGGCCATACGTCTAAGTTATAATAGATATCATATGGCCACAGAATTATCCTTGGTTGACCCAATAGACCCCAAAGAAAAATGAGAAGATTACTATCATATTCTTTCCAATGGTGAGTCTTCTCTTGACATATAATTATCTCTACTGTCTCTAATTGAGAATTATACTTCAAACAAACTCCAAGATCATATAGGTAGTGCTCGTAGATATACTCAGTAAGTGGATGTGCACAACCCTGTCTTATGATGACACGAGGTTGTATGTCTTTAGACATCTTGTATGATAGTGATAAAACACCCTTTTAACGTTGGGTTCGCCTCACTCTATTTGATTCACCAAATATAACTACTAAATGATGACCACCGTTCTATTCCCCTTTGTTATTTCCCTTGACCCCGGCTACACTCTTATTACCTGAAAGGAATTGTGAAGCAAAAGGGTGAGCACAACTAGCCCAGTAAAGAATATCATGACTAAAGATAATTAAATTATCAATAGCCTTCATCAATAATAAATCAGAGATTTAGAACATATGGTAGATGATAAAAAAATTCAACCATAGTTTCCGCGGAACGAACAATCCATTAGAAGAGTCAAATAGACCATAAAGTCTATTATCTTCTCTATGTTAAAAATCCACCAACAATGTTTTATTCCTGTAACATCAATCAACAGTTCTGGTCCACAATCATATGAATAACTCGTAATCATAATTGTGATTCTAAATTTCTCTTCGCATCCAGGATAATTTTCATCACATGTCTTTACCTGAAACATCAAAGATCATGGTTATACCAAATCACAGTTCCTGTTCATAATCATACTAATAAATTCATCTTTTCACTACGGGGCAAAGATATTCATCAACAGTTCATCTTTGCACTACAGGCCAAAGATATTCAACAACTGGTCATCTTTGCACTATGGGCCAAAGATATTCGATAATAGGTCATCTTTGCACTACGGGCCAAAGATATTCATATCTCAAAGAAATATATAATCATTTCAGAATTTATATAAACTATAATTATAATCATGTTGATCAATTCACCTTTGCACTTAAGCTAAAAATATTCAATTGTAAATTCAATGGTCATGATCATACCAGTCAACGATTTAACTTTGCACTACTGGCCAAAGAGAACCCATAGTCATGATCATACCAAAAATCTATACATCTTTACACTCAAGTCAAAGAGAAATATCATCATTATGGTTATAAAAATGTTATATATGATAATAAAAACAATATAATCAACATATAGATTTAATTTCAAGAGTAATATTCATAAATCAACTATAATTTGGTCAGAAAAATAAACCAATTTTGTCGTGAATAGTACCCGTGAATAGTAACTCATGAATAGTAACTCATGAATAGTAATTCGTAAATAGTAACTCATGAATAGTAACCCCGACATGAAAAAGGTAGAAATTCTACAATAAAATTCATACCAATATTTCGGTATAATGATATTGAAAGAATAATATTTCTTAAGCTTATAAACAATTTATTTTAATTGTTTACACTTTACTAAATAATGCATTTAATCATTCTAAAATGCCAAACTCATAAGATTTCATCACCAATAACCAAAACCCTCATCAAAAAAATCATATATACCTCATATAGGATTCTCAAGCCATAAAATCCTATTTTCTAATTTTTTTACTTCACATAACATATTTAATTCATTTACTCATAACTAGTCCATTTTCATAAAAAATACCAAATCAGTTCTAAAAATATTTCTTTTCTGAGATTTAGCAGAATATAGTCCCATATTGAACATATATTTTTCTCAGAATTTTTAAAATTCATTTACTATTTTTCATATGGCCAAAACCGCCGAATATTTAGACATTTATCATAAATTGTACTTTTATCCAAAAATTCCGAAATTCACAGAGTACACTAATATTATATAGATGTACTCCCAATAAAACTTTTATCAATTTTAGAGTTAACCACAAGGAGATATAAGCGGTTACTTTTAAAATAGTCTTTTCTCATAAAATTCATAACTCTTAATCTATACATCCAAAAATCACCATTTTTGGACACAATCAATAAAACTCATCAAATTATCATTTCAAATTTTTCCAGAATTTTTGAAGGTCTGAAAAGTTACGAAACATAAAAAACATAACAACCCTTAAAATTCCTTACCTCAAAAGAGCAGTATTTCTGACTGGAATATCGGATGAAAAGCTGAAGGAAACTTGCACTGAATAGCAACTCTCAAAGTATCTAAATACTCACTAGAATATGTTCAACAATATAGAGAGAAAGAAAACTTGTTTCTAGTGTGATTTTCAATTCTAACTTAAGCGTCTATTTATAGGAAAATCTTTAGAAACGCAGAAAAGAGACTAAATTAATAAAATAATATATTAATTATTTCTCATTTCTCTACGACCAGCCATTTAAGAAGACCAGCCCACCACACTTGAATCTCAATTCAAACACATGCATTCAACACCAACAAAAAAGTGGGTCCCACCCATAATTTAATAAAAAATATTTTATTTTCCAAAACTTCAATAATTCATAGAAAATAGCCCGTTTATCGGAAAAATACGAATTGTATGTCCATTCCACACGAAATCGAAATCTCCACAACTTTGTAGCTTTAAGTTTTTCCAAATTCAAGACAGAAAATATTCGAAATTCACAAACGGATGATTTTTAACACCTTTAAAATTCATAACAAATCATATGTTCATTTTTAACGGTTCAAAATTTGTGGATATATACTCAACTTATATATGTATAACATATCCAAAAATCACAACGATCCAACGGTCGGATCAAAATTATAACTCACGAAATAGAGCTTTAAGAACAAGATTTGATCTTTTAATACTTCCAATCGACAAAATAATCGATAAAACACCTCAACATTAATTCCTTCATTTATAACCACATAAATAAATCCATCATTTATATCCACATCAAATAAATATTTCCTTATCATATAAATCAATAATTAATTATTCACAAATAATATTACGTAATCACAATAATGACAACCAGGTAGTTCCTGTGAAATAGGGGCTTTTCGATAAGAATTTCTCCTTCTTGAAGCGCAATTAGTTGACCAAACCTCTCCTTGATGAGAACTTTCTAGACATTGCCAATAATCTATCTAATAATATTATTTAAATAATATGAATTATTGATCGATAATGGAGATCTTATGCGTTGACAATTATTGAACAACAATAATATAACATATCAACGTAGCAATTATTGAATCAATAAAATAAAATATTGAACAATAATTCTTCGTAACCATTATTGAGTAGTAAAGGTCTTTACGTAAGAATCAATAATTTCAAAGATATTGTGCAATCACAGTATCTTCTTGTCGCGATAACACGTACATCGTATTTTAACCATAAGGGTATTTCAACAAGGTGTTAATTGGTAACCATTACGCCGTTATTTATATAAAAACTCAAATTTGTCGTTTTCTTCATCAAGCGGTTATTACATTATGGGGCCCACAAATTTATGCATAGTCATACGCATTTAATATTTCCCAAGCGAGAAAGAATATTCTACGACTAAACGAATATTCCCCGACAATAATGAATATTTTATAACCACTTGTGTATTTTGAAAAAAATTCATATATCACCCTTAACTTTAACCTTTTATCAATTTAACCATTTCTTGAATAGTAATTATAAGAAAAATTGAATACTTTTATTTCATAAAATTTGGGGTCTTACAACTGTACTTTTAACACCGGGTGTTTCAACAGTTAACGGTAAAACTTCTGCCGTTATTTTCATAAAGTATTTTTGTCATTTTCTCAATCCGACAATAATTCCGTTGTGGGGTCCATCAATGATTGTCTTGGTTATACGAATATTCCTCGTTAAAGCGAATATTCCCGACCAATCGAATATTATATAACAAATCACGTACTTTTGCAAAATTTATAAATATTACCCACAACTATAACATTATATCAAATTCATTCCATAATATTCAAAAATGATATTTATAGAAAATTTATCTTTATTCACAAAAGTTGGAGTCTTACAAATGATGTGGTAAAAATCCTTTTTGGCCTGTAGTGCATTGATGGACAGTTGTTGGTATGATTATGACCAGGGATTATTCGAAATAATCATAATCATTGATGATTACATGAATATCTTTGGCCCGTAGTGCAGGGATGATTCGATGATGTGGTTTATTTATTAAGCTGAGTCTCAACGATAAAGTTGATGAAAAACTTTTTAAATCATAGAAGATAGTAGATATCATGCTCTACTTGACTCTTCTAATGTATTGCTTGTTCCGCTGCAGTTAAACTTGATGTTAATCATATTTTATCAGTTTAACACTGTTGAAGGCTAACGATAATTTATTTTGCATTATCTTAGTCATAATAGTTCTTACTGGGCTAGTTGAGCTCACCCTTTTGCTTTCATTGTTCTCTTCAGGAAATGAGAATGTAGCTGGGACTAGTTGAGGAATAGAGTGACGGTCCGAGATGGTGGCTATAGTAGTCCTCACTATTTTATGAAATAGTGTGATAATAAATGTAATGAGGACTTCATTTGAGTTTGAATATTGTCTATGAGACAATATTCATGTAAAAACTCTAAGCTACGCTTTTGTCGTATTGTATAAAAGAAGTTTGTATTTGATTTTTGTACCATGTATTTGGCGACTAAGAATGGATGATGTATACCTATTTTGGGGGCGTCACAGTTGGTATCAAAGCTTAGGGATATGATCCCTGGCTGAGATGTGAGACTAGAACTAGGAGGGGAGAGACGGGAAATTCTTTCGCTAGTATGACCTACCTAAGTTTATTTAGTATTTATTTGGTCGGTCAGAGTATATGGATAATATGTGATATGTCAATTAACCCTTGTTTTGTGGAAGTATTTGAAAATGGCATCCGAAAATGTTGAGATAAGCAATGAAGCACATGAGACCGTTGAGTCACCAATGATCAATACCCAAGATAATGTGCATCAGGATGGCAATAATCCTCAAGAAAACAAGAACGCTGAGCAAATGATGAACGATGGGATGTTCAGAGGCTTTATGTAATTCATGCAACATCAGGCGAGAGCGGCTCCTGTTTAAAATTCAGGTGGAAACACTGGCCACTCTCGAACGATCACCGCTAAACAGTTCAAGGAGCTGGGACCACTAGAGTTTATTCGAGAGCCAAAACCACTTAAGGCAGAGACGTGGATAAAGCAGATCACCAAGATATTTGATGTCTTGGGATGCTCCGAGGAGAAAGAGGTTCCCTTTGCCACCTTTATATTGTGAGGAGAGGAAGATTACTGGTGGGAATCAGTAAAGCGTACTCAACCTGCCGCATTGAAGATGTCTTGGGAAAAATTCCAAGAACTGTTCAACGACAAGTACTTTCTCAAAAGTATTTGTCACATGAAGGAGGTAGAGTTCATCAAGCTGGAGCAGAACAACATGACCGTGTCACAGTATGAAGCTAAGTTTGCCAAGTTATCCCGGTTTGCATCCCACTTGGTTGATAATGAGGAGAAAATGATGCGAATGTTTTTAAAAGGTTTGAAACCTGAGATACGTCAATACTTAATTTCTCACAAACTGTGTTTGTATTTAGATGTTGTAAATAGGGCTTAGTTATTGGAGCGCGTTAACGAGTCAACCCAACCAAGAGAGAGCAGCCGATAAAATGATAATACCAGTGGTAGTAGTCATCGAAGCGGTGACAACAAACGTGGAGGGAATCAACATGCCATAAATTATAACCACTTTGGTGGTAATCATGGCCAAGACAATAAAAGTGGGAGTTTCAAGAAGAGGAGATTCAATAATGATGGAAGGACATCAGCACCAGCACCTGTTGTTAAGGAAGGAGAACGACCGCCGGTCGTATGTTACAAATGCGGAGGGAGAGGACATATCAATCCGAATCAGACGTAAAGAATCCAAATCGTGTTATAATTGCGGAAGAGAAGGTCACCTTGCCCGATTTTGTAGTGCACCGAAGTCAAGTCCAGCTGGGATGGAGGCATTAAAGGCCATCCCAGACAAGATAAAATCGGTAGTTCAAGGGAGAGCAGTTGTCGTAACCTCCCAAAAAGCGAGGAATCCAAACGAGGTGATCACAGGTCAGCTAATCATAAACTCTAGCGAAGTCTATACCTTATTTGATACCGATTCTACCCATTCTTTTATTTCTCCTACTTGCTCTCAACGTTTAAATTTGACTCCGGAGAAATTAGACTTTGACTTATCCGTTGAAACTCCGTTGGGAGAAACATTCATTACATCCACTGTTTATAAGTCTTGTTTGATTCAAATCGGTAACCGCACGTTACCTGTCGATCTTATCTCCTTAAAAATACTTGCATTTGACGTGATTCTAGGGATTGATTGGTTAACTACTCATCATGCTAAAATTGATTATTTTCGTAAAGTTGTTAGCTTTCATATTCCTAATCAACCTATTATGCGAATTCAAGCGACCAAACCATTAAAATCAATAACGGTCATCTCAAGCTATAAAGCTATTTGTTTATTGAAAAATGGATGTCAGGCTTTTTTAGCTCATGTCACAGATTTAAACAAAAATACATCAGATTTGAATGATATTCTATTATTAATAAATTTCCTGACGTATTCCCCGAAGAACTTCCTGGCCTACCCCCGGAGCGTGAAATCGAGTTTGGTATCGACCTTGAACCCAGTATAAAACCCATCTCCAAAGCCCCATATCGAATGGCTCCTATTGAACTTCAGGAGTTAAAAATCCAACTACAGGAATTGTTAAATATCGGTTTCATTCAACCTAGTACGTCTCATTGGGGTGCTCATGTTTTATTCGTGAAAAAGAAAGATGGAAGTATGCGACTTTGTATTGATTATCGAGAGTTGAATCATGTCACCATCAAAAATAGGTACCCATTGCCTCGCATTGATGACCTGTTTGACCAGTTGCAAGGCGCCAAATTCTTTTCAAAGATCGATTTTAGATTACGGATATCATCGGGTTGAAGATTAAAACCCGATGACATTCCAAATCTTCGCTTTCGTAACTCCCAGACGGGCATTACAAATTCTTACTCATGTCTTTTAGATTGACTAATGCTCCTGCTGCCTTCATGGATATGATGAACCAAGTATTTAAGGAATATTTGGATCACTTTGTGGTCGTCTTTATTGATGACATCCTCATTTACTCCAAAAGCCATGAAGATCATAAGCAACACTTGAGGCTGATACTCCATAAGCTTCGTGAAAACAAGTTATATGCCAAGTTGAAGAAATATGAGTTCTGGCTTCAGAAAGGAGCATTCCTTGGGCACGTAATATCAAATCACGGAATATCTGTTGACCCGACAAAGATTGAAGTAATTCAAAGCTTGGAGCAACTAAGTCGATGATCAAAATACGTAGCTTTCTCAAGATAGTTTGGTTATTATCGGAGATTCGTAGAAGGGTTTTCTCGAATCACTACTCCATTAACTCAGCTAACTCGAAAAGATACAAAATTCGGTTAGAGCGAGGAATGTGAGAAGAGTTTTCAAGAACTCAAGAGGAGACTCATTTAAGCACCTGTTCTGACAATACCATCTGGCTCGAAAGGATTTTTCATCTACAGTGATGCTTCAGGAAAAGGGTTAGGATGTGTTCTCATACAACATGGGAAAGTCATAGCTTATGCCTCATGACAACTCAAAGAATATGAGAGGAATTATCCTACTCATGATCTAGAGTTGGCAGCTGTCGTTTTTGGGCTTAAGATTTGGAGGCATTACTTGTATAGAGAGAAGGTGGAGATCTATACGGATCATAAAAGCCTCAAATATTTCTTCACTCAAAAGGAACTCAACATGCGGCAACGATGATGACTTAAGCTATTGAAAGATTACGATCATACCATTCAATACCATCCTGGAAAAACAAACGTAGTAGCTGACACTTTGAGTAGAAGATCATATGTAGGTACAAGTGAGATATTGCCAACGCAAAGGCCCATTTTGTATGACTTACAAAGGATGGAGATAGAGTTAAAGATTCTAAGGACCCATGTAATAATGGCGAATATACGAGTAGAACCGACTTTAATCGATAAAGTTAAAAAATTGCTCAAGCTACTGACACGAAGGCGATGCGCGTATGAGGAAGAAAGTTCAAGAAGGTGCTATTCCGGAAGCAAGAATCGATAAAGAAGGAATACTTTGAGTCAACTCCAGACTTTGTGTTCCTAACGATTCTGACTTGAAGTATAAAATCATGATGGAGGCGCACAACACACCGTTTGCAATCCATCCTAGGAGCACCAAAATGTATCGTGATCTTCAACATATATTTTGGTGGAGCAATATGAAGAGAGAGGTAGCGGGATTTATCTCAAGGTGTCTAACTTGTCAACGAGTCAAGGCGGAGCATCAAGTGCCAAAAGGTCCATTGCAACCACTTGAAATTTCAGAATGGAAGTGGGAGCACATTACCATGGATTTCGTTACTAGTCTTCCCAAGGTTTCTCAAGGCATAGATGTGATTTAGGTCATTGTTGATAGATTGACCAAGTCTGCTCATTTCTTACCGATATGAGAAACTTATACACTTGAATGTCTTGCTCGTATGTACATACACAAGATTGTAAGATTGCATGGTATGCCAGTATCCATAGTTTCTGATCGAGACCCAAGATTCACTTCACGATTTTGGGTTAGTTTGCAAAAAGCTATGGGCACGGATTTACGATTTAGTTCGGCATACCATCCTCAAACGGACGGGAAGTCGGAGAGGACTATTCAAACTCTTGAAGATTTATTAAGACTATGTGTCCTTGACTTCAAAGGAAGTTGGGACAAGTTCTTACTATTGGTGGAGTTTTCCTACAATGACAATTATCAAGCAAGTATTGGCATGGCTCCATTTGAGGCGTTGTATGGAAGAAAGTATCGTTCTCCAGTATGCTGGGATGAAGTGGGTGAAACAACATTTTTGGGACCATAGTTGGTACGTATGACTACGGAAAAGATTCAAACGATCCGACAACATATAAAAACCTCACAAGATCAACAAAAGAGTTATGCTGATCTTCATCGAAAGGATGTGGAATTCAATATTGGAGATTATGTGTTGTTACGTGTTGCTCCATGGAAAGGAGTTACGAGATTTGGAAGAGAGAGAAAGCTCAATCCTCGATTCATTGGCCCATTTTAATCCTCGATCGAGTAGAACCGTGGCCTATAGACTCGTCTTACCGCCCAAGTATGTCTCGTGTTCATAACGCTTACATATATCTATGTTACGTAAATATGTGAAAAACCCGAACCACATTATTGAATTAGAACCGAACGAGATAGCGGAAGATTTAACGTATGAAGAGGTACCTGTTAAAATCTTGGACAAGAAGGATCATATTCTACGCTCCAAGGTTATACCTCAAGTCAAAGTTTTGTGGAGAAATCACGATGTTGGGGAAATGACCTGGGAGTTAGAATCTGAAATGAAGTCAAGGTATCCTCATCTCTTCGACATACTAGGTACGTACCCTAATTTCGAGGACGAAATTTCATAAGAAGGGGAGGTTGTAAGACCCCAACTTTTATGAATAAAGATTAATTTTTCTCGAAATATATTTTTGAATATTATGGTAAGGATTTGATATAATATTATAGTTGTGGATATTATTTACAAATTTTGCAAAGTAAGCAAGTGGTTATATAATATTCGATTGGTCGGGGAATATTCGTTTTAACAGGGGAATATTAAATGCGACGACCACAATCATTAAGTGGACCCCACAACTGAAGTATTGTCGTAGTTACACTACAAGAAAAAAACTTACATTCGACGGAATATTCCCTCGAAAATAAGCCTATTCCGTCAGAACTAGACTATGTCCGACGGAAACGTCCGTCGGACATTCGATTGTATATATACGCGTCGAAGATAAGATCCGTCAAAAACTCCGTCGGGGCTGTAATATCTTCGATGAACTTATCTCCGACGGAAATGCGTCGAACATAACCTATTTACGACTGAAAAAATAGGACAAAACGTTCTGTCGAGTATAATATCTTAATTTCGACGGATGTATTCCCTTGGAAATAAGGTATTTGCGACTGAATATTAAAATAAACTGGTATTTATATAAAATGGCTATTTAGTAATTTTGACAAACGTTGCGTCGGAGATAACGTATGTCCGACGGATATATGCCCTCGGAATTAACTCATCCCCGACTGAAAATTAAAATCTAAAAATATTTAGTGAAAAATGAGTGCTTATGCAATACGACGGAATGTTCGTCGGAATTACCTTATTCCGTCGGAAGTAACTGTTTTTTTTAAATACAGATTTGAAAAGTTCAGTTTCCAGGTGTTTAAAACCATTTATGTACCTGTAACCTGTCACAACCCAATACACAGTAATATAAACCTGTATCTCACATTAAAATATTCAACGTAACGCTAAAACGTAATATCCACCAAAACTTAATATCCAACTCATTATCATTCACATACATTCACATTCACCTTCAAATATCCACCAAAACGTAATCTTCAACTTATTATCATCAACACTACTGAGCTAACCAATTACAAATATAAGTTAATGTTCCATAAATGATAAATAATATAATTTACAATACTTGTATAGACGCAATTAGACACTACAATATATACAAATGTTCTACAATAACATGAATACAAATGAACTATGAACTAGTAAAAGTATCATCATCGAGCGGAGGTGAACGACGTCGCTCGTCGTCCAAATACCGATCTTTCATTATCGCCGCCACCACATTGATAGAATCAAAAATATAAATCATTAGTCTGTATATATATATATATATATATGTGTGTGTGTGTGAGAGAGAATTAACAAGCTAGCTAGTCTTAATTATAAAAACACAAACATTAAGAATACCTGAGTAGGTGAGGCCGGATGAAAAGCCTCCTCCAAGAGGGTAATCACCATCCGAAGCATCTCAGCGCTCCAAGCATCGAACTGCTCCCGTGGTAATCCTGTACTCTCTGCAGAGGCCCCTGCTATAATATTCTGAGCAATCTGGTGAAGACGCGAATTGGAAGGCAATCGATGACGATGTTGAAAAGACCGAAGTCTCAGACAGAACCTATCCTCGACACGGCCCTATCACCCATCAAAAAGATATCGTCATCCAAGCCAGCGCCTAAATGAGATGGTCCAACATGTGCTCTCGGGCGCTGGCGCTGGATGGAGCCTATAAAGAGATACAAATTCAACACTCGACAGAATTATCTTTTTATAAAAATAACGGCGAAAGTTTTACCGTTAAAACTGTTGAACTACCCGGTGATAAAAATACAGTAATACGCATGGTTGCAGAGTAGCACACAGTATTGATTATTGATGCTTACGTGAGAAGTCACTTAGTTATACTCAATTATTGCTACAGTAATTGCTGCATAATATCTTTCATATTATTGATTCAATTATTGTCACAGTATCATCTGCATAATATTTTATATTATTAAATCAATAATTGAGACGACAAAGGTATTCATATTATTATTTGCAATATTGACAATGTCTAGAAAGTTCTGTCAAGGAGAGGTTTGGTCACATAATTGCGGTCCAATAGGGAGAAATCCTTATTGGAAAGCCCCATCTTTCCTGGGAATGACCTGGTTGTTAAATATTGTGAGTTATAATATTAATGATAAATAAGTTCGTGTTGATTAAAGATGAAATTTATATTTTCATTGTGTTGGGATTATTAGTTTTAGTGGAAATCAACATCTATTTCGATAATAATGGATGTCTGGAGGTTATATTGACCAATCGGGTAATTAATCGGATAAATGAGCAATTAATTACTATTAATTCACATGCTTATAACTATTGATTCACATGCATGTACTATTACGGGAGGTGGTGCAAGATTGATAATACTTGCATGACTAAATTAAAAATGGAGGTATAGATGAAGGTATTATACTGTAATTATTTTTTCACATGATTGTACTATTGATTCATAAGATGTACTATTAGGGGAGGTGGTGCAAGTTTGATAATACTTGCAGGACAAAATTAAAAATGAAAGAAAAGATGAAGGTATTATACTGTAATATTTCGAGCCCCAAAACGTGCAATTAACAAAATTATGTTTTCCTATAAATAGAAGCTCATTCTTCTTTTATTTTCACCAATTCACTAAGACTCACAAGAGCAATTATAGAAAGAGAAGCTATAGAGAGAGAAGCTTTAGAAGAGCGTAGAGAAGTCTGCTACCTCACTATTTCAAAGATTCAGATCTTCTTCTGAGGTAAGGGATATTATTTTTTTCAGTATTCATAGGAATAATATTTTCTTTCATACTCTGTAGTATGTGAGTAATATTATTTCGTCTCGTATTCCTGATTATACCCTCATTTTGTTAAAATATTACTTCTATACTCCGTGAAATTAGTAGAATATCCTTGAAATTTATGTTTCATCTAGTATCGTTTCACAAGGATATTTTCTGCACATTCTTGTTAAATTTTAAGCTTTTCATGCCGGAGTACTGTCCATGAGTAGTATTCATTTTTTATGGTACTATTCACAAAGTACTATTCATGTAGTACTATTCATAAAGTACTATTCACGGGTACTATTCACAAAGTACTATTCACGAGTACTATTCACAAAGTACTATTCACAGGATACTATTTCCGAAGTACTATTCACGGGGTACTATTCACTCGGGTACTATTCACCCAGGGAATTATTCATGACAAAAATTGATTTCTTTGTTGTCCAAATCATTTTTAATACAATATTATTCTTGAATTTTACTCCACAAAGCAATATCATGTTGACAATTTGGACATTATTGAATTCTGGATAAATTAAGTTATAATCTTTAAAATTTTATCATTTGTTTTCTTTTAATTGAATTCTTATATCATTGTCATCATCCTCATGCTTATATTGTGATAAAAGTCATATGTGGCTTACGTGCATAGATGTACTATTGATTGGTATGATTATGACCAGGGATTATTCGGTATAATCTTGACCGTAATTTTAGTAATGATGTGGTAAAAATCCTCTTTGACCTGTTCTGCATTGATGGACAGTTGTTGGTATGATTATGACCAGGGATTATTCGGTATAATCATGATCATTGATGATTACATGAATATCCTTGGCCCGTAGTGCAGGGATGATTCGATGATGTGGTTTATTTATTAAACTGAGTCTCAGAGATAAAGTTGATGAAAAACTTTTTAAATCATAGAAGATAGTAGATATCATGCTCTACTTGACTCTTCTAATGGATTGCTTGTTCCGCTATAGTTAAACTTGATGTTTATCGTATTTTATCAGTTTAACACTGTTGAAGGCTAACGATAATTTATTTTGCATTATCTTAGTCATAATATTTTTACTGGGCTAATTGAGCTCACCCTTTTGCTTTCATTGTTCTTTTCAGGAAATGAGAACGTAGCTAGGACTAGTCGGGGAACAGAGTGACAGTCCGAGATGGTGGCTATAGTAGTACTCACTATTTTATGAAATAGTGTAATAATAAATATAATGAGGACTTCATTTGAGTTTGAATACTGTCTATGAGACAATATTCGTGTAAAAATTCTAAGCTACGCTTTTGTCGTATTGCATAAAAGAAGTTTTTATTTGATTTTTGTACCATGTATTTGGCGACTCAGAATGAGTGAGGTATACATATTTTGGGGGCGTCACAAATAACATTCTAGAGAGAATCAGATTTTAGATAAAAAAAATCATTAGATTCCATATAGATCTAGCATTTGTTAGGTAGATCTCTTATATATTTGAGTGTAATAGCATATATTCAAGGCAAATGAGCTTGTTCCTTCATTTCCCAAGGTGAAAAATTCAATCTTTTTGCATATTCAATGTAAATCTGTAAATCTTTTAGATCTCTTATGTTTTATTGATGATTGTGCATAAATCTTGTTAAAGTTTCGATCTTTATATATATCTTCGATTATTTTCATTTGATCTATTATATTTTACCGATTATTTTCCTTGTTAGTAGTTAAAAATTGAATCTTTTTATTAGATTTATCCTATATCTAGCTAGATCTAGCCTTTTACCCGATTCTAAAGCTTAAAGTTTGAATCTTTATGCTAGAATGGCTTGGATCTAGTTTAGATATAGTCATTTTCAATGTTTTAAAACGATTTTGATCACTCCACAAAATCCTAGATCTATATCTAGTGGGGAGGGGAACCTAACTACTCGCGCAAGGGATTCTAACAATTTAATCACCTGATAGTGGGTTTGGGATACATTTTTATATTCATTCATATTTAAATCCTAATTGTGTCATTGTACAAATCTTGGGCATCTTAGATCTATGGATTTGTGCTCTGAATTGGGTTAAATACTTTCTAAGTTACTGTACTTTACGTCAACTTACAAATAGGTCATTGAACTTTTTTTTCTTACAGTCAACTCACTGAACTACATTTTACTAAAAACGTTAGAAAATCCGTTAACTATTTTGACTTTAGACAAAATTGGGCAAATAAGCTGCAGACGTGTAAAATAATTCTAATGTGGCACAAATCATCCCATATGACTTTCTTACATATAAATTGAGGAATCCTTCGGAGCAAATTTGATATTCTATAATAGTAAGAAATGTTGATGGATGGGGTTTACAGAGTTTTTCAGTTGTCTAGATCGGAAGGAATACAGAAAACCAACCATCTGCATAAACAATCGCTCAAGATCCGAACTATTTTAGGAGGATCAGACCAAATCCAAACAAAACTATACAAACCCAGTTGTCGGCGATCTCAACCTATAAAACCGAACCAAAATTCGACTATAACAAACATTAAATCCCCAGCAAATAAACACCAGCATAAGAGTTTTTTTCCATATAAATTGATGGCTTAATTTACTTATTTACGTTGATGATGACGATCTTGAAGAAGATAAAGTTTTAGAATAAATAAATAATTTTTTTAGATAGTTCTTTGTGTTATTTTTTGGTTAAATGATATAAATATTAATGTTTTTTTATTTTTATTATTTTTTTTGTTTGATTAATTGACATGTTGTTTTATTTAAAATAAAAATTTTATTTTCTCCATAAATTATTTCCTCAATTTCCACGTAAGAAAGCCACATGGGATGATTTGTGCCACATAACAATTTTTTTACATGTATGCAGCTGATGTGGAAATTCCCGTTAAAAGTCAACAGACTTAACGGATTTTCTAACGTTTTGTTAGTAAAATGTAGTTCAGTGAGTTGACTATGAGAAAAAAAAGGTTCAACGACCCATTTGTAAGTTGACGTAAAGTACAGTGACTTAGAAAGCATTTAACCCGCCCTAAATTCTAAATCCCTTCAATAGATCTCGTCAATATGCATTGTCCCTCGCAATGTTGGCTTCAATTTTGCAATCTAAAAGATAAGTTTATGGGAGCCCGCTTTTAGATCTTGTTTTTTGTTTATGTTTTGATATATTATGATGTGAGCCTAGGAATATTGGAGTCGAAATCCACGAACCGTATCTCGACTAGATTCCTATGATGGACATAGTTTCGATTATAATAATAAATGTTCAAATAATTGTACATGTAATTTTGGGTCTTAAAATGACTTTGAGTGTTGTCCCGGGAGATAGGATTTATGGCCCCGTAATAGTGAAAATTGTGATTGTGGCTTCTCGGGTCTATCGAGACGAACGACTTTCATGCTCACGGGTGACTCGACCCTTTTCAATGCTTTATTTCATATATTTTCACCAAAAGCGATTTTCGAATAAAACAATAAAGATCTTTCTAAAATCCAATCGCCTCGGGATATTAGACGAACTTAAGGTTAAAAATCAGAAATATCAAAAAGTTTCGATTCGAAAATCGAGTTTTCCAAAACGTCATTCCAAAATGCTTTTGTCAAAATCCAAAACGAATTCTTTGCACATAGGCTAAAAAGAGGCTTAGAACTACTTTCAAAACAATGCACCTAGCACGATTTCGATTCAAAGATATCCAAGGCTTTCTCAAAAACACACACACACACACACACACTTAGGAAAATAACAAGATGCGGTAATCGTGTTTTCACGAAAGTCGGGGAGTGTCTAACACTTTCCCTTCGCTTAAGCAAGCCCCCGAACTCTATGAATCTCGGTTTTGAGACCAATTTTATGGAGTCACATACTGGGTCATATTGCGAAAATATTAAAAATCTGGATGAGTTGGTACATCAATTTGAACTTATACCAACTGGCGACACTATCTAATTGGCTCAACACTAAAATCAACTTTTCCAAAATTAACCCCATCGTCATTTATGTCGGTCTTTTCTTGAAACATCACCCTTCAATTAAAATAACCATAAAGATAGAAAGAAATCTATAAAACAGTAGAAGCACCTAGAAAAAAATTCCCCGGCCTCGACACACGTCATACTAATTTTGACCAAAATTGGTTAGAGGGAACTTTTTTGCAAAAAAATGAGATAATAGTTGTGACATTGCAAAAATTAAAATATTGCATCTATGTTGTAGTTCAGTGTATACATGATGGGACAATTTTGTATTTTACTCTTATAAATCAGAAAAGAAACAAGAATCACATTCTATCCAATATTAACGTTATTTATGAGGGAAAAAAATTACTATGATAGAATGGATTAATTTCAAGTAAAAAATTATCCCCTCCATCCGACTTTACTTGTTTTAGTTCACTTTTAAAGTCAAATTGACCAATTTTAAGATTAATAATTTAACACATATATTAAAAAATTTGAAACCAAATAAGTTGACTTTGACAGTATATTCTATTTACTTTCTTATGATTAATTTTGTACTTATATATCTAATAAAGTAAAGAATAATTTTTTATTCTAAATATGATCAATTTGATCATAAAAAATCAATTAGGACAAATAAAGTTGAACGAATGGAGTACACAATATTTCTGAAGTTATTATCACAATTAATTTCATTATCAAATTAATAAATCAAAGTTAAGCAATAAGGAGGAAAAGAAGAAAAGAGAGGGTTTGGCTTTTTTGTACTCTCTTTAGAAGTAAAATGGAAGTTATTCAATTCTTATAATCTTTTTCTGGCTTTTTTGACGAGATTATTTTCATAAGAAGGTTATAATAGTAATTGATTACACAATTGTAAAAATGCTTCAAAAAAATAAAGGAAAATAATATATTTACAATTTGATGACTCGAGTTCTTTGTTTGCCATTAGCATAAATAAATATAGTGAAAAATTCTTTTAAAAAGATATGTAATATGGTATGTCACTGTTATAATCCTACCTAATTATTTGTATTATTATCCTTCACAATGGTAATCCAGGCAAATAAAAGACTTAAAGATAAACATGTTGCGAGTATTAGTACCGATGTATGTAGATTAGTTGCAGTTTACATTCTACATAAATTAATGATATATAAATCATTCCACATTAGTTGTAGTTTACATTCTACATAAATTAATGATATATAAATCATTTTCTCACGTGAAATGTGAAGGAGAGGTCTAATAACTCGCTAGCTAGATAGATTTCAAGGGTAAACTATCTCATTTCCTGGCTGATATTCTTCAAGCTTACATACACTTACTCCATTTGCTTGCTTCAATATATATTCAAGTCCATGAATCAGAAGAAATTTTTATTTTTTAAAAAAGAAAACATGGTTTAGAGTTTTAAGATATCAAACAACTATGAGCTTATCATATCGTATGGACAGAGTATATATGTTGCATGATCATACTCAGATGCAAATTATAATTCCCCACTTTCTCACCTCTATACTATAGTATATGTTATGCATGCAATTTCTTAATTATATGCTATTATTTTAACATATTGGAGGAAACTAAAAAGATTTTCATAACTCTTTTTATACTACCATCAACATTTTCAATTTCATATTTTCCCTACCAATTTGATCTTAATCAAATTGTAGTAATATATATTAGCCATCAACTTGTAAATCCTGCATAAAACCAAACCAAACAATTAAAACAATATATGTTCATAGCTAACCAAAATGCTTCAAAAGTAAACCAATCCCTAATATAATATTCGGAGCTAACTAAAACACTACAAAAACGTCTGCACAAACCTCATACCTATTCCACCACTAGCAAAGACTATTTGTTGTTGGTTTGAGCGCAATTGTTAGGTAAAATATTATCCAAACTAAGCATAGCGTCGATATAATTAATAGGCAACGTATGTTACGTATCAAAGTGTAGAGCTGGATCAGTATTTTCGAGATTCACAAGAGCAGCCCAATCCTCTGAGGAAAAAACTGATTGGTATGGAACCGGATGCCTTACTGTAGGTGGTTGATTGAAATTTGGTTGGAGATGATTGTCGAAGGTTGTTTGAATTGCACCGACTCCATTTTGAAAGGGCGTTTGAGAGTAATTAACATATGAATTTGCAAACCCTTTAGAGACGATACCACTGTGATTATAGTCATTAGGGATAGGGATAGGGATAGGGTTTTCTCCAAGATCCGTTTCAGTTAATGGAGAACTTCGGTCAGAGAATGGTGGGTTGGATTCTTCGTTGTGTTTTGGGGCTTTGATGATTTTATCATCTTTCTTATAAATCCGACATAATACCCAATCATCTAGCTGCAAAGAGATAAACATGTTATAATTAGTGGTTGAGGTAAGTGAAAGAGTATCGCTATATGTTATAACTAGTAATTGTTCGTGCTGAAGGTATGCGTAACGAAAAATTAGATTAAAATTCGAAATATACTACATTACCTAAAGACTTTTTGCAAGTTAAAATAACTTACAATCACACATAACAATTATCATAATTCATCACACCACCACAATAATTAATTTTCCTTTAAAAATAGATATCCAGAAAATTCTAAATCTGTCTACAAAACTTACAAATCATCAATAACAATTTTTATAATTTACCACACCACCACAATAGCAATTATTATTATTATTATTATTATTATTGTTGTTGTTGTTGTTATTATTATTACTATTATCATATTATTATTATAATTATTACTATTATTAATATTAATATTACTATTATACTATTATAGTTATAATTATTATTATTATTGTTTGTGTTGTTGTTGTTGTTGTTGTTGTTAGTGTTGTTATCATTATTACTAATATCATAATTATTATTATAATTATTACTATTATTATTATAATTATTGTTATTATTATAATTATTATTGTTATTATAATTATTATTGTTATTATTGTTGTTATTATTATTACTATTATCATTATTATTATTATAATTATTACTATTAATATTATTATAAATATATTATTAATACTATTATTATTATTATTATAATTACTATTAATTATTATTATTATTATTATTATTATTGTTATTGTTACTATTATTATTATTATTATTATTACTATTATTATTATTATTACTATTAATTTTAATTATTATAACTATTACTATTATTATAATTATTATTATTATTATTACTATTACTATTACTATTATTATTATTATTTTTAGTACTATTATAATAATAATAATTTTTATTATTAGTAGTATTATTATTGTTGTTATTATTATAATTATTTTTATTATTGTTTTGTTATTTTATTATTATTATTATTAGTATTATTATTATAATTATTATTATTATTATTATTAATATTATTGTTATTTGATTTGGGCGGGAATTTTTAAGGGTGAATTTGATTTGGGTGGAAATTTTTAGTGTAAGATGAAATGTGAGCCTTTAAATTAAGTTTAGATTAAGTTGAAAGAATTGAGATGAAATTTGAACCGTTTGTACTTTGTTAAATAGAAGATTTAAAATAGGTTTTGTTTTATTATATAGATTAGTGGTTGAGGTAAGTGAAAGAGTATTGCTATATATATAACACAAAGTATGTGGATAGTGAGATGTGAAGGAGAGGCCTAAAAACTCGCTAGACAAACAAAAATAAAGTAAGTAAAATATGAGGGAAGGCCTAATAACTCGATAGGATATAGATAGTATTATTGAAACGGTAAAAACGTCCTTCTGCCCTAGGTATTTTTTTTATTAATTAAAAAATCCTTTTGGTAACAATAAATATAAATTAGTTAACATGGAATGTGAGGGAGAGGCCTAGCTCAGCTAGGATAAGTAGTAGTAGTAGTATTGAAGTATATAAAATAACAAGCAAGGGAGATTATTTGGTTAGAGACTTTACCCTCATGTCATTGTCACTAGTCCGGTTCCTTGGGGGTTCATCCACCCTATATTCATGCATGATCCAATTGGTTTTGTCTCCTTTTGGTGCTTTCCCATGATAAAAAACCAATGCCTTCCTATGTCCAACTGGTACACCCATATAATACACAGGCTTATCAGCTCCGGTGGCCTTCCAATAACCACTACCGGCGGCTCGGTTTGGCCGGGTTCCATTTTTATATTTCCGATCCCTTGGTGTGAAAAAGTACCATTGTTTTTCCCCTATTCCAGGGTAATTTTCTGTTGAAATAACAAAGGAAAACATATACATACTACTAGATTGGTGAATAGGATTAAATATATATATATATATATACACACACACACACACACAAAACATATACATACTACCCATATAATTAAGCTAATATTATATATACTGATTGCTCTTTCTATGGAAATAGAACTTTTGCTTAAGAAACTTACCAAAAGAAATAATAATATTAATTTTTCTTATAATTATTGCTAAAAATTCTTACCAAAACTATTTTCATAATACTTCTTATAATTATTGCTAAAAAATTCATAAAAACATTTATTTATATAATCAATTGGTATCATACTAACATGCTCACTTTAAATTCGTATGCAAATGAATATGTAAAACTTAATTAGTTACAGACTATAATTGGTGTATATTTTGAATTTGTTTTTCTGCTAAATAAGATAGATAACTATAATGATGAATATTGTAGCATATATAAAGAAATAACAAATAAATTTAGTTTATTTTTCATTCCATTAAAAAAAAAAGATAACATCCCCTTTTGATTAACCTATCTGTTTCTATACATAAATATTTATATGTATGGCGACATTCTACAAATTTGGAATCATCATCATCATCATATCATCATCAGCAGCATCATATCATCATCAGCATATCATCATCATATCTATATTAGGCATTCCCTGCTTCGACTTCACACAAAAAAAAACCTTAAATTAATTTTTTATTTTTATTTATTAATTTTTTGGGAAAAGATCACGGTTTATATATAAGATCACTATCGGAATTGTTGCAGGACCAAAAGAAATTAAATTAGTAAAATAAAAGAAAGGAATACCTCAGCTATCACTAGAAAGGCATTGATTATTAAACCCAAACCACTCTCATATGGAGCAAAATCATTAGGTAGAACAAAATCTGTTTTGAACCGAATTTTTGTAATTTTGAGACGGATTTCTCCATCTAGTGTTCTAAACAAATACAAAACCCCAGAAAAAGCGTATTAAGTAAACAAAACCCCTAAAATACGCTAAAACTTGTATGCAATCACGTACAAAATCTAATATATAGACATGTATAAATATATAATAATTTTCATGCAAACAAAAAACCCCAAAAAAAGTTTTGTGAATAGATCCAAGATGGTTTTACAGTATCTAAATTAATTATATGATATGATTTAACTATCAAAACAAAATTAAAAAACTTTACAAAAAAAATAATTACCAGCAAGGTCGTCCGGATTGCTCTTGTAAAGCTCAACCTCCCTTATCTTATTATGCGGCAGCGGCTCATTCCTGACCTTCCTCTGCAGGTAATAAACAATCAGTTCATAATCCAAAGGATTAAACCGAAACCCGGGTACGTTTGGAATATCTTGATTCTTATTGAACTGATTTGCATGGCAATTAGGGCACTCAAGCTTTGAATGGCAATCAAGGCACACAGAATCTTCTTGGATTTTAGGGTTAGGGTTAAGGATAGGGTTTTCTTCTCCTTCTTCACCATTATTCACTTTCACAACTGCACTGTTGGAATATGCTTCATCTTCTTGTTGTACTTCTTCTTTTGGTTGATTATTTGTAAGACTAAAATTAGGGTTAACGTTTTGATTTTCCTCGAGTTGCGGCTTGGATTGCTCCATTGTTGGAAAAAACTCTAGAGAAGACATTGACACGGCTAAGACTTTGGAGAAAAGAAGAAAAACAGAGTTTTATTTGGAAAATAAGTTTGAAAAGGAGAGTTTGTTTTTGAATAGATTTTATAAGATCTTGTTAGGTTATATTTATCTTTTTTTTTAAAAGTAAATAACACTTAAGATAATTAATACCTCTGATGAAGCTTATCAGTTAAGAATGAAAATTATAAAAATAAATATTTATTGAATTTAACTTAACAATAGCGTGTGTGTATATATATATATATATATATATATATATATATATATATATATATATATATATATATATATATATATATATATATATATAAATTAGAGATCGAGTAAAGGATCCTTACTTTCTTAAAATGAGGACTTTTTTTTTTTTTTTTTTTTTTTTTTTTTTTAAAACAACTAAAAAAGTTTAATATTATGGAAATGAAATTTTTTCATATCTGATGTTTTGGGTGTGATTTGAGTGCGTATAACAAAATATGTATATACGATGCAGGCGGACTGCACACATTTTTTAGTATAGGTATTCAAAACACGCCTAAAATATTGTATTATGAAAAATTTCAGCCCATAAAATATTAAACTTTTTTTTAGTTGTTTTAAAAAAAAAAAAAAAAAAAAAGTCCTCATTTTAAGAAAGTAAAATCACTTACTTGATCATTTCAATATATATATATATATATATATATATATATATATATATATATATATATATATATATATCTTACTTTTAACAAAATTAAGAATATATGGAGGAAAAATTGAGGATTATATGCGGTGAGGATCTTATCTAACAACTTCCTTTTCTCGACAGGTTGGGGGTTTCTTTTAAATACTTTATAAATTTGAATAGTATATATTTAGTTACTATAAATTTTGATAATACTTATTCTAATTTGGATAGGAAAGTGAAAAGTTGAAATAAAAATTTGTGAAATCAAATTTGTTAATAATAAATTTTGAATTATATATTAAAGGTTCATTTGATCAATTATTAAGTTAAACATTTAAATGTAGTACAGATTTATTTAGTTATGATTATGATCAAATAATAATTTTAATTTAATTTTGTTGAAGTTTCTAATGGAATTCTACATTAGCGTTTATTAATTTAATTAGTTGTTTTGAAATTTTTATATGCGTTATGCTTTAGAAAAGTGAATATAACTTAACAAAATTGAGGATTATATTGACGCTTGATAAAGTTAAAATTTATATATACATAAATAACCAAATTGGTGATGCAATAATATGCATTTTTTATTTTTTGCTATGCACAAATGTACTCGGTTTCAAAACTTAGTTAGGCATTTTGATATTTTGAAATATATTTGCAAAATTTTAAATTTTCAAAACAGTATACAGTAGAACCTCTATAAATTAATATTCGATAAATTATTAATCTCTCTAAAATAATATTTTTTTTCGGTCCTAACTTGGACTAATGGGATAAATTAATAATTTCGATAAAATAATAAAATAATAATTTTTAAAAAGACCCTTATATAAATATATGGTCTCATCAAAATCATAAATTAATCATTCTTTTAAATTACAAATATCTAGGGTAATATTATAAAATATGATTCTATTCTCGTTTGTTTTGAAATTCAAATCTAATTGAATTTCATCCTTAATTTTTCTCATTGCGTCCAAAAGTTCAGGTGTTACATTCTCGAATTGTAATAAAAATTTGTGAAGAGTTGTTGACGCTATAAGTGCTTCCTTTCGCGTTATTGGCTCCAAAGGTATTGTATCATCCTCACAAGTATGATACATTAATTTAATAAGTATGATATATTGCATCAAAAAAAGTATGATATAAACATCAATAAAATACAATAATTTTAATGTAATTAAATTTATGTTCATCGATTACAAAAACACTCTTTAAATTAATAAATTATTAATTTATCGATTAAATAATAACTCTCTAAATTAATAAAAAAATTCAGTCCTAACGGTATTAATTTATAAAGGTTCTACTGTGATGTGATTTCATTTTGTGTCGGACTTGAGAGTTTTATAGCAACTTGACATTGATATCTTAAATTTTAGGCTTAAATATAATTTACTACCCTAAACTATAGGTCATATTCTACTTCGATGATTCACATTTTAATTTTGTCAATTAGATGATTGAACTATTAATTTTTTTTTCACTTTCATTCAATTGGTCTTACCACGTCAGAAATTACTGTGGAGGTGAACATGTGGCATACCATGCTTATGTGTCAAAAGAAATATAATTTTAAATTATTGTAAATCATTTTATTAAAATGAAGGGGCAAAAGAATAATTTAACATTCAGATTATATTCAATCAAAATAAACAAAAACTATTCCATAAAAATAAAAATCATTTTAGTATAACATAAAAAGAAAAAAACAATTAAACAATCATCAATTCATTCCTTCGTTCTTCATTAGAACAACGAACCCAACAGCCAAAAGCCACCATTAAAATTTTCTGCAACCCCCCAAGAGTTCATCTGTACACAGCCATTATAAATTGCCTTTATACCAAAACCTCTGTTTACTCGTCAAACAAGATCATTAGTCACTAGCTAGAGGAATTTGTATCAAATTAACAGACAAATCATTAGTCAAATAAGCAAGGCCATTTAAGCATAAAAACAAACAACTCAGTCGTCATACTATTCCTAGAGCTGTAATTGCATATGTATAGGGAGAAAGATAAATACTTATTGAAAACGACGGCCAGTGTATCAAAATTAAGAGGATCTTCCAAGAAGAACTTCAAATTCGAAGCCCTCTTCGCCGTAACAAACCTAACCACGGGCGCTCTGGTCATCCCATCCTTCAACAAAATCCCCGTCGCACCCCCTGAAGCATAAATTGCCTTGCAGCCTCTATTAGTACTCGCAACCAAACAGCCCTCTGTGGTGGCCATTGGCACCAAGTACTCGCACCCATTGAGTAACAACGGACCTGCAATCCCCACCAGAATTCGCACATACCCAATCGGCATCTCACAACACTGGCCCAATATCGATTCATAATCGAACCCCTCCAACGGCAATCCCACCAAAGACCTCTCCGTAGTCCTCTGCACCTCCTCTCGTCGAATCAACGCAGCTCGATAACAGTCTCCGAGTTTCGATTCCAACGAATACGAAGGAGTTTTCCCCGAGCCCCGCCCCTTCGGATCACAAGCGCAAGCATGAGGATTTGGAGCCGGATGCTATTATATACTTCAATTTCAGCCACTCGAATTTATTATATTCTATTTTGTTTCTCACCAAACAAATGGGATTGATATAAATATATTGTGACTCTTCAATTTATCTTAATAAACAAATTTAAAATCTTTAAATGAGTTATTTAAGCATGTCATGTTACATATTTTGTTTTGTTAGATATTGTTAACGCCTGATTTTGTACGCCTGACGAAATCACCAAAACAGCAGACCAAAATTACGCTAACGGTTGATTGTATTGTTGTGAAATCAAACTCACGAAATACATTCCAATTGGAAAAAAACTACGGATAGAGAGAGTAATCCACTATAATAATATTGAGAGTATAAGTTGTGTATTTGTGTTGTATCTCTTGTGTTTTCCTCCCTCCAAACCCTAGCTTGTAGCCGTATATATAGAAGTCACCTCCACTCCTATCCAACTAGGAGAAGAACTCTTTGTCCCTCCAAATAAGGAAACACAATCCTACTTTAATAAGGACTCTCTCACTGTCAAAATAAATATATAGTATGGGTCAACACCAAATCTAGCCCATTAAATAAATTAGGTTACACCTTGGCTAGACCCAAATAATCACACTCCAACATTGTCCCCAGTCTCTTATTTATTTCCTTATAAATAAGAGAGTATTCAAAAAGTCTCCGTGGAACTTTTATCCTTGGGATTTTTATCCCAAGAATGTTCATCCTTTCTGGAGATCAAAGCCTTCGCAAAGGACATTTGGTGTTATTGTTGCTTGGTCCGCCGCCGAACCACGCTTGCGCCATTTTTAATCCCTCGCAGATGAGCATGTTGGTACATGTATAAGAATTGAATCCTTTAATTTCCTTCAGTCTGTGGTTGATGATGAAACTGAAGCCGCCTTTAAAGCACTTCAATGATATAAAAGCTTAAACTTTTATCTATGTGCATGCTGGCTGAATTCGTTACTAGTGCGGTGACTCGGCACCAATTTATCATCACCTGGACCAAAGTGTTAATGTTTCGATTTTACATGCATCATGTGAACACTACCACTACATGCATAATATATGAGAGAGAATATGTAAAGTTGTATCAATAATCAATTACGATCATGCTTTAATTGCTATTGACATGATACATATATACACTCGTACAAGTATATATTTAATTTAATAAAAAAGAATCACTTATCTCCTTCGGTGAATCGGTGATTTTCAATCGACACTAGAACAAGTAGGGGTGAGCATGGTGCGGTTTGGTGCGGTTTGAAGCCGAAATCGCACCCGAAACCGTTTAGGTGCAGTTTGATAAATCCAAAACCGCACATGAAACCGCTTGTGATTGATGAGGTGCGGTTTTAAAAGTGCGGTGCGGTTTCATTTGGTGTGGTTTCGGTTCCAAAACCAATTGAAACAACAATTAATATAAAATAAGCTCTCTGTTTTCGAAATTGATATAAGTTCATTAATGTAGACAAATACAACAATGAAAACTATAAACTATCTAAAATATAAAAATTTTCTGCAACAACTTCTTCATTACATGGAAACTGTGGAATATTTTCTAAATCAAAATACAAAATAAGCAATTAACCTCCGTGCATGTCTTTTAATTTCTTGAATGCAGGAGTAGGTCTTGGGACTTTTTCTCGATCTTATCAAGACTTATATGAATGCCAAAAAGTTATGTTCCATGTTCCATCCATAATGTTTGCACACCCATACATACATAAATAAAATAAGGGGAAAATGTCATCAATGAGAGGAAAACAAGTACGTACAATAAAAAAAAAAAAAAAAAAACTAGTAAAGTAATTTTGAGTTGATTTCATTGCATAATGCCCACCTTCATCATTAAGAAATGCATACTGTTATGTAAAATTAAACCACCAAGTACTACTACGGTTGAACGAGAGATACTAATTAAGCTACACAAGATAGTGTCAAACTCACTTCTCCCAAATTCAACAACATGCGCGGTGAATGGTGAATACATACACACACACATATGGACTATGGTGCGGTTTCGGTTTTATGGTTGCGGTTTTGGCTAGTAACCAAACCGGAACTATAAATTTGATTATTCAACCAACCTAAAACCGCAACATACGCCGGAACCGTTGGTGCGGTTTTAATTGGTGCGGTTGGTGCGGTTTCGGTTCCAATTTGGTTACTTGCTCAGCCCTAAGAACAAGTGTCTTTTTTCCCACAGACGGCGCCAATGTTAACGCCAAATTTTGTACGCCTGACGAAATCACCAAAACAGCAGGCCAAAATCGCGCTAAAGGTTGATGGAGTAGGTTATTATATCAAACTCACGAAATACACTCACATAAACATAAACAAAGAGATATAAAATCTGAACACAAGAATTTACGTGAAAACTCAATTGGAAAAAAACCACACCGAGAGAAAGAATAATCCACTATAACAATATTGGGAGTACACGTTGTGTAGTTGTGTCATATGTAATTGTGTCTCTTCTCCCCCCCCCCCCCCTCCCTCCTCCTCTCAATCTCTTGCTTATTCTTGGTATATATAGAAGTCACCTCCACCGCATCCAACTGGGAGAAGAACTCCTTATCCTCCAAATAAAAAACACAATCCTATTTTAATAAACACTCTCCCTTTCATCACAATAAATACATATAAAGCTCCATAGGATTAGGACCATTAAATAGACTGGACTGCACCATGGATAGACTCAAATAAGCACATCCCAACAGATATGTTATTACATTAGAGATATTGTATTATCAAAACGCTCATGGTAGCATGTTATTTATAAAACAATTTATGTATTCAATTTTATAGCGTTAATTATTTTCAACCGAATTACAGACGAATTTTTTTATTAAAATTAATCTATTTCTTATAGAATTTGGCTAATTTTAATGAATAATAAATTAGTTGAAAATAGACTCTTTTTTTCTTTTAGTATTAAATGGGTAGACAACTAATAAATGTATAAATTGAGAATCTTGACATGATACTATTTCATTCAATCCTAGGGACCTACCTAGTAGGGATCTAAAGGGGAGAGAAACTAGTTACGTAGAACTTAAAAAAACTTATCTGTGTTAAGCACTTAGTTGATTATGCAGTCCGAAACTATAGCCATACATAACAAAGGAGAGAACTTATCAATAAGCTATATATTAAAGGGAGACAAATTAGCTAGGCATGTATAACCTAAGAAAACTTATCTCTATGAAGCACCTAGTTGATTATGCAATCCGATAAACTATAACCATACATAACAATGGAGAGAACTTATCAATAAACTATATACTACAAGGGAGAGAAATTGGGTACGTAGAATGGTCGAATTATTAATATATTAAAATCAGTGAGGCAAGATACAAATGATTTAACACCGTCGAACGGACAATTACAGTCAAAGGATCCCAAACAAAATAAGACTGAATCAAAGGTTTATAAGGTAGCAATTTCATACTGAGTTCAAATACTAATAGACAAAGGCTAACAAAATACATCGGTACCATGATGTATGTAAATTAAATAGGATAGTACACACGACACATGCCATTAATCTGCCAAACAACTCAAATCAATTAAAATCAAATATTTGGTCGACCTATACGTATCCTGAACAAATATATCAAATAGTCAAAACTCATACCCAGAGCAAACAAAAGCATACATCGTGGACTGATCACACCGCCACAGAAGTTGTCATATCCTTGTGTCAAGATGACATTAGGAGGACTGTTCAAATGGTTCGGTTTTTTTAGTTTTTTCGATTTTTCAGGTCGGACCGAACCGGCCAGTTTGGTACAAAAAGAATTGGTTCGGTTCAAAAAATCGGTATATACCGATTTTTTTGGTATCGATTTCGGTCCGGCGTTTTTATGGTTCGATTTTATCGAACTGGACCGGTATATACCGGTTTTTTATTATTATTAATAATAATAAAATAATGATAATAATAATAATAATTATATTAATTTTCGGTAAAAATCAAGATCGGTGGGTTCGGTATCTTTGGTCCAACCTAAGATATCGGTATCAAATTTTGGTCGATTTGATCTGGGATTGGTTCGATCTTGATCGAATCAGGATTGGACCGATTTTTATCGATTAAACACCCCTAGAGGACATGCATGTGGTACCCGCATAGATGGTTAGCTCAAGTATATCCTAAGGACCAAATTACAAAATGTAAGTCAAAAAGGGTTTAAATCACAAGGCTTATATCCTAATGTTCAATACAAAAATTAACGATTGAGATAAGAATTGAAAAATTCACGTTCGCGACTAATAGTAGCGAATGACGGGTGTCGTCCGCTACCGTCGTTCGCTACTATTAATAATGGGTGTAAAATTTTCAATTCTAACTTCGGCTGTTCGTTCATATATTGAACGATAAAAATAGTGTATACCTCTTTTTAATTCATAATAAATACATATTATAAATCATTACTATGTATATAATAAGATGACTTAACCAAATTTGGCTACAAAACAATATAAAAATGACATTTTTTAAGGCATTCTCCAACTGCATAGATAGTGAAAACATATCAATAATGGATCTATCAATTTTTATATGATTTTACAAACTATGTATTGAATTTCAGTATATTTTTCAATGACATAAACTTATCAACTCTTTTGAATTTAAATAAGAGGGTCTTACGTTATAGAAGTTTCCAAGAAAAGACGACGTCTCTTATTTCTACTTCTTTCATGATTTCATCATTTATACGATTTGATTTGAAAAAAAATAAAACATTAAACGACATCGTTTTTTCATCATCCTATGTATCTCAATTTGATCATTCATACAGAAAACAATATACATATTATCAAATGTATGTAAGAAAACCCGAGACAAGTCACACATGCTAATTGTAAGGCCTCAAGGTTCCAATTTCACAACTTAAAAAGCACTTCCATTTTCATCATTTCATAGATGAGATTCATTGTAAATAAATAAAAAAATAAAATAAAAAATGGTCCCAATAAACTAAACAGGCAAAAGCTGCAAACCAATTATAACCGAGTTCAAGGCACATAATCGCCACCCTAATTACTTGTTTTAGACTTTTACATAGCTGCTGAGACCCGGAAAAATTTCTTCTCCTCCAAGCTCTCAACAATTTCCTTAAGGCTATCCTCAATCGGGATGTAGTCGATGCCCAAGCTTTTTATTTTCTCCTTGGAAACCTGATATGTTGGCAAGAAAGGTTTTTCATCTGCACACCTGCAATGTAAAGAAGTGTAAAAATAAGGAGAAATGCCGGAATCATCACCAATAGAGTTTACTGTTTACCCTTCTCCTAAAAAAAAGATAATTAGAAAAATCAAAAGAAATGTTACTCATTTTGGTTATCCAGTGTTAGTGAACCGAATTCCTAAAATCAGAACATTACCGTCCTCCTACTTATCGATAAAATTTGACATTGCGCTCTAAATTATTTTTTTTATTTTTGCTTTTTCTTATGTGGCCAGCCCTTTAACTTTCAGCAAATACTCCCTTTTCTCAATTTCCCGAGAGGAACTAAAACTCAGACACAAAATATTGCAAAAGATGCTGAAGTGGCCAACTTCCTCTATCCCAAATTCCAAAATTTAAAGTCCTTCAGGTTATTAATGTCGCAATAGAAGTTTGCATCAAATAATGTTCAGGTTTCGATAATAAATGTGGTTACAAAATGTTCAAGAACTAAGAAGTTGATGGCATTGACATTGCTGTAGCTTTAACTCTCAAAATCAACCATAAAGATATGATCTTTATGAAACCTTCTTCACCGACATGCACAGGTTTAATTTCAAGGAAATCACTAATATTCAACGATTATTGAAGTTAGAATATAATATAATATAACAACTAAATAAAGCTATCAATTATCATCCCTAACCAGACAAAAATATGAATCCTATTTTGCAATTCCATCCAACAAGCTATCATGTCTTCCTCTATGTCCTACCAAGTTAACTTGGGTAGTGATTTTTTCCCAGAGCATACTGTCAAATATTGCTAAATATTAATCACATATGCTCTCATCTTTGTTGGGGCACTTGCATTCCGTAAATTTTATGAGTCCAAATCTTTGAATAGTATTTTCTATCAAATAGTTCACACACATTCAACTAAACATTTTGGCAAACCTTTTTGTTTTTGTATTTTTCTGAATGTAAAATTTGTACTGTTGCAGCTTAAGTAATGTTATGATAAGATACATATACGTACTTCTGAAATTATGGATAGGAATTGGAAACCGACATTATCACTACTCTTAATTCTTATTCAATATATCATATATAGGTTTCATAACATAACTCACACATAAAGACTTTATATTTAGTATATTAAGATATGTATCTACGTAGAATCCTTTAAGAAAGAGGTATCTAGTAAAACAGAATGTATTAGTTCTAAGAAAGTGAACCCCAAGGGTTGGCTCAATTGCATGTGCTCTGCCATAATAAGGGAGATATCACATAATCACTGTCATAAAAGATTACCAACACCAAGGGGTCCACACAAGCTTATGCTTTGATTTTCCAGGTGCACGGCTCTTGTTGGGGGACGTGCCCGTGAGATTAGTCAAATGCTCTAAGAGGTTGGGATACCCATGATTGTTATTAAAAAAAGTTCTAAAAGAGCGTGCCAATACAATTGTCTAAATTTATTTGGTCAAACATATGGGATCAACAATCACAAATAATTCAACTAGAAAATTAGAGGAACCAAACCAATTTGTACAGTATTACACATGTGAAGTTGGTACTTCAAATTGAAATTGTTCGGTTTAGGGGCCCTACACCCATGAGTTATACCAATTTTAATTGGTGATGTATTGAACCTATCATGTTTGGAGGCACATGGGATTGTTACCAAATTATTTGGTCTCCAATATGAGTAACCGTGTATGCAACAAGGAAGGTTAACATGCGAGACCATAGGGAGTAAGGTGAATTAGTCATTCACTTCTTTGGCAGGCTACATGGCAAGTAAATGACTTAAGTCATGTCGCAGGAGGAATATATGTATAGTACATATATGCATCCATGTGGTATAATCGGTGGGCAAACAAGATGGGCAACAACCCTTCACTCTTTGGCTTAAAAGGCACTATCGAGGCAGCCAAGAAAAAGTGTGGGAGACAGAAACAAGAAGGCCAAGGCACTACCGAGGCAGCCAAGAAAAACAGAGAGAGAAAGCTTCGGCTGAAGCTTGGAGAAAATAGAGAGAGAAAAAGATTAAACAACTGTGTTGTTTGGGTTTCCAGTATAGCATATTATTGTGGTGAGGTAATTTGAGTGTTCACTCAAATTAAGATATCTTTGTATTCTCTCAGTTTCTAATTATAGTGAATTTTTCGGAGATTGTCCCGTGGTTTTTATACCTCTTTATTGGAGAGGGTTTTCTATGTAAAATCTTGATGTTTTGTTCTTGGTTATTTTCATCTTATTATTTTTTGCGGAGCTTATTATTTTGGTGGGAATGCATATTTAATTTGTTTGGCATATATTGGTGTGTTTGCCGTTCAATTTCTCAAAGACAGTTTATTGGGAGGTGATTTTTCCCAACATAAATTAGTACTTGAAAATAACAACAGAAAAATTGAACTGACAAACTTACTTGTCTGGAAGTTGAAAAGAAGGATATAGCTTCCGTAAAATATCAACAATTTCTGAGTAGTGTGCAACAGTTTCAACCATACAATATCTTCCACTAGCTGAAGGAATCTCAAATGCAAGAATATGAGCATTGGCAACATCCTTAACATTAACCCATCCAAAGCTAAAATTTGGATATGTTTGTGCTCCTGCATTATGGAAGTTAAGAAACTACAGATTAATATTCCAGCAAAATTATATGTCAAATCATTATCAAAGCTCGATATTGTGTCAGCAAGTGCTTCAATTCTCACCAATCCTTTGGTACGGGAGAACAGTGGGATAAATAAACTGGAAAGGGAGAGTTGAATGGAGATTTCATTGGAAAAGGAAATATTAAGGAAATGAAAAGTAGAGATTCACCCTAGGCCTATGATTTCCAGAAATATTGAGGAAAAAGAAAACGAAGAATCCATATGTTTGGGGTTGGAGGGGGTAGGTATGGCAATGGGATGGGATGAGACAGAAGGTGATCATGGAAAGAGTCTGAAACCATAGCAACAACATTTTAGCAGATAGATTTCATCAAAAATAACAGCAATTCATTTCTAGATAATCGGGTGCAGATAAAACTAAATCAGAGTCATTCAGCTTAATGAAGGACACATACCGTTTATTATGTTCAAAACTGCAGCAGAGCTTGTGTTCAGAGTTGGCTGCAAAAGGGGTCCAATAACCATTGCTGGGTTTATTGTAACCATGTCAATTCCTTTTTGTTTTACAAATTTCCAGGCAGCATCCTCAGCTAATGTTTTTGAAAGCACATACCAAAGCTGGTAGAAACAAAAAAGAAAGGGGAGAGAGGAATATCATTCAAAATCTAGTGTCAAAGAAGAAATTATGTCAATATGTCATCTATGCGAATAAAGAGAAATTAAACAATCATGTTTACTGGATGGAAACAATAATGTCCAAAGAGGATTAGTTATTGTCTACTCCATAGATTATTGTTCGAAAACATGGTTCCTTTTATTAGGGAAAACATGTTTCCTTTTATTTCTCCTAAACATGTTTCCTTGTTTTACTGCTAGAATTAGGCTAACATGCTTCCTTGTTTTACTCCAACATGTTTCCTTGTTTTACTCTCTAGGCTAACATGTATAAATTCTGTAACTTAATATCTGAAAAATTAACAAAGAAAGTTCATTTCTAACATGGTATCAGAGCTAAAGGATATTCTAACAGATTTTTCCATTCCTTTGTTCATTTTTCTGCAGTTTTTTAAATTCTGTGATTCTGCACTATTTTAATTCTGCAAATTCTACAGATTTGTAATTCATTTTAAATTCTGCAAATTTGTAATTCTATCATTTCTACATTTTGTGAATCAAAGCAGCTTTGCATAAATCAAAAACCCCTTCTTGGTATCAAAGCAACTTTGCAATTCTGTTAGTGATTGGACTTGATAGTCAGTAATTTGTGACTTATGGAAGATGTCAGAAGTTATAGAAATAGCCTCATCAAAGGAGTCGGGTAGTCTCAACCAAGAAGAGGTCGAGAGGGTGAGATCTCTAATTGACAACATTGACAAACCTTTAGGTACTTGTTCATCGGCGTATTCAGGTAAGTCTCCATCCTCTGTTGGATTAAATGTCTCGAATACAACCTGTGTCGACTTCTGGATCATGGATTCAGAAGCTACCGATCATATGACCTACTCACTAAATGACTTTTCCACATGCTTACCCTACTTGGTAGTAGGAAAATATTCACAGCTGATAGTTCTTTGACCACTATAGCAGGTGTAGGAGATGTTAAAATAAGCCCATCATTGACTTTAAAAAATGTTCTTCATGTCCCCAGATTATCCACAAACCTTGTCTCCATACAAAAGCTTACTCAAGATTTATGTTACAGAGTGATCATTCATCATAATTATTGTGTATTTCAGGACCAGAATTCGGGGAAGATAATTGGACATGCTAGCGAACGGGCTCTATTACTTAGAAGCATCGAGCCAGTCAAATATCACAAACGGAAAATTACCTTCTTTTGTTTCAGAACTTTATTCATCCAATGAAGAAAAAGTTTGGCTTCACCACCGCCGACTTGGACATCCGTCTTTTAGAGTCATTAAAATTATGTTTCCGTCTTTATTTCAAGGTTTAGATGTTGAAAACTTTCATTGTGAAGTGTGTGAAATTGCCAAACACAAACGTGTACCTTTTCTAGGTAGTGATAAAAGAAACTCTCTTCCCTTTTATCTCATTCACATTGATATTTGGGTCCATCTACTATTCCTAACGTTTCTGGGACATGATGGTTTGTGTCATTCATTAATGATTGTACTCGTGTTACTTGGCTTTTCTTACTTGAACATAAATCTGAGGCCAATACTGTTCTCCCAAATTTTTGTTCCATAATTAAGAACCAATTTGGAGTCGCTATCAAAAAGTTTAGGTCAAATAATGTCAGGGATTATTTCAATCAAGTACTAACTTCTTATTTGCAAAAGGAAGAAATAGTACACGAGTCATCCTGTGTCAATACACCACAACAAAATGGAGTCGCGGAAAGAAAAATAGTCATCTCCTTTAGTCGACCCAAGCCTTCTTATTCCAAAAAAAATGTGCCTAAATCTTTTTGGGGAGAAGAAATTCTTACCGCTACTCATCTTATAAATCGTTTGCCTTCCAGAGTCTGGGGATTCAAGAGTCCAATGGATATACTCTCAACAGTCTATCCAAACATACACACTACAAATAATCTTGTCCCTAAGATATTTGGATGTGTATCATTTGTCCATGTTCATAGTCAAAATAGAGGGAAACTAGACCCAAGGGCGTTAAATGCGTATTTGTGGGTTATTCCTCAACTCAAAAAGGGCACAAGTGTTATCACCCTCCATCTAAGAAATTTTATATCTCGGTGGATGTTACTTTCAATGAACAAACACCTTACTTCACCTCACCTTATCTTCAAAGGGAGAATTTTATACTTGAAGTTAAGCATATGGATTTCTTGTTCGATCTGTTGTCACTTCTTAAACTAGTTTCTCGTAATCTGAGTCATGTGTCTGAGCCAGTATCTAAGTCCATGCCAAATCTTCTGTCTAAACCAGTTTCTAGTAATCCGAGTAATGTGTCTAAGCCAGTATTTGATTCCATGCCAAATCTTGTGTCTGAACCCGTGCCGAAAATTTCAGAAACTCCTAACTTTGTCCTTGAAAATGTGAGATTTGACAAAGGTAAGGTGTATTCGAGGAAAAAGACAATTGTCCCGGAATCAGTGCAACTCTAAGAATCCAACCCAGATCCTGAGAATGAGGTAACAATTTCTAATTCTTCATTACAAGCTGAAACTGAATCCCATGTAAACAATAATGACCAGGACCTTCCCATTGCTAATAGAAAAGGAACTAGAGAGTTCACAAAACGACCCTTATATCCTCTTGCACACTTTCTTTCCTTTAACCATTTTTCACCATCACATAGAGCCTTCCTTGTTAACTTAAACACCATTACCATCCCTACCACCTTATCCGAGACTTTGACCAATGAAAAATTGAGACAAGTCGTGAATGTAGAAATGGAAGTTTTGGAGAAGAATAAAATAAAGGAGTTAGTGATGTTGCTTGTAGGAAAGAAACCCGTAGGGTGTAAATAGGTCCATTCAGTGAAATACAGAGCAAATGGGTCAATAAAGAGATATAAGGTCTATGGGATTGACTACCTAGAGACTTTTGCTCCAGTTGCAAAGATGAATACTGTTTAAATCCTACTGTCATTAGCAACAAATTATGGTTGGGAGTTACAGAAATTTAATGTCAAGAAAGCATTTTTACACGAAGAACTAGAAGAAGAAATTTATATGGATGTCCCACTGGGTTATGGGAATAACTTGGGTGTTCATACTGTGTGGAAATTAAAGAAAGCCTTGTATGGACTTAAGCAATCGCCACGGGCATGATTTGGTAGATTTGTGAGTTATGATTGTAATGGGGTATAAACAAAGCCAAGGGGATCACACGTTCATTAAACACTCACCTTCAGGGGGAGTCACAACATTATTAGTGTATGTTGAGGACATAATAGTAACGAGGAATGATGATAATGAGACTTGTGTTACTCAGACTCGGGTGCGGGTAGGTGTTGGACACGTGAAGTCAAAAAATAAAGGATACGCGGATATGAATCCGAATTTGGACACGAGTGCAGGAATACGATATGTTATGATTTTTTAACAATAATGTTTTTAATTGTATCACCAAGTTTTTTGTGCTCTAGCGACTAAAGTGCAAAAATATAAAGAAACAGGGGCAGAACTGAAACTTCAGGGGCTGAAATGAAAAAAAAACAAAACTAAAAGGACTGATATGTAATTTTCTAGGGGGCTATTTGAACTTTCATAAAACCTGTGGGACTAAATTAAAAAACTATAAAACTATGAGGTACCTAACTGTAATTTTCCAGGGATATTTCATATTCCAGATCTTCTCTTACTCTCTTCTTCTTCCTTTTCTTGCGTCTCTTCTTTTTCTTCCAAAACAGCCGTATCTGAATTTCTATGGCCGTATCCTGTACGAATCCCACACCCGTACCAGTGTCGTGTCGTGTCGACACGGGTACTCCACCAAAAATGGCGAGTCCGAATAACACAGTGAGAGACAACTTCTAAGTCGGCGTTTAACTAAGGAATTTGAGATCAAAGCATTAGGAAAGCTTAAATATTTTCTTGGGATCGAGGTGGCTCACTCTAGGCAGGGCATTTTTATCTCCCAACAGAAGTATGTTACGGATCTTCCCAAAAAAACAAGCAAGAAAACATGCAAACCAACAAGTACTCCAATAGACCAAAATCTTAGACTAGGAATAGCGAAGGAAGACGCTGCATAAATAAAGAAATGTATCAGCGGCCGATAGGAAAACTCATTTATCTGTCTTATACATGACCGGACATAGCATACGCAGTGAGTGTCATTAGCCAGTTCATGCATAGCCCAAAGAAAGTTCATTTGCAAGCAGCACACCAAGTGTTACAATATCTCAAAGGGACACCGAGAAAAGGTGTTCTATTCAAAAGAAATGGAGGTTTGGTGCTTGAGGCATATGCGGATGCTGATTATGTTGGGTCAATAGTTGACAGGAGGTCAACAACAGGATATTGTACATTTCTTGGCGGTAATCTCGTGGCATGGAGGAGCAAGAAACATGTGGTGGCACGGTCTAGTGCATAGGCAGAATTTCGAGCAATGACCCAAGGTGTGTGTGAACTACTTTGGTTGAAGATCATCTTAAAAGACTTGAAAATCAAGTGGGATGGCCCAATGTGACTTTATTGTGATAACAAGTCTGCAATTAGTATAGCTCACAACCCGGTGCAACATGATCGCACAAAACACATCGAAATTGACAGATACTTCATAAAGGAGAAACTAGAGAGTGGGCTGATTTGTACCCCTTATGTGTTTACACATGGCCAACTTGCAGATATACTTACTAAGGGGTTAAGTAGCTCAGTATTTCAGAGTTTTGTATCCAAGCTAGGAATGAAAAACATTCATCGGGGAATGTTGGAAAACATGATTCCTTTTATTAGGGAAAACATGTTTCCTTTTATTTCTCCTAAACATGTTTCCCCTAGAATTAGACTAACATGTTTCCTTGTTTTAATCCTAGAATTAGGCTAATCTTTGTGTATAAATTCTGTAACTTACAATCCGAAAAATTAACAAAGAGAGTTCATTTCTAACAATTATGAAAATTAATAACAAGAAGCTTAGGTAGTCCATTAAATACCAAAAAAAATGGCAAAACTAATGATTTGACCACTATTGTTGGCACGTTTTATTGAATACACCACAAAACTTTTAATTTTTCTGATTACCCCATTCAACTAATTAATATTTTAAAATTAGGTCATTCCGTTAATAAATTTGGACGGACATTAAATTGATTTAAATATTTTCTTACGTGAAAAATTCAAAAAAATAAGAAAACAATATAAAAATGACGTGGCTTACCCATTTGACTTGGTCTTATAACCGAATATTTTTTTTATTCAGTAATTCCCAAATAATTTTTTTTATCAGTATCACACTACAAATAATGGAGATGAGAACACAACCACCTGATAAGTTGTTCTGGTTCTGGTTAAACTCACACTACAAATAATGAAATGAGAACACAACCACCTGATACATTTGAAAGGCAAGAGGCTGAAGAAACATGGGATTGAGGAACATTCAGTGAGCAAGAATGTTTAAAAGAAGTTGTAAGTTCTCAACTTGAGAAAATTTATGTCAACAGAAACAAATTCTGGTCAATCAAATAATTGTGCTCGCCAGCACTTAAAGGATACTTATAATTGCAAAGAACTTTCATTTAAGTCGATCTGTAAAACAAATCCTCAACAACACATGACCGCACAGTTGTAAACAAACACGCCAACATTCTTCTTCACCCCAAGCACCTTCCAATCCAAAGTCCCATTCTTGACCCCTGATTATGGGCACCAAGAATTCAACACAATAGCTTCGCCTTCTTGGCTCCTTTGGCCACTCACCACTAAAAGTTGCTTACCACAGGCCTTGAAAGCCAGGCCCCAACCATCTACAGAAAAGCCAGAACTTTTCATCCATAAAAAAACCAGAGCACAATCTACGTGGTGAGTGTCGATCCAATTAACCAAAACAACTTGTATTAGTAAGCATATTACTGCTGAAATTTTATTGGAAGCAGAGTCGTTAGAAACCCCTCCATACATAAACCCCTCCATACATAAACCCTTCTACCGATTGCAACCGAAACTCCTAAAGATTGCGCATCGGAATAATCACGGAACCCAACGACAGTGACCGGCACAACGGTATCGTTTTCCTCGAAGTAACTCATCATGCCTAGCTTCGTACCCATTACCCCAATTCCAGCTTCCATACTCATGGAGATTGTTGGGGAATTGGAACAGTGGATTTGGGTTTTTAATTTGATGGATTTTTTGAGAGGAATGAGAGGGTGAAGAAATGAGGAAGTGAGAGAGGCATATTGGGGAGTATTTTGAGGGCAAAGAGACAGGATAATTGGGGATTTTGAAGATGGGGAATGACGGAGTTTAGGATTTATGTATGGAGGGGTTTGGATTGGTGAGATTTGATCGGCACTCCATAACTTCCGTTTGGAATTACTAAATTAAAGTGACGTACGCCATTATTTCTTTATTAATTCACATTTTTAATTCATTTTACAAAACCAAGTCAAATGTTACTTGCCACATCATTCTTACATTATTTTTTTGTATTTTCCACGTAAGAAAATATTTAAATCAATTTAACGTCCGTCCAAATTTATTAACGGAATGACCTAATTTTAAAATATTAATTAGTTGAATGGGGTAATCAGAAAAATTAAAAGTTCAGTGGTGTATTAAGTAAAACGTGTCAACAATAGTTGTCAAATCATTAGTTTTGCCCAAAAAAAATCTATTACGTACAATGAGAAAAAGTGTATTGCAATGGAGGATGGAAGTACTTTTTAATTTGGTCCAAATAACTTGATCAGATCTTTTATGTCTCTTTAGAGAGTGTTTGATGGAAGCCAACATATAGAGAAGAACTAACAAGTATAAGGAGCCAGAGAACAGATGGTACTCTGAGCTCAAATCATCTTCAGACTTCAAAGTTTTCAATATAGTTTCAAAAATTGTTACTATCTTAATAACATCACACGAAACCAATTTGTTCACTGCATTTTCTGTCTTTGAATAAAGAGGAGAGGGGGAGAGGGGGAGAGGGGGGGAGGGGGGCCAGTAAAGGGATTCTGAAGCAGGAATCTTTTGGTTGTAATACTTATATATACTAATTCAGATAACTCAGTAATTGGAAACTAGATCTTGTGCTTACAGAGAAACTCAGTGAGCAGATAGATTTGACCTCGTGAGATATAAACATATTTACTCCTATTTGATTGCAACTACAAATGATATGAAGGTCAACTCCTTAGCCAAGTGGGGTAGTTCAACAGAATGCTTTGAAGGAACTGCGCCTAGATAATTTAAGGTTATACTGCTACTTTTCTGAAGTTAATTCTACTCCGAAATTTATTCCTCTTCCAGTTTCAATAAATGTTCTAAGAAATAGGACACTATCTTGTGATTTTTACTCTCGAGAGCTGCCAGAGTATAACTATAACGTAAAAGTATTGTACTTATATGACTTCTTTCTCTGTGATAAAAGACTGAAGTTTCGAACCAAAAAGTAATGTTCTAAAAGGCGCTAGGCGGGAGGCGGGAGGCGGGCGGCCGAGGGGGGCCTAGCGTCTAGGGGGCCTAGGCGGGATTTTTTATTTTAAGCTAATTTTAATATTTTATCTTGCATTTATCCAAACAAAACAATAATATAAACCAAAACAATTTATAATAAAGATAATAAAGTCATTTGCTTAAAGTTCAAACACATATCCATATTGTTAATGTTAAAGTTCAAACATAAACATGCAATTGTTCAAAATTCAAACATATTTTTAACGTATTAATTTTATTCATAAACAAGATTGCTATTAAATAATAAAAATTTAAAACTTCAAGAATTTAATTCAATATTAAAACTTAAGAAACTAAACATAAATTTAAGAATTATATTGAATTAAACTAAATATTACAAATGTATCATCATTTATATAATTTGAAGTTGGTACAAGTTCAAAAAATTACAGCTATAATAAAATTATCCATTTTGACTTGATATTGTTCACTTCTTGTTGTGATTTGATATGCTACATGTATTATGAATATGATAAATCATTTGAAAAATAAATATATTAAGATCTGGTTTGGGTAGTTATTAAAATAAAAAAAACCTCTCCTCCTAGACCCTACCTAGGCCCCGCCTAATTTTCTGGAGGAATTTTTTTGCAGCCTTGGGCCTAGGTGAGGCGCCAGGGGGCCTAGCGCCTAGGCGGGGCCTAGGCGGGAATTTTTAAAATACTGCCAAAAAAGCGTGATCATACATAGATCACCCGCCTGTCTTTCATAATGTTTCTCTAAATTAAAACTAATTAGAAGAACAATACTTCCTTACTGTGACACTTCCCACTTCAGGTTGCAACCGCAGAAGATATAACTTGAGCTAGGAACCAGCTCTAACCAGAGTATCAAACTATTCTGCACTTTTATGCACAGGTTAAATAGCTCAAGTTAACAATGTTAAATGTACTATTTCAGTAATAACGATGATAATTAAGTATTTCTGAGCCTATGTCGATCCAAATTTTCTGACCTTCATTATATGTAAATTCAATGTTTTTTTGGAATGAAAACATTGTTGGTAAACTTTAGCTGCTCTTTCAGACAAACAAGTTCTAGCTTCTGCCAAAGCAATAATGATGAATGCAGATATAGAAAATATGCAGATGAAATACTAAATAACATTATTTCTTTAAACAAATAAATATCCAATCAAAAGAAAGATATGCCACAATGTTTGCTTAATTTAAATATTTAATATAGAAGGCGTAGAAATCAAGGTTCGTAGTACCAGTACAAGCTCATGTTAAAGTGGCACTTTGTTGTATTTTACAAAAGCTAACAGCTTGGTTCTATGTGCACGGTCAAGTTGGATTAAAAGATAAAAGCAATAGCTACACACCTTCATTTCCTTGCAAATCTCTGCATTGGAAAACCATGTCTCATCAACTACCACATCCGGTGTCCGAGGCCTACCATTGTATGTAACTGCAGCCGTAGAAGAAGTCAAAACCACTCTTTTGACTGATGGAGCTTTTGCACATGACCCAAGAACATTAAGTGTCCCCTTAACTGCAGGATCGATCAATTCTGCCTGAAATGAGGAGGAACACAGTTTCCATCACAAAACTTAACTCAGTAAGCTAATAAAGTGTTTCCCACAAACAAATAAACAAGTATCACCGTTCAGTTAAGGTGCCTATGCCATTTTGCATCAATCTTACATGACAATCAGTTATAGATGTCATGAAGAACATGCCCAGAAGCAACAATTATCACCAAACAACAATAGTGGAATACATTGAAGAAGAACAGATTTTGAAAATCATATACAAAAAGCATGACGGACTTACACTTACAAACATATAACAAAGAATTAATCTGAGAAACTTAGTCCTCACTATCATAAATCACATTTTTGCGCATCCATTAGAATAATCTAAATGCCATTACAAAACCTCATCCTGATTAGGAGGGTGTTAAGAGGAGTCAAAGGGATAGAAAGACTTGATCTTTCATGCATTTAAACAAAAGTTGGATTTTATTTAAATTGTGTTTAACTGAATACAAAAAATATAGACTTATTTGACTTGAAGCCTGGCATTCTTGGGAAAATTTCTCCCTCAGTCCCAAGTAGAGTGAGAGGGTTTCCATTTTTGGATGTCTCAATAAACTATGCATCCATGTACATTTGACTATTATACACTTATCATTCAAAACTAAGTGGATCCCATCATTACTTTTTATTTGAAAATTTGACGGAAGATGTAGTAAACAAGACAAACAATCACAGGAATTGAATCTCGAACTTTGCAATCACAAGAATCCACAGAAGAGAGATAAAAATTGTAGAACAGACGTCAGAATAATCTGATAATTCAATAACAATGAGAGTTGTTTCATAATAATAACCCTAAGAGGCTATTTATACTACCTAAACCCTAAAATTAAATAAAATCCAATAAACTTAAAAAGTAAGCCCAGAACATAAACGGACCCAAAATAATTAAATCTACTAGGCTAAACTAATTACTAAATAAAAATACATCAAATATTTAAATTGTCCATATATACCAAAACATAAATTATAGCGAATCTTAACGGATAATCCTTCCCGTGTTACTCCCCTTTTCTTAGAGAAAATTCGATCTCGAATTTTGAAATGAAATAATATCAAGCACCAACCAACCGATAGACATTCGCAATCTTCTTTTTTGTACCATGTAGTCACGATGTTGTTTCTCAAAGAATTTTTTTGGTAATAGTTGAGCAAGAACCAAAAGCTTCATATTAACATGCACCGCAAACATATGTTCTGGGATGATGAGATCAAGATTTTTGAAGTTGGCATATACATGAATATGAACAATCTTACGATCAATCTCAATTTTCACAATATCCGCATCTTTATGTTGCTTTGACTCCAAATCATGATCCTCCTCAACCACTAAGATTGGTTCGTCTTTAACTGTAAACTTTTCTTCAACTTCCTCCTTCGTGTCTTCCACTCTCTAGTAGAACGAACAAATCACATGACTTGGAAGTAGGATTAATGGCACTACAACTTTCTTGAATATTTCCACCGCTGGCTATGATATTTTTGGAACACCTAATAACTTCATCAATTAGAAAAGAAATCTCCTTTTGGCGCTCTTCTTTAGTTATTCTTTTCTCAACTTGATACCGATATTTCAACTTGTTAAGTCTATAATGTGCTGCTTGCAATTCCTCCAAAAGATAATCATATTCGGGTAACAAATTTTTTCGCTGACGCGTATAAATTTCATACTCCAATAAGTCACACCTATCTTTAAGACAACAAATTTTATCCTTGACTTGTAAATTATTTTACCTTTGTAGCTCAAGACATTTTTTTCCCAAGATGCAAGTATTAAACTTCTTATACAAAACTCTAAGGATGCTCTGTAATTAAACTAGGTCCCTATTGATAAATATGGAAGTCCTCAACTTCAAGTCAGATTTCTAATTGGAATAAAACACATACCACATATGGTGATCAAAGCACAAACATTGTTGCAGACTTAGATTGCCACATCACCATACGTTGTTGCACAAATTCACGCTAGAAAAACGAGGTATGCAGCAGGCACGAGTATAAGTCAAGAACACTGAACCTTTATATTTTTTTTCCTTTTAGTTTCTGAGTGTGACGGCCAACAATTCGGGCTATTGATTTCTGCGGCAAGCTAAAGTTTTTCCCTTACTTTTTCCTTTTTTCTTTTTTCTTTTTCCTACAAGCAACAGTTGTGGTACTGTAACTCAACAGAAACAGTTTTCTTTTCTTTTAAAATTTTTGTAAACAGAAAATTAAAAGATAAATTCGACTAGATTTAACTAGTCCCCACGATGAACAAACAGTTACTCGCAATCCTTGGCTAACCAACTTCGATCGACATCATTCTCCTTCACATTGACATCGTAGTGGATTGTCTCTTTCTTAATCAATAGAATCGTCCTTGTCGTGGGCTAATTCTCAGACTCAGATTTCAAATGACATAGCGGAAGACGGGTAACCAACAGAAACAATCACAAGAATTGAATCTGGAACTTTGCGATCACAGTAATCCACAAAAGAGAGAGAAAAGATTGTAGAACATCCATCGGAATAATCTAATAATTAATAATAATGAGAGTCGTTTCATAATAATAACCCTAAGAGACTATTTATAGTACCTGTTGGGCCATGATTATTTGGGCATGTGGTTTATGATGATCCGGCTTCCCTATGAATATAAGTGGGCTTGGGCCAATGGTTGTTGTAATGGACGGGGGACTTATGGATTGAGGTTCCTAATTATATTTGGACTCTGACTTTGGAATAAAGTGTTGGACTGTGAATCCACTTCCTTAATTATAGGAGATTTGATACAATCCTGTCATGGATTGGTCATTGGCTGGGAACCTTAATCTGATTCGGAGAAGGATTGCATACAAGGTGGTGAGGTCATTATAAATACCAGGCACTGCATTAATTTTAAGGTACATGCAATTTATTTACTTTCCAGCACTAGAGCATTAAGCCTCCATTGTTAACCTTATATCAGCATGTACTTATTCTCACACCGAAGCTATCCCCCGGCGGCCCAAGCCTTCAAGCTTTTGGTGTTTACCTTATTTGTCTTGAGATTGGACGCTTTGGTGATTGGAGCGTGTAAAGCAGATCTCAAGCTAATAACGGTACCTAAACCCTAAAATTAAATAAAATCCAATAAACTTTAAAAGTAAGCCTAAAACATAAAAGGCCCAAAATAATTAAATCTACTAGGCTATCCTAATTAATAAATAAAAATGCATCAAATATTTAAATTGTCCATATATACCAAAACATAAATTATAGCGAATATTAACGGATAATCATTCTCGTGTCAATATTGCTCGACAAAGAGTATAATGGGAATTAAGTTTTGTTTTGGATCCAAGATTATCTTCTGTAAAGTACATGTCCAGTCAAATACTATCACTTATTTGGGACGGACACCAAAAGATTGACTTAAGCATTTAAATCATAGTTGTTACGGCGCCACGGCGAATCATGGCGGTAGCCGACTGCCAGGACGCCTAGGCGACAAGGCGACCGCCATGGCGGTCATGGCGTCCGTATGGCGACAAGTCGTTTACAATGTGCAATTTATATATTATTTATTTTATTTAACAAGTATATTTGCAATAAAATTTCATATACATTAAAACTCAAAACATAACACTATGGAATAACATTAAAAACATAATTATGTAAATACTTAGCAATAACAATCCAAAAATAAAACACTTGATATTAAAATATTCAGGGCACAATTATGAAACTTAAATAATATCCAACTAGCAGCAACCATATTAATCCAGAACAACCATTAGATTATCACATACACAATTATGAAACTTAAAATGTAACCACTATCAATGGATAAAATGTAAAGATTACATATATAAAATATAAATTTATATATATTATTAATTTATATTTATATATATATATAATTACAAATATATATTATATTTATAATGTGTATGTGGCAAACTGTGGGGTAAAGTGTAATATAAAGCAAGTACTTGGAGTAAAAAAAACGAAAGCAGACTTGAACAGAGAAGCAGAGCAGCGTGATATATCATATATATGAATACTTAGAAAGTAGAAAAGAAAATGCCGAGCTCGCTAAACAAAAAAAAAAAGTAAAACCTGTGTGAGAGAGAAGATGGGTTGTCGCGAAGGAATCACGAATCACGATCGAGTCCAAAGATGTTGTCATGAAGGAGTCGCGATCGCAACGGGGCTGCGATGTTGTCACGAAGGGCTGCGATGATGTCGCGAAGGGCTGCGATGGGTCTTCGTCTCTCCTTGCTGCGAATTGATGGGTCACGATGAAGTCGAACACTCAAGGTGCGATGTGATGAAGTCGAACACTCAAGCTGCGATGTGATGAAGTCGAGTCCAACTCTGCAGATAGCCAGATAAGGGTTTTGCCTTTCTCCTTTTCTCCTTTTTAATCGATGGGTCATGGGTATTATGGTCCATGGGTTAATGGATGGGTTAATGGGTAAGAAGATGGGTAGATGTGTTAAGAGCCAGAGCTGCTAAGTCGACCGGACTCCTTACCAATTCTCCATCGCCTGGACAACCGCAACGCCATGAAAACTATGATATAAATTTGTGCTTGACAATGCTCTTCTGCAAGTCAAGTCTATACATATTGTCAGAAATTAAATCCCTTTGTCCCTAAATGCATGTTTGCTTTCCACTAGCGCCAATCAGGTTATAAAATTTTCAGGTTGGATCCTCGGTTCTAACAATAATTTTTGAAAACCTACCTCTCCTTGAAAAGTTCTTCAAATTTTGTACTTAGATATTTCTGTGGCGTGTCATTCCATTCTTGTCTCAAGTGACCAAACTAAAAATATTGGTCGAGGCTTATTTCCTTGAGAATTTCTTTTCAGAGACTCTGGTTACTCATTCTTGAGTTCAAGCATATGAGAATACATGCATAAAAACTAAATAAAAATATATGTATGTATAATATGGAGAGAACCTGTGGATCATTAATTGAATAGGTAAAAGGAGACGCTGTATGGAAAACACCTTCACAACCAGCAACCACGGCATCAAATGAACCTTCTTCCAACAGATTTGCTTTAAATAAGTGAAGTCTATCCTTAGCTCCATCAAGTGCAAGCAAGTGTTCAGTTTTCTTTGGATCATCTGAAGAAGATCACCTTAATTACTTTTTGGCACTAAGAAAAACACAGAACAACTTTTGAAGCAACCATAGCATGATAAAGGCCTTGTAGTTATGCTAACAAGAAAATTTTCCGAAATTACCAGAACTCTTCTACAAGTATATTGTGTAGTGGGTAGTATTCTCCTATGAGTTTACACACATGTATATACTTCAACAGATTTCCATACTTGTGCATCATGATATAAGTGGTGGATTTCAGTGAAACTATATTCTGATGTCTAGAACCTTTCTAAAAATTATAACACAAACTTTTCTCTTACTTTTTCTTTTATTGATTGGTAATCAACGAACAAACTGTATTCTATCTTCTTTCTACAATAAATACAACAATTTCACCCGAGATCAACAGGAAGAATAATCAAAATTCTGGAAAACATGTGGTGAAAAATGCATATGGACAAACCCCCATATCACAAGAAAAAGTTCTAGGGACATTTATTGATAATTCATCTACTTCCCCATTTCTGGAGGAATCTAGATATCCATGGTCATCAATAAAATTACACAAGCATGACAACACGGAAGAAAAAAGATCAGCCAAATGAAGGGAGCCATTTCTTTGTGAACGCAATGTTGTTTTAATTGATGTTGCTAATGACTTGCACTACTAATACATAAACAGAACACCAAACTAAAACAGCATTTAAAGAATATAAAAAATGAAAGATTCTTTGCCTTAAAATCCATGAATAGGTGAATTTTTAATTACCCAACAAAGGCCTATTAGGAATTTCAGAAACATCACATAGATGAGGCAATCCTCACTCTTTGAAGCACTAATAACCATGACCATCACTTTAAAAGAAATTTCATCCTCCTCAAGTAAGCAATAAAAAAAGAGGCTCCAATCAGTATGTTACGAGAATATGAGAATATGCAATTATATGTTATTATAGCAAACACCCAAATCAAGATACCTTATGCAGAAATAAGATGTTGAGCCTCAAACCTGATAGATAGTAAATAATTGTTCAATTAGCCAACAGAAAACCTATTAGCTAATAGAGAAACATCACAAATCAGAGATTTTGCTCACTCTCTCAAGTAATCATAACCATGGTTCTCAGTTTAAAAGAAATTTCATCATCCCTCAGTAAGAAAACTGAGTATAATGATGCCCAAACCATTGCCACAAGGAATGCAATTATATATGTTCTAGTAACAAAGCCACTACTTGAAGTTAAAAATAAAGAAAAATATGCATATTAATCATTCAACTTGACTATCTATTGCCCCAAAAAATGTGAATTAAGAATAAGTCTAATGGTAAAAGATACTCAATTTGTGTATGAATTTTCTTAGTCAAATATTCCTCGTAACTTAGTACATTGTAATATAGTAGGTACATATACATTCCTCAAGTAGTAAACTAAACACAACCGATGAAGGCCAAATATAATCAACCTTGGATATGTCAATGAGACTTTACATCTTTCATCTTGAATCACTCAGCCACGTGACCTTACTAGACTAGCCATGTAATCAATTTTCTAATAATACGTATTGATTAAGAAAATACTAAATTACAGAACTGGAAATGTATGTGCGAAACATGTTCGAATCTAAACAAACATACTCTAATCTGCTTCAGCTGACTAGAATGAAACAGTGTAGATATGGACTCTCACAAAATGCACTTTTTATGTTATGATTTCAATAATTGTGAATTTCTAACCTTAGTGGACAAGATTTCCACTTGGGTATAATCTGGGAACTAATTTATCTATAAAAAAATTCTTTCAGTTTAAGCAAGTGAAAATTTTGTAGAGTGGTTTGGTTTAGGTTCAAAAGAACAAATCAAAAAGGGAATTGTTAAATCCACAACAAAAGTGTTGCTATATATCTTATAGCGACAATTTTCACCATCGCTATACATCTATAGCGACACTTTTGTTGTGGAAATAACAAAAAGTGTTGTGAATTTAACAATTACCAATCAAAAAACATTCGTTAATTAAAACCAAAAAAAAAATAAAAAATTATTTCCTGAAACAAAATATAAGAAGTCACCAAGGCACAATTATCTCGTTCATTTCCTCAAAATCCCTGGTTCCCATCATCAGTGGTCAAAACTATACTATAATTATGATTTGCAGGGGAAATTCTGATAAGGGTATATGCATCGTTTTCCCAATACTATAACCACCAAAAATTGAAACCCAGTTGAATAAAAACCATAGATCTTGTGATCATAGTCCAAATATACAAAATATTCATCAAAAAATGATACCCATTTGATTTGCAATTTGATGAGGTATATGCAATATTTTCGCAAAACTACAATAACCAACAAAACATTGAAATCCAATTGAATAAAAACCATAAAACAACTTGTGATCATAGTCCAAATACAAGAAATATTCATAAAAATAAATGATTCCCACTTGAAGAAATTAACATTGTGTATGTCTAAGAGAAAGAAAGGAGGACTTACCGAGATTCCGAACAGAAGCTTTGACAGTGTAACCACGTTGAAGCAAGAACTTGACGAGCCATGAAGCTATGTAACCGGAAGCTCCGGTCACGCACACTGTCGTCCCTAACGCGCTCATTTTTTCGATCTCTGTACTCCGGTGTGTGTCACTTTTGTGGGCTTCGTTTTGGAATTTGCTGCTGCTGTTCGACTCTCAATTTATAATATTGAATAATTTGGAGTATTTATTCTTTCCATTTAGAATCAGTCAACTTCGGACTATTATCCTAGTGTGGCCCACGTGCCAAACATTGAATTTTCTTTCTTTTCTTTTTCTTTGTGGTGAATTTCGTTTGTTTACATGTTTTTGCGCATCATAATTTTCCGTTTTGTGTTTCAAAAATTGAATCAAGTAGGAGATGAAATGAAATTGTTAATTTTTTCGTTAAGGGAAGGATCGGAGAAAAGGGTTGATCAAACACGTCTGTCAACAATTTACAAGAAATAATAGCCACACTCTTCAAAACGGACAAAGGCAAAGATTCAAAACGCAACTTTGGTGACGTCCCACTTAATCAAGAATTAACCCTAATCTATCTTAATTAATACATGGCATAGAATTTTAAAAACATATTAAATATATATTTACAGATAAATTACCACATATATGATTACCCAGGGGGTAGGGGTTCTACCCAAAACTATAAGCCGACAGGTTTCTTCCTGTATGGCAGTTTTAGTTAAAATAATATAATGTTCTGATATATAAAACTATTCTAAGAAATAAGAACGGTTATAATTATACATTCTTGATTGATATCTTTGTTTTGAATCGATTATTGTTTTCAAGTATGGTAATCTAAAAGCTCAAGCAAGGAAACATAATAATTAAGCAAGCAATAATTAAAACTTACGGAAGAGTCTTGGATATCTTCAAACCACGATTTATATATATCAAATATTTTACGAGAGAGAGGTACTGAGGAGAATACAAAAGAAAATGCTAAGAAAAGTTCTACCTCAACAATGGGTGAGGTCTCCCAATTATCAAGTGAGAAGATAAGAAAGGATCCTGGCGTGTCACGGATAGTGGAGTCGGTTGGCGATCCTTATCTTTTCTTCTTTAAATCTCGGAAGTGGGAAGTGGAGGCATGAGACAAGTCATGTCGGATGAGTGGATTACAATTTGGTTGGCGTCTTACGATGATAGAGGACGGTGGGTCGCTACTTTTCGATGGTGGAGCTATTGTGGTTGTCCTTTTTCGATTATTGATCATCAGTAATGGAGGATAGCTTTATGCTTTTCCTTTTCCTTTCTTGTCTTGTTCCATTTTTACGAAATCATGGAGGTGAGAGAGTCCCAAAAGTCTCCCATCGTAGGCTCGGTTCTCGACTTTCTCCAAATTAAGACATTGAATTCATTGTCGTCTGTTCGATTCTTCATTATATCATTATGATTTTCATGGGCTGTCGTCTTGCGTGAATGATTGTAAGAATTGGGTTTTCATATAGTCCATGGTTTTGACTATTAATTGCTTTCGATTAGATTTGGAAATTTACATTTTAAATCGGTTTGAATCTTGACAAAAGGATTAAGCGATGATGGTCTTTGGCGAGCTTTGAGGATAACATCCAAGCGAGGCTCTGGGTATGGTTACGTATGGATTTCAAAAGTTACCGTAACGGGATTAAGACCTTTATCCCACCACTTGTAAAAAATACTCTTTTTAAGCGAGGATTTTATTCTCGATAATCGACTTTGAAAATCCCACTTCCAAATCCAAGGAATTCAAAACGGATTATGAAATGGGTAAACAGTTTCTGCATAGATAACTCTTTATTTACTGGTATATGGGCATAAGCAACTTGCCATTCTTTAAATGCTGTTTGAATAGATTCTGGTAGAGTTTCTATGGTAATTCCAAGCTTATCCCACCAAATGAAAAACCAGTTGGGAATTTCGTTTTTTAGAACATCTGGACAGATACGGATAAACCAGGAATGGTTACGGATAGGATTCTGATAATAGAAAACATGCGTAAAGGAATCAATATAATCCCAATAGTCAGATTCGGTTTTACGTTGTATGATGGAATCAACAAAGATGGGTGGTATGAGGATTAATACCCCAATTGGCAAGAGGCATAATACTCTTGACAGTGGTTTTACTGTATTGAATTGGGCTAGTTGGTTTAGATGGATCATGAAGCGTATGCTTAATGTCCATAGATGTTGTTTCAATAATAATTTGCTCATATACATAGCGATACTGGTTAAAGCGGGGAGGAGACTGTTGAGTCGTTAAATAACGTCTCTTGATCTCCCATGGATCTTTCATCCATTTTTCATCATTACATTCAATGAACAATCTTGCTTTCTTCCACATTTCGATTTGGAATATCTTTGTTCGGGTAGTAGAAGAACATCTTTTCTTGTTCATCGCTAGAAGAAGTCAAGAATTCATTGGTTTGAGTATTCGGACTCAGGAAATTACGTATAATATAGATTTGCTTCTGCCTCTACCTCGATTGACCGTGGCTACAACCTCTCTTGGTCATTCTACAAATATTCTGCCGTCGTAAAATCCAGGTAAAGAATTACATTTTTCCTTTGATATACTCAATATCAAAGTCAAATCTTGATAAAATACTTTGCCAAGTAGCAAATATCCGTTTGGAAGCTAAATTTTGAACATCTTTTTAAAGATTTGTTTTGCAAATTTGAACAATCAACTCTAATTAAAAAGTCTTGATTTAAAAGATCATCACGAAATTTTAAAACACATTTGACAATTGAAAGGCATTCTTTTTTAATAGTAGGATAATTTAAAGAAGGTCCTTTCCAAGTTCTCAAGTAAAAAGAATAAGATCCTCTTTATTACTTTTAGGATTAAATTGTTTTAAAATACCACCATATCTCAGTATTGGAAGCATCATTCGAACGATCTTTTTCCATTCGGGATTAGGTAAGGACAAACAATTTGTTTAACTCTAGATTTAATCTTTCTTCTTGCATCAAGATATGTTCTTCATTCCAAGGTGAAGGATTTTTTAAAGGCGAGTATCTCTGAATAGAAGCATCTTGGGAAAGATTTGGATAGTAATCTAGAATATAATTTAAACTTCCCAAAAATCTCTGCAGGTTGATTAATATCTTTTATTTCATCAGGAAATTTAGATGCAAATTCAATACATCTATCAATAGGAATAATAGTTCCATTGGAAATATTATGTCCAAGAAATCGATCTTTGTTTGGAAAAGTTTCATTTTAAAGCGAAACTACCAAACCATTTTTATGATAACATTTTAAAAATATTTAAATGTTTTTATATGTTGTTCAATAGATGAAGAGAAAATTAAAACATCATCAATGTAATGAGATAATAAATTGAAAAAAGGGTTAAAAATATCATTCATGATGTCTTTGGAATTCGAAGGTCCATTTTTTACTCCAAATGGAAGAACATTCCATTCGTAGTGGCCAAAAGGTACTGTAAAAGCAGTTTTATAAGTATCCTGTTCTCTAATTTGAATTTGCCAAAATCCGATTTCATATCGAATTTAGAGAAAATAGTGGCATCATGAAGGTCGGTCAAGAAGATCCTTCTTATTCGGAATTGGATATCTAATCCATTGAAGGGCTTCATTAAGAGGTTTATAATTGATAACGAGTCGTGGAGTTCCTCGTTCAATTTCTGGAATTTTTATTGACATAAAAGGAAGTACAACTCCGGGAGAGGTACTAGGTTTTATTAATTTTTTCTGTTGGAGGGACTCAATTTCGGTTTTACAAAGGAGTAAATATTCTTTCTTCATCTGACTGGGTCGAGATTTAGTAGGAATATTTTTCTCATTAAAACTAGGGATATAAGGAAGAGAAATAATATGTTTCTTCCTGTTCCAGAAAGCATTTGGAACATCACTGCAGATTTCAGTTTGAAGAGTTTTATGGATTAGTTTAATTTTTTCCTGTAGAGAAGGTTGTAAAATTCTTTGTTCTGTAGTAAGAAATTTTATTTCTTTCTGAATAAAATTGATTTGTTTTTCTTTAGAATAAATCATGTTTTTGACTTGATTTAATTCTTTAGTGTAAGGTTCGGTAATAAATTCAAAAACAATATGTCTGTTATTGAGAGTTGTATGAATTCCTAAAGTATCAATTTTTGTAATAGGCATTAAAAGGCATAGAAATGGAGTGCCTAAAATGATACTTTGATTCATATTACGGATAAGAACAAAAGAAGTAGGTAAACAAAGACCTTGATTATAGATTAAGGCTTCAGGAATTTTATACTTTATATTCATAGTATTTCCACTTGCACTAGTTAAAGATTGAGTGGTCTTCTGAAAGTATTTGGTAGGGATAAGACCTTCCTGGATACAGTTCATATCAGCACCACTATCAACAAGGGCAATGGCGTCTTTGATAATAAAGTCTGGTTTAATAATAAAAGTAATTCTAATATACCATTTCGGAAGACTACTTGATTCATTAACATTAAATCTTGCTTAGGAGGATTACGGTTTATCAAAGGATTCAGGTTGTTTGGAGGATTCTATATTATCCTGTTTGTGATTTAACTTATTTTTAATATTAGTTAAATCTTGAAAGATAATAATATTATTATTCTGTAATTGTTTTATTTCAGATTTTAAAATATTTATTTCATTTTTCAAATCCTGGATTGTAGTTGGCTTCTCAAAGGTAGAAACATTCTGAATACGTTTCATAACTTCTTTCATACTGTACTGGTTAATAGGAAGGGTGTCTTGACCTTACGTGTTTTATAATGATTTCCAAAAATTTTAATTTGATCTCCGGATCTTTAACTGCTCTCTACGAGGTCTAGAAAGGATTTCGGTGGTCGGTTAAGACATTAATATTGGGACCTCCAATATCTAAACCATTCATCTCGACTATTGCTTTCCGAAGAATTAGCCCGATGCATTTGTATTACGATTAATCAAATCTGAGTTTGACATTGTTCGTGTCGTAATTATTATCGATTACGAATAGACTTCATTTAGATCATTTACGAAATTTGGACTTGAGTCATTATTAGACAAACAATTAAGAATTTCTTTGTTGAATTTCCTCATCGAGGATAATTCATTAAGCTTTTGTTTTAATTTTGAATTGCATTTATTAGCAAAGTGTCCCTGTCTTTCCGCATTTATAGCATTGAATTTTAGATTTTCTTTCTTTCTCGCTACTCTTTCTTTTCTCAAGATTTTTTGTGGGTTTTGGTTTTGAAGATTTCTTAGAAGAACGTTTTCGGTAAAATCTAGAAGGTTTAGAATTTTGCTATTTTTTAGCTTTCTGGGGATACTGTAATTTTGTGTCATAAGAGAATTGATCGCAAAATTCTCCTATCTCATGTCTTTTGGTGAGATTACTGTTTTTTCATTAATTGTTGGAGTTTCATATCATTACATAATGATAATCCTCTTCGATAATCTTTGAAATAAGATGGCCATAAGAATCTTTGGTCATAAGGTATACTCATACGGTCGTGTTTATCTCTAAGTTTTTTTGAACTTTTCTCGCAGAAAGAAAGTAGGAAGTCCATCTACAAATTTGGCTTTCCAATGTTCTTTGTTAGCATCTCGCTCTTTGCATGACTTTCATTAAAAAGACATCTTTATACCATCTAAAATGGGTTAAGGATGGGCAACGAAGGTTCCGTAAAAGTTCTCTACTTATCCAGATTTGGTTCGTCTCCGGTCCTATAAAATGGTGAACGATAGCTTGAACTAAGGTGTAACAAGCATCTTCTCTTACGGTTTTAGTTTTAGTAATAGGGTCGATTATCATTCTTATAGGATTGAAGGATTTCAGTTCTTTGGTTATCGGTGAGTACATTATCCCACCATCCTTTAAGAATGCCGGTAAAACCATTTACTAAGAAAGCAGCGAATCGATGGTGCGTGTTTTCATTCTCATTTGCTTGATCGTTGCATACATTAAGATATTCCATTCATAGATGGTCTTACCATGGTAAGACTTCTGGGAATGAAGAAAGTCTTCTTCATACAGAATATCCTGAGGAGTAGGTCTGGGATAGTAATACCTATTGGGTCCAGATAGAGCCATTCTATTAATAGGCTTTCATTATAAGTAGTTTTATTAATATTTTGCATTTCCTGAAAATTATTCTGGATTTCAAAAATATTAATAAGGGAAATATCGGAATCATCTTCTTCATTATCAGTATTACTATTACTGGTATGAAAGGAAGGTTGTCCAGACATCATATTGAGCTGGGATGAGGATGCGGGTGTGAGTTTTAAATCTTTCATTTTGTTTAAAAGATTATCAATAAAACTATCACTGTTTTAGAAGATTTCATTTTAAAATCACTAACTTCTAAAGGTGGTTTTATAGTTGCGGGTTGAAGGTCAATTTTTTGAGGAATAATCTGACAATTATCATTAATATGATTTATTTGTTCTTCTATCCTGGTTAACTGTTTTCCTACAGTTTGAAGGAATAGATTAGTATAATTATTCTGTTTAGACAAAGGCAAAATGTCTTTAATCTTAACATCATCTTGCTAATGAGAAACTTCAGAAATATCAACATACGGATTAATAACCAAGGGCTTTAAATTTTCATTTCCCGAGCTAAGTTCAAGAGACTTAGGAGGGGGATGGATAGATTGAATAATATTACCATTTGTAGTAATCCAATCCTTTTGATATCCAGTTAATACATTTAATTGACTTTCAGTATAAAAATCTGATTTTAAGACAAAATCATAATACCATTTAACAAATGATAATATACACTGATTATTATTCAGATAAGCATAATAATTAGCTTTAATTTCTGCTAACTTATCATTATCATGATTTTTAAAATACCAATTTCTAAAATTCTGGTATTTATCCTGCATGAACTCCTAATTTAAACATTGGCGAATTTTACTATTTGGAGAAAAATCCATTTAACACTCAAAATTCATATCACTAGCAGTTGGACTGTAAGGTCTTCTGTTTTGAGGAGTAGCCTCATAAATACCATGAGGTATTTGATTTTCAGAAATATGAATTCCTCTAACAATGTCTTCATTTTTGACAGACTCATTGCTGGGATTTTTAGACTCTTGATAAACAGATTCTAAAGGGTGGATACCTGATTATCTCAGAGCGATTCTGGGAAAATCAATATTATAAGAAATATTATTTATAGATCGACTTGGTTAAAAAGGTCTTTGAAATTTTAAATAAACATTTCCATTACTAGTCTGGATAACATCTTCAATGTTTTGTCTAATTATAGGTCTGGTAGGAACGGCATTAGTAATTTGCCATTGTTTTGGAAAAGTAATTTCTTCCCAAGGATCATTCGCAGGAATAGCCACTTGACTACTAAAGAGGTTAGTATCAATAAGGACATGATGTCCTTGTTGGCTTTTGCTTTCGATATAGGGATTTAAAGTCGTTAAAACTTTAAGGTGTATACTGAATAAGATGGCAAAAGGAGGGATCCGGGTAGGTATTCATAACCGTGAGATATAATTCTCATTTCTAAAACTTTTGACAAATTATTATCGATTAGGCAATACTTAAATTCGGATAGATATTAAAGTATCTTTGGTCCATGGGCAAGGCTAGTTTCAATAGCTCCCATGAGAGAGGCTTTCCAGATTAAGACACCTACCATCTCTAAGTGTACTTTGAATGAATCGGGTATTTTGGCCAAGTAAAGTCAAAGGTTTAAAGGCTATTTGGACAAGTCCTATATGAACATATTTATATTTTTGCAGAAAAGGGTATAAGTCTTCTACATGCAATAAATATAAAATTTCATCGTTATTCAGAAAGGACAAAGATGCTCAAAGGTTTTATTATTCTTTTACCGATAAAATCAAAGGTTCCAATTTTTAAATTGTTTTCGGTTTGATTTTAGGAATAGTCCATTTATCTAAGGCTTCCTTTACATCCCGATAAGCTATGAGTTGATTTGCTTCTACTTGTAGAAGTTTCAAGCGTTAGCTACTGATGAAAGAGAGGTTGAAAAATCAGTCATTTTTCAAAGGTGACCATATATGTGTAATCTATGAGTAATATATGCATTAATATGTTAATAAATACAAATATACAATCATTAATCATCATCCTTAGACCTGATAATTACATGTTTTCAGTCCCGGTCTTCCTTCCAACTTTTTCCTTCTTATGAGGATCTTGTATTTGCTGAGGACAATATTTTTGTTGAATCTTTTCGCTATCAGAGCTCCATTGTCGATTCCTCACCTCAGATATCTCTTCACTCTCATGTTGCCTTATTACATACTTCTTCTACCTTGTCTTCTCGTTTGGCTCCTAGAATTAGGAAACTACCAGCTAAGTACACAGACTTCACTGGTCTACCATCATTTATTATTGGATCCCTCAAGCAGCACAAGTTACCAGCTCACTTTCTTATCCTCTAACAAAATATATTTCTTATTCTTATTTCAAGCCATCTTATCAGCATTTTCTTGCTCATATTTCTATTTTATTGAGCCTATATCTTATAAACAAGTTGTATATTCGATCATTTCTCACAAAACAGATTTTACAACGTCACCAATATAAAATTTGTCGAATTATATACAAAAAAGAATTATATAGTTTGAATAAATAGTGGGAGACATCATTTTAATAAAGACGTAAATTAATCTGGTGATTAATAAAATGAATGCATCCTTGTGACGCCCCCAAAATAGGTATACATCACCCATTCTGAGTTGTCAATACATGGTACAGAAACAACTACAACTTTATTATTACAACAGTAAAACTGTGAGTTTGAATACAAATATTATCTTGTAGACAATATCTATACTCAAATAAATCCTCATCACATTTATTGATACATTATTTTACAAAAATGGTGAGGACTACTAAACAACTCTCTCTAAAACCTTCATTCTATACCCAGACTCTCGTACTCATATTATATTCTTGCCTCCCGAGAAGAAAAATGGAACAAAAAGGAAAAGGGTGAGCTCAACTAGCCCGATAAAGAATATTATGACTAAGATAATATACAACAAATTATCATTAGTCTTCAACAGGAAAAAATCTAATAGAATACAATAGACAACAAGTTTTAAATCAATATTCGCAATGAAATAATAATTCATTAGAAGAGTTAAGTAGATAATGCAAACTACTATCTTCTATGTATGAATTTAAAAGTTCATCGTCTATCTTTTATCCTGTAACATCAATCAATATATATCCGAATCAAATATTCATCTTTGCACTACTGAGGCCAAAGATATTCATCGATTGGTCATGTTCATCTAAACACTGCTCATCTTTGCACTACGGCCAAAGATATTCATCGAAATCATTCATCTTTTTGCACTACGTGCCAAAGATATTCAATAATATCATCATTTAAGACCGAGGATGATGAAAATATTTTTAAAGAAACGAATCCATAAAACAAAATGACAAGGATTAAGGATTAAGGATTAGTACTTTGTTTTATCCATACCTCAAAAATAATCATAGTGGTGTAAAATTCAAGAATGATCAAAACATGGATACAATCAAAGCTAGTATCCACTGATAGATATTTTATTTAAAAGGAAAAATTTTCATTTTTCGATGAATAGTGTCGATTCGTGAATAGTGTTGTATACGTGAATAGCCAGTATCGTGAATAGTAACTCAGACACCAAAAGTTCCAAATTTGATAAAACTTCAGATCAATATTTCAAAGATAATGATATTGAAGAAATAATATCATTACTGAAAAAAATAATATCCCTTACCTCGAAAGATCAAGATCTCGCTAAATGAAAACACAGGATATAAGGCTATGACTTGAACTTCAGACCAGTATAGCAATACTCAAAATATACTCAAAATACTCACACAAATACGCTCGATAATATATAGAGAGAAAACTTGATTTCGGTGTAATTTTCAATTTAACTTAAGACCCTATTTATAGGAAAATGCTTAACACCAAAGTAGAAAATTTAATAAAATATTAATATATATAATTTTTATTCCAATGCACACTTATTTTGCTTTAAAACCTCAGCCACCAAACAGCCCACCTCACAAGACTTGCACAAAAAACGTTTTTGTTATTTAAATTATTTTAAACTTCCAAAATCAATTATTTGAGAGCTTCGTAACTTCAATAATTCATAATAAATAGCCCTTTATCAGAAAATTCGAATCTCATGAGTTTTATAGGAAATTCAATTTCTACAACTTTGCAGAAGAAAGTTTTTCCAAATTCCAAATAGAAATTGACCGAAATCCATAAAGCAGACGATTTTATAAATTTATAATCAAATTTGATCAAGAAATGGGGTCCAACAGACACATAAAACATGCTTTAAATATTTTTGGTAACAAAATACTCCTCATCCACATATACTCATATATCCCACATTTATCGTAAAAATATCATCATTATTATATTATTAAAATATAATAATATATTTAAATGAATTATTTTATCGAGAAAAAGATAAAATTTTAATTTTCAACAATTGTCACATTAAAATTTTCTCCATCTATATCCACATAAAATCAATATTTTCCTCATCAAATGAATCAATAATTAATTATTCACAAATAATATTACGAGAATCACAATATTGACAACTGTGCGGTTCCCAAGAAGAGGGCTTTCAATAAGAATTTTCTCCTTCTTGCCGCAATTAGGTGACCAAACCTCTCCTTAGATGCGTAATTTTCTAGACATTACCAATAGTGTTATCTAATAATATTATTCGGATAATATGAATTATTGCTTCGATAATGAAAAAATCGTGTAATGACAATTATTGAAACAATGAATATAAAATATCAACGCAACAATTATTAAATTAATAAAATAAAATAATGAAGCAGAATTACGTAACCATTATTGAGTAGTGTCTTCACGTAAGAATCAATAATTGGTGCAATACTGGTGTCTTCTCGTGTTTTAACCACCGAGTATTTTAACAATATTACTTGATCAGAATAACTACGCCGTTATTTTTAAATAACTTATATTTGTCATTTTCTTCATCCAATCGCTTTCAAGTTATGGGCCCACACATGGTGCATAGTCGTCGTACAAATATTCCCCGACAAAGATTTAATATTCCACGACCAAACGAATATTCCAAACAACAATGAATATTTTATAACCACTTGCTTATTTTGAAATATTTGCGTATTTTACCCATAACTATCCACATTAATCAAATCAACCCTTACTATTTCAAAATAATAAATAGAAAATTAAATTTCATTAATAATAAGTTGGGGTCTTACAATCCTAATGTTGTTAAATTACAAATTCATTTATAAAATTTTACAAATGTCTAATTCACTATCATGCATGGAGCATATTAGATGCGTAAAAGTTAAAGCGAACCTAATTAAATGGATTGGTTAAGGAATTTGAGAATAATTGTCAAAATTTGAAAAAGCTATCTTATGTTTTTAATACATGGGTTGTAATACCCTAACTTTTATGAATAAAGAATAATTTTCTCGAAATATATTTTTGAATATTATGGTGTGAATTTGATATAATATTATAGTTGTGGGTAATATTTACAAATTTTGCAAAGTAAGCAAGTGGTTATATAATATTCGATTGGTCGGGGAATATTCGTTTTAATAGGGAATATTCGTACGACGGCACAATCATTGGTGGACCCCAAAACGGAAGTATTGTCGTAGTTAAAAAAACGATAGAATTATATTTTTATAAAAACAATGGCGAAAGTGTTACCGTTAAAACTGTTGAACTATCCGGTAGTAAAAGTACAGTATTACGCGTGGTTTCATAGTAACACACGGTATTGATTATTGAGGCTTACGTGAGAAGTCACTCAGTTATACTCAATTATTACTACAATAATTGCTGCATCATATCTATCATATTATTGATTCAATTATTGTCACAGTATCATCTGTATAATATTTATTCAATCAATAGTTGAGACGACAAAGTTATTCATATTATTATTTGCAATATTGACAATGTTTAGAAGTTCTGTCAAGGAGAGGTTTGGTCACCTAATTGCGCGCCAATAAGGAGAAATCCTTATCGGAAAGCCCCCTCTTTCGTGGGAACGACCTGGTTGTTAAATATTGTGAGTTATAATATTAATGATGAATAAGTTGTGTTGATTAAAGATGAATTTGATAGTTCCATTGTGTTGGGATTATTAGTGTTAGTGGAAATCGACATCTATTCCGATGATAATTGATGTCTGGGGTTTATATTGATAAATCGGGTAATTTATCGGATAAATGAGTAATTAATTGCTACTAATTCACATGCTTATATAACTATTTGTTCACATGTGTGTACTATTGAATTACATTCTTGTACTATTAAGGGAGTTGGTGCAAGATTGATAATACTTGCATGACTAAATTAAAATGGAGGTATAGTTGAAGGTACTTATGTTTGTAATTAATTTTTTTTTTCACATGAATATACTATTGAGTCACATGAATGAACTATTAATTCACATTATTTACTATTAGGGGATGTGGTGCAAGTTTGTTAATACTTGAAGGACTAAATTAAAAATGAAGAAAAGAGGAAGGTATTATCTTTGTAATATTTGAGCCCCCAAAACGTGCAATTATCGAAACTATATTTTCCTATAAATAGAAGCTCATTCTTCCTTCATTTCTTACCAATTCACAAAAGCTTTAGAGCAATTATTATAGAGAGAAATTATAGAGAAAGAAGAAGAGAAGTCATTTACCTCACTATTCCAAAGTATCCAGATTTACTAAGGTAAGGGTATTATTTCTTTTCGTGTTCTTGAAGAGAGCTATTTGTTAGTTCTAGTTGGCACAATAGTTATCTAGAAGGGGGGTTGAATAGATATTTAAAAATCTTTTGTTTTAAACTTGTTCTTTGATGATGATTAAAACTTAGTGGAATTTATGTTTGTTTTAATCTTCTTTACAAAGCGGTGGAGTTATGAGAGTGAGGCGATTATAGCGATTATGGGCGATATAGTCATTTGTTATAGTATGAATGTAAAAGACACGATCGTTTTAAGAGGTTGAGCACTTAAAGCTCCTAGTCCACTCTTCTACTCAACGAGTAGGATATCCACTAAGGATGTCTTTTACAACTTCTGAATCACACAGATTCCTTCTGCACTGGTGATCAGGAACTTCTTAGTTCACTCTTAAACTCTTCAAGTCCAGCAGACTTGGCTCTCTTCACGATTCACTTAGAACTCTTCAAGTCCAGCAGACTTGGTACTCTTCTTCAGTTGATTGATAGATGTTGAGTTCTTGATGGTTGCTACTCAGTTGCTGTTTAAGCACTTGTTCGTAAGAACTGAGTAGCTGAGCAAGCTTTTCTAATTCTCAGATCGTAGAGTTGAGCTTGAGAGTTGTTCATGTTGTTTGTTCAATGCTTGCTTGCCTCTCTCTCATCTGCTTGATTTGCATATATGTGATCTTAAAAACTATCCGTTGGATCCATCCGTTGAGGCATTAAATGCGTTTGACCTTTCTGATCTTTGATGGAGACATTTCTGCACATCTTCTGAAACTGCATTCTGGCCCACTGACACTGCAAACTCCTTTCTCACCTAACACCTAAAAAGGTGTTTTCCCCCTTACCAATGGTACTTTCCTTAGCTTCTTTAATACACTTCTTTGTTGCATACTAAGGATATTTCTTATGACTTTGGGACTGGTGAATACTGAAGCGTTTAGAATCCATTCCTCTTATGTTGGAATCTTTCTTCCACACAAATCATGAGGCTCGACATTCTACGATACAAAGCGGATCTTTATCGATTGATTGTGGTACTTGTTGTCTTGATGCACAGTGCGATGCTATTATCGGTAGAAGCACTATGATTCTCCTTAAACCTTTGCATACTACGATCTTTGCTTTCTTGAGTTGTTACTCTATGTTTCCGAGAGCACACTACGATCGTTGACTTGTAAACTTTACGTTTCATTCTTTACACTACGATCGTTGAGTTGGCTCGGCAAACGTTGGGACCACTCTATGATTTTCGAAGAGGCCCTTCAAGGCAGGCACACTACGATCTTCTAAGCTCTACGTTTCTTCCTTGACTTCTGCAATGTTGATCAGATTGATACACTACGATTTCTTCGAAGCCTATCTATTACATCTCAAGATCAACCTAACAGCTTTGATCTTTCTATCTATACATTCCATTACAGAATGATACACGTTAAGAGTTTAGATCAACCTAACAGATTTGATCTATCACTAAGTCCTTGTACATATCTTGCTTGAAGGACTTTACAAATAATCATGAGCATATACATTAAAACATCAAATCATAATATACATTCTCCCAACAATCTCCCCCTATTTGATGCTGACATAACCAAGGAGATTTGTTATCATGATTATTAGTGTCTAAATGCATTTGCAGGAAATTTAAACATGACTTAGTATTTCAGTGAGCAGCTGAAATTTCTAGAGAATAAGCATGAATTTATTGATGTTCAAGAAATATTGCAGTTTATCTTTACATCAATAAGAATTTAAAGTTTCAACTTATCTCTATTTCTTTGCCCTTTTCCTTGGAGGGTTAGCATACTCCTCAACCCTTCTTTTCCTGCTAGCTTCATCTCTTTTGGCTAACTCTTCCAGCTCACTTGGACTTACTATCGGGTTGTGATCATGCCTATTCATGAATCTTTGGATCTCCAATTGGCATTCTTGGGCTGTGGTGGTCACATTTGGTGAGCTGGTATTTGACCCTTGATTTCTTAAAGGCTGAGCCATCAAGACTTCCTGATGATCAGATCGTTGAGTCTGATTGCTTGATCGTTAAGTCTATTTGTGGAACTGTCTTGCAGGAGGGCTTCGTGAAAATTGTCCTCTTCCCTTTTCTTGGTTTCCTCTGCCTCTGCCCTGATCTCCATGTGCTCCTTGAACTCCTTTCCATTTATTCTCCCCCTTTATGTCAGCATCAAGGGTTTGAATGTCTGCAGAAAGTCGATTCACTCCTTGGACAAGCTTGTTCAGTTGGCTTTGTGTCTGAGCAATGTCCTCTCGACTTTCCTTGATATATTTTTCAAATCTAGCTTCTTTATTTCGGAGGGCAGTGAGAACAATATCATTCTGTCGTTCCTGATTGACATAAGATTTCTGGAATTCTTGGACTGAAGCTTTCATGTTGATGATGTTCTCCAACATAAGTTTATTTTGAACTTCTTGATTTTTCTGCATTTCAAGAACAGCCTCTCTTTGCTTGGTGGCTATCTGGAAGTGAATCTCATCTATGTCCTTCATGCTTTTAAGGATTTCTTGAATAATTTCCCTCAGCTTCTTTGTAAGCTCAGCGTTCATAGTGCCAGGAAAATTATTTGCAGCTGTGATCATTTGATTCAGCCGGATATGAATGAGGTCGGAGTGAGATTCTAGGCTTTCTTCTATGTTCTTGACCATGTTCTTGGATGATTCCTTCAAGTCATCCTTCGTGGGCAAATTTGGGAGAGTATCATTGGTTTGAGGATTATTGAATGGAGGGGTTGGTTTTTGGGATTTATCTTGCAGTGAGTAGAGAGCAAAATCAAGACTAAAATAGTCATTGGAGGAGGAGGATGGTATGTCTGATGGAGGGGCCTGAGTGACGATGTTTGGAATATGTGGCTCTACGATTTCAATTTGGGACTCTACGATGGGGCTAGAGTCAAGAATCGTATAGGTGGTGGTTTATGGGAGCAAAATGAGGTTGACTGCATTTGGTTCCTCAGTTACAAAATTTTGGGATTCTGCAACTGAAAATTAATTTACTGGATTAAGAATCACTTCCAACCATCGAGAGAATTCATAGAATTGACTAAATGAGGATGATGGCAAGTGATTAATTTTGAATTGGGTAGGGATAGATAGTACCTCAAGTTTATCCTTTGAGGAAGATTTGTTGGTAATCAACTTCTTGGCAAAGTTGAATCTCCTTGGGAATCCATGAGCTAACACTGAGATGGCTAGATACTCTTTGAAACTCCAGAACATGTGATCCCAAGAGTTTAGGATTTAGGTTTGATGGTATGGCATCATGGGTAGGTATGAGAACATTTGATTGTAGAGATAGATTCTATACCCATCTCTGCCCACACCAGTGATCTGAAGGTCATCATCATCTTTTTCCTCTTCTCTTTCTTCGTTGGAGGACTCCATTATCTCAATGGGCTCTTGATGATCTTTTACTGGTTCTTCTTCATTTCTGGCACGGACATCATCTTCTGCCATGGAGATATCTTGAGGCTCCCCCTCAACTTGATCATCCTCTTGTAAGCTCATAAATTCCCCCTCAAGTGGAGCATCTTCTTGAGTTTCAGGCATCTCCCCCTCAGCTGGTGTATTCTCTATCATGAGAATTTCAGGGATCCCCCCCCCCCTCAGCTGGAGCAATGTCCTCTTGACTTGCTCTGGACAGTTCCTTCTTGGCAACCATAGTCTTTGCTTCCTTTTTGAGCACTTTTTTATTTTCAAGAATATACTTCTTAACCAGCTTTCTCCTTGATTTGCTAGGCTTAGCCACAGCTGCAGGACTTTCTTGATTCACAGTTTTGTCTGTTCGTGCCCACTATGCTCAAGCAGCTACCTCTTTTCTGTCGTGCCTTTGCGGTCTCTACAAAAGTAGAGACTCTCTACGATTGAGGTGATTGATGGCCTTTTGCACTTATGACCAACTTTGTTCTTCTTCAGGATCTGGGATATGGTAGCCTGATCCTCATCTGCTTCATCTTGTTGCTGCTTTCTTCTTAGCATCCTCAGAGTCTCTATATCAGAGGACTCTACAGGTATATCAGTGGTAGATCCTTGAGGCTCTTCTACCAGTCTAGCCCTTAGCTTCCTCTTTCCCTTGCTTTTTCTGGTAAGGACAGAGGGTTCTTCTTTGTTGATTTCTTATTCTCCTTCGATCTCCCTGACCACAGACATGTTTCCTGGAAAACCTGAGTCCTTCAGATCCCCAGTTCTTCCACTAGATTCTGTCATCATTCGAACATGGTCGTTTGTGGTCAGTTTGGACTGATATGTCCCTGTTTCCCGCATTTATAGCATATGACCGGTGGTCGTTCTCCTCCCTTAGAACCAGTTGCTGCCAGCACTGTCGTCTTCACATGGCCGTTGTTAAATCTCCTCTTTTTAAAATCTCCTCCTGACTCGCTTCTTCTATTTTCATGGCCATGATTACCACCAGAGTGGTTACCATTTTTGTTAAATCTTTTTCTTTCTCCATTTGGTTATCGTTGTTTTGTTGTTGCTATCTCTCGGTATGATCCGATTGTGGTCCCTCGGTTGACCGTACTCGTTATCTCGCTCTAATAATTGAGCCCCATTTACAACATCTGAAAGAGAGAAAATTTATGAGAAATGAGATATTGTCGTATCTTAGGGTTTCAAACCTCTCGAAACATCCGCGTCATCGTTCCTCATTCTCCACCAAATGAGGTGCTGAACACGGATAACTCGCAAACTTTGCCTCGTACTGAGACACCGTCATGTTGTTTTGTTCTAATCTAATGAACTCCACTTCCTTCATATGACGAACACTTTCAGGAAAGTATTTGTCATTAAATAGTTTCTGAAACGTCTCCCAAGATATGCTGAGTGCGGCTGATGGGTACGCTTCACAGACTCCCACCAGTAGTCTGCCTCACCACGGAACATAAAGTGGCGAATGGAACCTTCTGTTCCTCCGTGCATCCCAAGACATCGAATACCTTGGTAATTTGCTTGACCCATGTTTCCGCCATGATCGGATCTCGCTTTCCCTTAAATTACAGTGGTCCCAACTCTTTGAAGCGCTGCATTTGTGACAACCAGTGAATTGCTATCATTTCCTCCCTGTATTTTGAACACGAGTCTCCTCTTACGATTTTTGCATGAAGCGCAAAAAGCTTCTAAACATCCCTCGTTCATCATCTGCGCCGATTGATGTTGTTCACGGGAGGAACATTGCCCGACTGTTGCACGTTCTCCTCATTGGTGAGTCTGAGCGTCTCCACGGTCTCATTTCCATTGTTAATATTCTCGATTCGACATTCTCAAATCATTGTCATAAAATAAGGGTTAATTAAGGAAATCAATATATCACATAATATCCCTATATCTTGCCAACTAACAAATAAGCTTAGGTAGACACACTTAGTAGTGAAGGATTTACTCGTCTCTCCCTCCTAGTTCTATTCCCCGATCTCCGGAGATCATATCCCTAAGCTCGATACCAAGTGTGGCGCCCCCAAAATAGGTATACATCACCGATTACGAGTTGTCAATACATAGTACGAAACAACTACAACTTTATTATTACAACGAAGAAAGCGTGAGTTTGAATACAAATATTATCTTGTAGACAATATCTATACTCAAATAAATCCTCATCACATTTATTGATACATTATTTTACAAAAATGGTGAGGACTACTAAACAACTCTCTCTAAAACCTTCATTCTATACCCAGGCTAATTGTACTCATTTATATTCTTGCCTCACGAGAAGAAAATGGAACAAAAAGGAAAAGGGTGAGCTCAACTAGCCCGATAAAGAATATTATGACTAAGATAATATACAACAAATTATCATTAGTCTTCAACAGGAAAAAATCTAATAGAATCTGATAGACAATAAGTTTTAAATCAATATTCGCATGTGAAATAATAATTCATTAGAAGAGTTAAGTAGATAATGCAAACTACTATCTTTTATGTATGAATTTAAAAGTTCATCGTCTATCTTTTATCCCTGTAACATCAATCAATATATATCTGGAATCAAATATTCATGTTTTGCACTCTGTGCCAAAGATATTCATCGGTTGGTCGTGTTCATCTAAAACACATTCATCTTTGCACTACGGGCCAAAGATATTCATCGAAATCATTCATCTTTTTGCTACGGGCCAAAGATATTCAATAATATCATCATTTTAAGGCGAGGATGATGAAAATATTTTTAAAAAAGCGAATCCAAAGAAACAAAATGACAAGGATTAAGGATTAAGGATTCGTACTTTTGTTTTATCCATACCTCAAAAATAATCATAGTGGTGTAAAATTCAAGAATGAACAAAACATGGATACAATCAAAGCTAGTATCCACAATAGATATTTTAGGCGAAAAGGAAAATTTTTTTTTTCGATGAATAAGTGTAAATGATCGTGAATAGTGTAAGATATCGTGAATAGTCTTGAGTATCGTGAATAGTAACTCAGACACCAAAAGTTCCAAATTTGATAAAACTTGAGATCAATATTTTGACATAATGATATTGAAGAAATAATATCATTCTGAAAAAATAATATCCCTTACCTCGAAAGATCGATCTTCTTTAATTTAAAAACAGGATATAGGCTATGACTTGAACTTGCCAAGTATAGCAATACTCAAAATATACTCAAAATACTCACACAAATACGCTTCGATAATATATAGAGAAAACTTGATTTACGGTGTAATTTTCAATTCTAACCTAAGCACCCTATTTATAGGAAAATGCTTAGAACACCAAAGTAAAAAATTTAATAAAATATTAATATATATAATTTTTATTCCAACGCACACTTATTTTGCTTTAAAACCTCAGCCACCAAACAGCCTACCTCACAAGACTTGCACAAAAAACGTTTTTGTTATTTAAATTATTTTAAACTTTCAAAAATCAATTATTTCGGAGCTTCAGAACTTCAATAATTCATAATAAATAGCCCTTTTATCAGAAAATTCGAATCTCACGTGTTTTTATAGGAAATTCAATTCTCTACAACTTTGCAGAAGAAAGTTTTTCCAAATTCCAAATAGAAATTGACCGAAATCCATAAACCAGGCGATTTTATGAAATTTATAATCAAATTTCGATCGAGAAATGGGGTCCACCGAAACACATAAAACATGCTTTAAATATTTTTGGTAACAAAATACTCCTCCTCCACATATTCTCATATATCCCACATTTATCGTAAAAAATATCATCATTATTATATTATTAAAATATAATAATATATTTAAATGAATTATTTTATCGAGAAAAGATAAAATTTCAATTTTCAACAATTGTCACATTAAAAATTTTCTCCATCTATATCCACATAAAATCAATATTTTCCTCATCATATGAATCAATAATTAATTATTCACAAATAATATTACTGAGAATCACAATATTGATGACAGAAATGGGTTCCCAAGAAAAGGGGCTTTCGATAAGAATTTCTCCTTCTTGGTAGCTTGATTAGGTGACCAAACCTCTCTCCTGAGCGAGAATTTTCTAGACATTACCAATAATGTTATCTAATAATATTATTGGATAATATGAATTATTAGCCGATAATGAAAAAATTACGTAATGACAATTATTGAAACAACGACAATATAAAATATCAATATGACAATTATTAAATCAATAAAAAATAAAATAATGAGCAGTAATTCTTTGTAACCATTATTGAGTAGTGTCTTCTTACGTAAGAATCAATAATTGGTGCAATACTGGTAATATCTTCTTGTATTTTAACCATAAGTATTTTAACAGTATTACTTGGTAACAACTACTGGCAGTTATTTTTAAACAAGTTATATTTGTCGTTTTCTTCATCCGATCGCTTTCCTTTATGGGGCCCACACATGGGCTGCCGTAGTAAATACGAATATTCACAAGCGATCACGAATATTCCACGACCAAACGAATATTCCCAAACAACAATGAATATTTTATAACCACTTTGCTTATTTTGAAATATTTGCGTATTTTACCCATAACTATCCACATTAATCAAATCAACCCTTACTATTTCAAAATAATAAATAGAAAATTAAATTTCATTAATAATAAGTTGGGGTCTTACAACCTCCCTCCTTATGAAATTTTGTCCTCGAAATTGGCGTACGTGCACAGTGTTTTGAAAAGGTTAGGATACCTCGCTTTCATTTCCGTTTTCAAATTCGAGGTCATTTTCTCTATAGCATGATTCCTCATGAACTTTAACTTGTGGTATGACCTTTGTCGTATGACATGCTCCTTCCTATCCAAAATCTTGGCAAGTACTCTCTTAGACGTTAAGTCTTGACTATCTCTAATCCCGGTTACAACTCTATAACGTTGTAAGACCCCAAATAATTAATAAATGAAATTTAATTTCCTCTAATTATTATTTTGAAATAGTAAATGGGGTTGATTTGATTAATGTGGATAGTTATGGGTAAAAATTGGAGGAAAACGACAAATATAAGTATTTAAAAAATAAGCAAATGGTTATAAAATATTCATTGTTGTGGGGAATATTCGATTCTTACGTTGGTCAATAATGGTTACAAATAATTCATTGTTCGTAATTTTAATAATAATAAATGATATTTTATATTGTCAGTTTTAATAATTGTCAATATTTTTTATTATCGATGCAATAATTCATATTATCTAAATAATATTATTGATAACATTATTGTCAATGTCTAGAAATGACTAGCCAAGAAGGAAAAATTCTTATCGAAAGTTGGGCCGTAATATTATTTGTGAATAATTAATTATTAATTTATGATGAGGAAAATATTGATTTTATGTGGATATGGAGAAAATTTTTAATGTGACAATTGTTGAAAATTAAAATTTTATCTTTTTTTGATAAAATAATTCATTTAAATATATTATTATATTTTTTTAAAATATAAAGTGATATTTTTATTGAAAAAATAACGAGGAGAAAGGGTATTTTGTTGCAATAAATGTTTAAAACATGTTAAACATTCAACTCCATTTCTGGGCGAAATTTGATTTTTTGTAAAATGTTTTAAATTTTTGTTTGAATTTTAAAAAAGTAGAAAACGAATTTTTAAAAAGTGTGTTGGACTATTTATTAATTGCGTTCAAGTTCAAATAATTACATGTCAGGCACATGTGTTGTAAAATATCTTTGAAATCGAATTTCCAAGTTTATGATGATTTATATAAATTTATTAATATTTTATTAAATTTTCTACTTTGGTGTTCTAAGCATTTTCCTATAAATAGGGTGCTTAGGTTAGAATTGAAAATCACACTAGAAATTGAAGTTTTCTCTCTCTATATTATCGAGCGTATTCTTGTGAGTATTTTGAGTATACTTTGAGTATTACTATACGGTGCAAGTTCAAGTCATAACCTATATCCGGTGTTTCAACTAGAAGTACTGTCTTTCGAGGTAATGGATATTTTTTTTTCCGTAATGATAGTATTTCTTCAATATCATTATGCCGAAGTATTGATCTGAACTTTTTAATCAAATTTGGAACTTTTAGTGTCGGGGTTACTATTCACATATACGAATACTATTCACGATACTCTGATTATTCATTTAATATTTAAGACTATTCATAAAAATGAAAATTTTTCTTTCGCCTGTAAATATCTATTCGGATACTAGCTTTGATTGTATCCATGTTTTGATCATTCTTGAATTTTACACCACTATGATTATTTTTGAGGTATTTTTTGGACGTGGATAAAACAAAGTACGTAATCCTTAATCCTTAATCCTTGTCATTTTGTTTCATCGGATTCGCTTTCTTTGAAAATATTTTTCATCATCCTCGATTTTAAATGATGATATTATGGAATATCTTTGACCTCAGAGTGCAAAGATGAATGATTTTCGATTAATATCTTTGGCCGTAGTGCAAAGATGAATATGTGTTTAGATGAAACATGATTAATCGATGAATATCTTTGGCCTCAAGTGTAAAGATGAATATTTGATTCCCAGATATATATTGATTGATGTTATAGGATAAAAGATAGAGCGATGAACTTTTAAATTCATATATAGAAGATAGTAGATTTCATTCTCTACTTAACTCTTCTAATGAATTATTATTTCCACTGCGAAAATTGATTTAAAACTTGTTGTCTATTGTATTCTATTAGATTTTTCCATGTTGGAGACTAACGATAATTTGTTGTATATTATCTTAGTCATAATATTCTTTATCGGGCTAGTTGAGCTCACCCTTTTCCTTTTGTTCCATTTTTTCTTCTCAGAGGCGAGAATATAGCAAGTATTTAGCCTGGGGTATGGAATGAAGGTTCTAGAGAGAGTTTGTTTAGTCCTCACCATTTTTTGTAAAATAATGTATCAATAAATGTGATGAGGATTTATTTGAGTATAGATATTGTCTAGAAAATAATATTTGTATTCAAACTCACGCTTTTATTGTTGTAATAATAAAGTTGTAGTTGTTTTTGTACCATGTATTGACTTCGAGAATGGGTGATGTATACCTATTTTGGGGCGTCATAACGTGGTTTGGGTCTTTCACATATTTATGAAGTACAGATATGTGAAACACATTATGAACACGAGACATACTCGGAGGTAACGCGAGTCTATAGGCTACATTTCCTACTCGGTCAAGAATTTGAAATGGACCAATAAATCGTGGATTGAGCTTCCTCTCTCTTCCCAAATCTTGTAACTCCCTTCCATGGAGCAACTCGCAACAATACATGATCCCCTATACTAAATTCCACGCCCTTTCGATGAAGATCCGCATAACTCTTTTGTCGATCTTGTGCCGCTTTGTATCGTTGTCAAATCATTTGGATCTTTTCGGTGATCATACGTCTTAACTTTCGGGTCCCAACAATGTTGCTTCACCCACCTCATCCCAACATATTGGAGAGCGACACTTTCGTCCATATAATGCTTCAAATAGAGCCACACCTATATTTGCTCGATAACCTGTTGTTGTAGGAGAATTCCACCAATGGTAAATACTTATCCCAACCGCCCTTGAAGTTCAGGACACGAGTCTTAATATATCTTCAAGAGTTTGAATAGTCCTCTCGATTGTCCGTCCGTTTGAGGATGGTATGCCGAACTAAATCGTAAATCCGTGCCCATATCTTTTTGCAAGCTAACCCAAAATCTTGAAGTGAATCTTGGGTCACGATCCGAAACTATGGATACTGGCATGCTATACAACCTCACAATCTCATTTACATATATACTAGCAAGACGTTTAAGGGAATAAGTCTCCCGTATCGGCAAGAAATGAGCAGACTTGGTTAATCTATCAACATTAACCCAAATGGCATTGATGCCTTGAGAAACCGTAGGAAGACCCATAACGAAATCCATGGTAATGTGTTCCCACTTCCATTTCAGAATCTCAAGTGGTTGCAACGGACCCTTAGGTACTAGATGCTCCGCCTTTACACGTTGACAAGTTAAACACATCGAGATAAACTTTGCAATCTCTCTCTTCATATTGTTCCACCAAAATGTATGTCGAAGATCACGATACATTTTAGTACTTCCAGGATGGATTGCAAATGGTGTATTGTGTGCCTCCATCATAATCTTGTACTTCAAATCAGAGTCGTTAGGAACACAAAGTCTAGAGTGGACTCGAAGTATTCCTTCTTCATCAATTCTCGCTTCCGGAATAGCTCTTTCTTGTACTTTCTTCTTCATACGCATCATTTCAAGATTCGGTGGCTTGAGCAACCTTAACTTTTTCTATTAAAGTTGGCTCTGTCGTATACTTGACATCATCGCACTCGCTCCTGCATATGATCTTCTACTCAACGCGTCGCTACTACGTTCATTTTTCCGGATGGTATTGAATAGTGTGGTCGTAGTCTTTCAATAGCTCGAGCCAACGTCAGCCGCTTGCATGTTGAGTTCTTTTGAGTGAAGAAATATTTAAGGCTTTTATGGTGCGAATATATCTCCACTTTCTCCCCATATAGATAGTGCCTCCAGATCTTTAAGCTTGAAAATCGATGCCGCCAACTCTAGATCATGAGTAGGATAATTCCTCTCATACTCTTTAAGTTGTCGCGAGGCATAAGCTATGACTTTTTTCACGTTGCATGAGAACACATCCTAACCCTTTGCTCGAAGCATCGGTTGTAGATAACAAATCCATCCGTTGCGGATGGTATTGTTACAAACAGTCTTGAAATGAGTCTCCTCTTGAGCTCTTGGAAACTCTTCTCGCATTCTTCGCTCAAACGAATTTTGTATCCTTCCGAGTTAATTTGGGTTAATGGAGTAGCGATTCAAGAAAACCCTTCCACGAATCTCCGATAATAACCAGCTAAGCCCAAAAAGCTACGTACTTTAGTCACCGACTTCGGTTGCTCCTAACTTTGTATTGCTTCAATCTTCACGGATCAACAGATACTCCATGTTTCGACACCACGTGCCCAAGGAATGCTACTTCCTCAAGCGAACTCGCATTTCTTCAATTTGGCATATAGTTTGTTTTACGAAGCCTTTGGAGTACCAAATTTAAATGGTGCTCATGATCTTCACGACTTTTGGAATATATGAGGATGTCATCAATAAAACAACAACGAACTGATCCAAATATTCCTTGAATACTCGGTTCATCATATCCATGAAAGCCGCATGAGCATTAGTCAATCCGAAAGACATGACTAAGAATTCATAATGCCCGTCACAGAGTTCTCGAAAGGCGTCTTTGAATATCCTCGATTCTAATCTTCAATTGATGATATCCAGGCGAAGATCGATCTTTGAAAAGAATTGTGCTCCTTGTAACCGGGTCAAACAGTCATCAATACGAGGTAGAGGATACCTATTCTTGATGGTGACATGGTTCAATTCAGATAGTCAATACAAAGTTGCATACTCCCGTCTTTCTTCTTTACTGAATAAAACAGAGCACCCCAAGGAGATGTACTAGGGACGAATGAAACCGATGTCCAACAATTCTCGTAGTTGGACCTTTAACTCTCAAGTTCAATAGGAGCCATTCGATATGGGGTTTTAGAAATGGGCTTTGTACCGGGTTCAAGATCAATAAAGAATTCAACTTCACGTTCGGGGTAGAGGAAGTTCTTCAGAAATACATCAGAAAGTCAATAACAACAGAATATTATTCAAAATTGGCGTGTCTTTATTCAAATCCATAACATGGGCTAAGAAAGCTTGACATCCGTTTTTCAATAAGCGAATAGCTTTATGATTAGATATAGCGGTTGATTGTTTTAATGGTTTAGTTGCTTGAATTGCATAACAAAAGTTAGTTAGGAATATGAAAACTAACAACCTTACGAAAATAATCAATTTTGGCATGATGAATAGTTAACCAATCAATCCCTAAAATCACATCGAAAGCAAGTATCTTTAAAGAGATAAGGTCAACGGGTAAGGTGATGGTGCCAACTTGAATGAAACAAGATTTATAAGCAATGGATGTAATGAAAGTTCCTCCTAAACTGAGAGTTTCCACGAGATAGGTCAAAGTCTAATTTCTCCGAGTCAAGTTTAAACGTTGAGCACAAGCGGAGAGATAAATGAATGGGTAGCACCGAGATCAAGTAAGGTATAAACTTGTAAGAATTTATAAATAGCTTACACCCGTGATCACCTCGTTTGGGTTCCTCGCATTTTGACCAATCACAACAAACGCTTCTTCCAGAACCGTTGACTTTGACTTTTTCGGGGACGGTCTTTTGAGTCACCGTCCCCACATTGAACTAGGTTTCGCCAAGTGCAATCTCGAGCGATATGTCCTTCCTTTCCATAATTATAGCATACCTTGAACTATTGTGGTCAGTTTGGACTGATATGTCCCTGTTTCCCGCATTTATAGCATATGACCGGTGGTCGTTCTCCTCCCTTAGAACCGATTCTTCTTAAGACCTTTATCGTCTTCACATGGCCGTTGTTAAATCTCCTCTTTTTAAAATCTCCTCCTGACTCGCTTCTTCTATTTTCATGACCATGATTACCACCAGAGTGGTTACCATTTTTGTTCGTCTTTTTCTTTCTCCATTTGGTTATCGTTGTTTTGTTATTCGCTATCTCCGGTATGATCCCCGATTGTGGTCCCTCGGTTGACCGTACTCGATTATCTCGCTCTAATAATTGAGCCCTATTTACAACATCTGAATAGAGAGAAAATTTATGAGAAATGAGATATTGTCGTATGCCGGGTTTCAAACCTCTCAGAAACATCCGCGTCATACGTTCCTCATTCTCCACCAAATGAGGTGCAAACCTGGATAACTCTGCAAACTTTGCCTCGTACTGAGACACCGTCATGTTGTTTTGTTCTAATCTGATGAACTCCACTTCCTTCATATGACGAACACTTTCAGGAAAGTATTTGTCATTAAATAGTTTTCAAACGTCTCCCAAGATATCTTTGAAGCGGTGATGGAGTACGCTTCACAGACTCCCACCGTAGTGATGCGCTTCACCACGGAACATAAAGGTGGCGAATGGAACCTACGTTTCTCCGTGCATCCCAAGACATCGAATATCTTGGTAATTTGCTTGACCCATGTTTACGCCATGATCGGATCCGCTTTCCCCTTAAATTCGTGGTCCCAACTCTTTCGTTGCTTGTTTGTGACAACCCGTGAATTGCTATCATTTCCTCCTGTATTTTGAACACGAGTCTCCCTCTTACGATTTTGCATGAAGCGCAAAAAGCTTCTAAACATCCCTCGTTCATCATCGCTCGATTGATGTTGTTCACGGGAGGAACATTGCCCGACTGTTGCACGTTCTCCTCATTGATGAGTCTACAGCGCTCTCCACGGTCTCATTTCCTTTATTAATATTCTCATCGACATTCTCAACATCGTCATAAAATAAGGGTTAATTAAGGAAATCAATATATCACATAATATCCCTATATCTTGGCCAACTAACAAATAAGCTTAGGTAGGACACACTAGTGAAGGATTTACTCGCTCTCCCCTCCTAGTTCTATTCCCCGATCTCGCCAGAGATCATATCCCCAAGCTCGATACCAACCGTGACGCCCCCAAAATAGGTATACATCACCCATTACGAGTTGTCAATACATGGTACGTAAAACAACTACAACTTTATTATTACAACAAGAAAGCGTGAGTTTGAATACAAATATTATCTTGTAGACAATATCTATACTCAAATAAATTCTCATCACATTTATTGATACATTATTTTTACAAAATGGTGAGGACTACTAAACAACTCTCTCTAAAACCTTCATTCTATACCCCAGACTCGTACTTCGCTTATATTCTTGCCTCCACGAGAAGAAAAATGGAACAAAAAGGAAAAGGGTGAGCATAACTAGCCCGGTAAAAAGAATATTATGACTAAGATAATATACAACAAATTATCATTAGTCTTCAATGAGGAAAAAATCTAATAGAATACAATAGACAACAAGTTTTAAATCAATATTCGCAATGAAATAATAATTCATTAGAAGAGTTAAGTAGATAATGCAAACTACTATCTTTTATGTATGAATTTAAAAGTTCATCGTCTATCTTTTATCCCTGTAACATCAATCAATATATATCTGGAATCAAATATTCATCTTTGCACTACTGTGCCAAAGATATTCATCAGTTGGTCATGTTCATCTAAACACTGCTCATCTTTGCACTACGGCCAAAGATATTCATCGAAATCATTCATCTTTGCACTACTGACGGGCCAAAGATATTCAATAATATCATCATTTAAGACTGAGGATGATGAAAAATATTTTTAAAAAAACGAATCCAGTAAAACAAAATGACAAGGATTAAGGATTAAGGATTCGTACTTTGTTTTATCCATACCTCAAAAATAATCATAGTGGTGTAAAATTCAAGAATGAACAAAACATGGATACAATCAAAGCTAGTATCCACAATAGATATTTTAGACGAAAAGGAAAAATTTTTATTTTTCGATGAATAGTGTCGTATTCGTGAATAGTGTCGTATACGTGAATAGTGCCGTATACGTGAATAGTAACTCCGACACCAAAAGTTCCAAATTTGATAAAAACTTCAGATCAATATTTCAGCATAATGATATTGAAGAAATAATATCATTACGAAAAAAATAATATCCCTTACCTCGAAAGATCAAGATCAAGGCATTTGAAACAGGATATAAAGCTATGCCTTGAACTTGCACCGTATAGCAATACTCAAAATATACTCAAAATACTCACACAAATACGCTCGATAATATATAGAGAGAAAACTTCAGTTTCTGGTGTAATTTTCAATTCTAACATAAGCACCCTATTTATAGGAAAATGCTTAGAACACCAAAGTAAAAAATTTAATAAAATATTAATATATATAATTTTTATTCCAACGCACACTTATTTTGCTTTAAAACCTCAGCCACCAAACAGCCTACCTCACAAGACTTGCACAAAAAACGTTTTTGTTATTTAAATTATTTTAAACTTTCAAAAAATCAATTATTTTGAGCTTGAACTTCAATAATTCATAATAAATAGCCCTTTTATCAGAAAATTCGAATCCCACGAGTTTTTATAGGAAATTCAATTCTCTACAACTTTGCAGAAGAAAGTTTTTCCAAATTCCAAATAGAAATTGACCGAAATCCATAAGCAAGCGATTTTTAAATTTATAATCAAATTTCGGTCAAGAAATGGGGTCCACAAACACATAAAACATGCTTTAAATATTTTTGGTAACAAAATACTCCTCCTCCACATATTCTCATATATCCCACATTTATCGTAAAAATATCATCATTATTATATTATTAAAATATAATAATATATTTAAATGAATTATTTTATCAGAAAAAGATAAAATTTCAATTTTCAACAATTGTCACATTAAAAATTTTCTCCATCTATATCCACATAAAATCAATATTTTCCTCATCATATGAATCAATAATTAATTATTCACAAATAATATTACAGAATCACAATATTGACAACCAGGTACGGTTCCTAGGAAAGAGGGGGCTTTCAATAAGAATTTCTCCATTGGTAGCCGCAATTAGGTGACCAAACCTCTCCTTGAGCGTAATTTTCTAGACATTACCAATAATGTTATCTAATAATATTATTCAGATAATATGAATTATTGCTTCGATAATGAAAAATACTGTGTAATGACAATTATTGAAACAACAACAATATAAAATATCAACGCAACAATTATTAAATCAATAAAATAAAATAATGAACAGTAATTACTGTAACCATTATTGAGTAGTGTCTTCTTACGTAAGAATCAATAATTGGTGCAATCTGGTGGTATCTTCTTGTATTTTAACCACCGAGTATTTTAAAGATAACTGGTGAATAACTACTGTAGTTATTTTTAAACAAGTTATATTTGTCGTTTTCTTCATCCAATCGCTTTCAAGTTATGGGGCCCACACATGGTTGCTTGGCCAGTCGTAAATGCGAATATTCTCGACAAAGATCTGAATATTCCACGACCAAACGAATATTCTAAACAACAATGAATATTTTATAACCACTTGCTTATTTTGAAATATTTGCGTATTTTACCCATAACTATCCACATTAATCAAATCAACCCTTACTATTTCAAAATAATAAATAGAGAAAATTAAATTTCATTAATAATAAGTTGGGGTCTTACAATCCTAATGTTGTTAAATTACAAATTCATTTATAAAATTTTACAAATGTCTAATTCACTATCACTGCGGAGCATATTAGATGCGTAAAAGTTAAACGAACCTAATTAAATGGATTGGTTAAGGAATTTGAGAATAATTGTCAAGGCTGAAAAGCTATCTTATGTTTTTAATACGCCAGTTGTAATACCCTAACTTTTATGAATAAAGAATAATTTTCTCGAAATATATTTTTGAATATTATGGTGTGAATTTGATATAATATTATAGTTGTGGGTAATATTTACAAATTTTGCAAAGTAAGCAAGTGGTTATATAATATTCGATTGGTCGGGGAATATTCGTTTTAATAGGAATATTAAATGCGATTTTGGCACAATCATTGGTGGACCCCAAAACGGAAGTATTGTCGTAGTTAAAAAACGATAGAATTATATTTTTATAAAAACAATGGCGAAAGTGTTACCGTTAAAACTGTTGAACTATCCGGTAGTAAAAGTACAGTAATACGCGTGGTTTCATAGTAACACACGGTATTGATTATTGAGGCTTACGTGAGAAGTCACTCAGTTATACTCAATTATTACTACAATAATTCTTCGCATCATATCTATCATATTATTGATTCAATTATTGTCACAAAGATCATCTCAGATAATATTTATTCAATCAATAGTTGAGGCGACAAAGTTATTCATATTATTATTTGCAATATTGACAATGTTTAGAAGTTACATCAAGGAGAGGTTTGGTCACCTAATTGCGCCTAATAAGGAGAAATCCTTATCGGAAGCCCCTCTTTCGTGGGAGCGACACGGTTGTTAAATATTGTGAGTTATAATATTAATGATGAATAAGTTGTGTTGATTAAAGATGAATTTGATAGTTCCATTGTGTTGGGATTATTAGTGTTAGTGGAAATCGACATCTATTCCGATGATAATTGATGTCTGGGGTTTATATTGATAAATCGGGTAATTTATCGGATAAATGAGTAATTAATTGCTACTAATTCACATGCTTATATAACTATTTGTTCACATGTGTGTACTATTGAATTACATTCTTGTACTATTAAGGGAGTTGGTGCAAGATTGATAATACTTGCATGACTAAATTAAAAATGGAGGTATAGTTGAAGGTACTATGCTGTAATTAATTTTTTTTTTCACATGAATATACTATTGAGTCACATGAATGAACTATTAATTCACATTATTTACTATTAGGGGATGTGGTGCAAGTTTGTTAATACTTGAAGGACTAAATTAAAAATGAAGAAAAAGAGGAATGTATTATACTGTAATATTTTGAGCCCCAAAACGTGCAATTATCGAAACTATATTTTCCTATAAATAGAAGCTCATTCTTCCTTCATTTCTTACCAATTCACAAAAGCTTTAGAGCAATTATTATAGAGAGAAATTATAGAGAGAAAGAAGAAGAGAAGTCAGCTACCTCACTATTCCAGTATCCAGTTTTACTAAGGTAAGGGGTATTATTTCTTTCGTGTTCTTGAAGAGAGCTATTTGTTAGTTCCTAGTTGGCACAATAGTTATCTAGAAGGGGGGGGTTGAATAGATATTTAAAAATCTTTTTGTTTTAAACTTGTTCTTTGATGATGATTAAAACTTAGTGGAATTTATGTTTGTTTTAATCTTCTTTACAAAGCAGTGGAGTTATGAGAGTGAGGCAGTTATAGCAGTTATGGCTGATATAGCTGTTATAGTATGAATGTAAAAGACACAGTCGTTTTAAGAGGTTCAGAGCACTTAAAGCTCCTAGTCCACTCTTCTACTCAACGAGTAGGATATCCACTAAGGATGTCTTTTCTGACACGAATCACACAGATTCCTTCTAGACCGGTGATCTAGGAACTTCTTAGTTCACTCTTAAACTCTTCAAGTCCAAAGCAGACTTGGCTCTTCTGATTCACTTAGAACTCTTCAAGTCCAAAGCGAGACTTGGTACTCTTCTTCAGTTGATTGATAGATGTTGAGTTCTTGATGGTTGCTACTCAGTTGCTGTTTAAGCACTTGTTCGTAAGAACTGAGTAGCTGAGCAAGCTTTTCTAATTCTCAGATCGTAGAGTTGAGCTTGAGAGTTGTTCATGTTGTTTGTTCAATGCTTGCTTGCCTCTCTCTCATCTGCTTGATTTGCATATATGTGATCTTAAAAACTATCCGTTGGATCCATCCGTTGAGGCATTAAATGCGTTTGACCTTTTCGATCTTTGATGGAGACATTTACGCACATCTTACGAAGCGCATTACATTCGCCCAATCGACACTGCAAACTCCTTTCTCACCTAACACCTGAAAAGGTGTTTTCCCCCTTACCAATGGTACTTTCCTTAGCTTCTTCAATACACTTCTTTGTTGCATACTAAGGATATTTCTTATGACTTTGGGACTGGTGAATATTGAAGCGTTTAGAATCCATTCCTCTTATGTTGGAATCTTTCTTCCACACAAATCATGAGGCTCGGACGTTCTACGATACAAAGCGAGATGCTTTATCTGATTCAGGATCGTGGTACTTGTTGTCTTGATGCTCGGTACGATCTTTATCGGTAGAAAGCACTATGATTCTCCTTAAACCTTTGCATACTACGATCTTTGCTTTCTTGAGTTGTTACTCTATGTTCCGAGAGCACACTACGATCGTTGACTTGTAAACTTTACGTTTCATTCTTTACACTACGATCGTTGAGTTGGCTCAAACAAGCGTTGGGACCACTCTATGATTTTGAAGAGGCCCTTCAAGGCAGGCACACTACGATCTTCTAAGCTCTACGTTTCTTCCTTGACTTCTGCAATGTTGATCAGATTGATACACTACGATTTCTTCGAAGCCTATCTATTACATCTCAAGATCAACCTAACAGCTTTGATCTTTCTATCTATACATTCCATTACAGAATGATACACGTTAAGAGTTTAGATCAACCTAATAGATTTGATCTATCACTAAGTCCTTGTACATATCTTACTTGAAGGACTTTACAAATAATCATGAGCATATACATTAAAACATCAAATCATAATATACATTCTCCCAACAATCTCCCCTATTTGATCTTTGACATAACCAAGGAGATTTGTTATCATGATTATTAGTGTCTAAATGCATTTGCAGGAAATTTAAACATGACTTAGTATTTCAGTGAGCAGCTGAAATTTCTAGAGAATAAGCATGAATTTATTGATGTTCAAGAAATATTGCAGTTTATCTTTACATCAATAAGAATTTAAAGTTTCAACTTATCTCTATTTCTTTGCCCTTTTCCTTGGAGGGTTAGCATACTCCTCAACCCTTCTTTTCCTGCTAGCTTAATCTCTTTTGGCTAACTCTTCCAGCTCACTCGGACTTACTATCGGGTTGTGATCATGCCTATTCATGAATGCTGGATCTCCAATTGGCATTCTTAGGCATGTGGTGGTCACATTTGGTGAGCTGGTATTTGACCCTTGATTTCTTAAAGGCTGAGCCATCAAGACTTCCTGATGATCAGATCGTTGAGTCTGATTGCTTGATCGTTAAGTCTATTTGTGGAACTGTCTTGCAGGAGGGCTTCGTGAAAATTGTCCTCTTCCCTTTTCTTGGTTTCCTCTGCCTCTGCCCTGATCTCCATGTGCTCCTTGAACTCCTTTCCATTTATTCTCCCCCTTTATGTCAGCATCAAGGGTTTGAATGTCTGCAGAAAGTCGACTCACTCCTTGGACAAGCTTGTTCAGTTGGCTTTGTGTAATAAAGCAATGTCCTCTCGACTTTCCTTGATATATTTTTCAGATCTAGCTTCTTTATTTCGTAGGGCAGTGAGAACAATATCATTCTGTCGTTCCTGATTGACATAAGATTTCTGGAATTCTTGGACTGAAGCTTTCATGTTGATGATGTTCTCCAACATAAGTTTATTTTGAACTTCTTGATTTTTCTGCATTTCAAGAACAGCCTCTCTTTGCTTGGTGGCTATCTGGAAGTGAATCTCATCTATGTCCTTCATGTTTTAAGGATTTCTTAAATAATTTCCCTCAGCTTCTTTGTAAGCTCAGCGTTCATAGTGCCAGGAAAATTATTTGCAGCTGTGATCATTTGATTCAGCCGGATATGAATGAGGTCGGAGTGAGATTCTAGGCTTTCTTCTATGTTCTTGACCATGTTCTTGGATGATTCCTTCAAGTCATCCTTCGTGGGCAAATTTGGGAGAGTATCATTGGTTTGAGGATTATTGAATGGAGGGGTTGGTTTTTGGGATTTATCTTGCAGTGAGTAGAGAGCAAAATCAAGACTAAAATAGTCATTGGAGGAGGAGGATGGTATGTCTGATGGAGGGGCCTGAGTGACGATGTTTGGAATATGTGGCTCTACGATTTCAATTTGGGACTCTACGATGGGGCTAGAGTCAAGAATCGTATAGGTGGTGGTTTATGGGAGCAAAATGAGGTTGACTGCATTTGGTTCCTCAGTTACAAAATTTTGGGATTCTGCAACTGAAAATTAATTTACTGGATTAAGAATCACTTCCAACCATCGAGAGAATTCATAGAATTGACTAAATGAGGATGATGGCAAGTGATTAATTTTGAATTGGGTAGGGATAGATAGTACCTCAAGTTTATCCTTTGAGGAAGATTTGTTGGTAATCAACTTCTTGGCAAAGTTGAATCTCCTTGGGAATCCATGAGCTAGCTAACACTTGAGATGGCTAGATACTCTTTGAAACTCCGAACATGTGATCCCAAGAGTTTAGGATTTGGGTTTGATGGTATGGCATCATGGGTAGGTATGAGAACATTTGATTGTAGAGATAGATTCTATACCCATCTCTGCCCTTTTGGGTGATGATCTGAAGGTCATCATCATCTTTTCCTCTTCTCTTTCTTCGTTGGAGGACTCCATTATCTCAATGGGCTCTTGATGATCTTTTACTGGTTCTTCTTCATTTCTGGCACGGACATCATCTTCTGCCATGGAGATATCTTGAGGCTCCCCCTCAACTTGATCATCCTCTTGTAAGCTCATAAATTCCCCTCAAGTGGAGCATCTTCTTGAGTTTGGGCATCTCTCCCCAATTTGGTGTATTCTCTATCATGAGAATTTCAGGGATCCCCCCCCCCTCAGCTGGAGCAATGTCCTCTTGACTTGCTCTGGACAGTTCCTTCTTGGCAACCATAGTCTTTGCTTCCTTTTTGAGCACTTTTTTATTTTCAAGAATATACTTCTTAACCAGCTTTCTCCTTGATTTGCTAGGCTTAGCCACAGCTGCAGGACTTTCTTGATTCACAGTTTTGTCCTGTTCAACAGCCACTATGCTTGAAGCAGCTACCTCCTTGCCTGTCATGCCTTGTCTGGTCTCTACAAAAAGTAGAGACTCTACGATTGAGGTGATTGATGGCCTTTTGCACTTATGACCAACTTTGTTCTTCTTCAGGATCTGGGATATGGTAGCCTGATCCTCATCTGCTTCATCTTGTTGCTGCTTTCTTCTTAGCATCCTCAGAGTCTCTATATCAGAGGACTCTACAGGTATATCAGTGGTAGATCCTTGAGGCTCTTCTACCAGTCTAGCCCTTAGCTTCCTCTTTCCCTTGCTTTTTCTGGTAAGGACAGAGGGTTCTTCTTTGTTGATTTCTTATTCTCCTTGATCTCCCACGACCACGAGACATGTTTCTGGAAAACACCGAGTCCTTGGATCCCAGTTCTTCCACTAGATTCTCATCATCATTCGAACATGGTCGTTTGTGGTCGATTTTGACCGATATGTCCCCTGCTTCCCGCATTTATAGCATATAATGGGTCGTCGATTCTCCTCCCTTAGAACCCGATTCTTTTTAAGCCTTTGTCGTCTTCACATGGCCGTTGTTAAATCTCCTTTTTTTAAAGTCTCCTCCTGACTCGCTTCTTCTATTTTCATGGCCATGATTACCACCAGAGTGGTTACCATTTTTGTTCGTCTTTTTCTTTCTCCGCTGGTTATCGTTGTTTTGTTGACTGCTATCTCTGGTATGATCCTGATTGTGGTCCCTCGGTTGACCGTACTCGTTATCTCGCTCTAATAATTGAGCCCTGTTTACAACATCTGAATAGCGCCAGAGTCTTGTGAAATTTAGGTTGAGATGTGTTTTGAACTCGTCAAAACATAGTCTGTAGCATGAGATAACACTGGATGCCGCCATTTATTTTGTAGTTGAAAGAGAGATATGACTGAGCTTTATTCTGATTTAGGGCTTCTGCTTTGAGAGAGGATGAGAGAGATAATCTTTTGAACTTCAGATTTCAAAAATACGATTTCAATTTGTACTTGTAACTTCCCTCTCTTCTTTTTCGCTTAGTGGGACAGGTGTCGACTTTTGCTTGGCTCTACGATTTTTACTGATAAGGATTGTACTGATTTACCTTTGGCTCCTTCAAAGTTGAGGTGTCCTTAGGGAGGACTACGATCGTTGAGGTAGTTTAGTGATCGTTGAGTGCTTTGCATTTGTCGAGTTTGATCTACGATCGTCGAGTCTGTCCAGCATTCATCGTGTCTGCTCTACGATCGTTGAGTCTGTCTAGCATTCGTCGTGTCTGATCTATGATCGTCGAGTCTGTCCGGGTCCTTGTGATGAGTTTTTGTCATAGCATTCTTTTTAAGGTGACTCAGGAAGGGCCAACCTCTTGAAGTGAGTCAAGGGTTAGGTTTGTTCCTGAGGCGCTTATCAGAGGGATTGCTATGTTTTGAATCTTATCATCATAGGATTTGCTCTTGCTTTGTTGATGGGGATTTTGTCATCGTTGAGTCTGCTCTACGATGGTTGAGTCTTTGCTACGATCGTTGAGGTGGTTTTGTCTCTTCGGCTCTACGATCGTGGACTTCCCTTGATCATGTCTACGATTTTGAGTTCAGCCTTTGTATCTGTTATGGTTAACACAATCTAGAGCATATATTTTATGGTTGTAGATTTAGCATGCCTAGCTCACTTATTAACTTATTAAATCTGGATTCATCTAGAGGTTTTGTAAAAACATCAGCAAGTTGATTTTTAGTAGGGATATATTGTAAAGATATAGTTCTATTTTGCATATGATCCCTAATGAAGTGATACCTTATTTCAATATGCTTAGTCCTAGAATGCATAACAGGATTATGAGTTATTGCTATGGCACTTGTGTTATCATAGTGAATGGGAATAGATTTGAAATCAAACCCATAGTTAGCTAGCTGATTTCTCATCCATAGGATCTGAGCACAGCAGCTGCCAGCAACAATGTATTCAGCTTCTACAGTTGAAGTAGACACTGAGTTTTGCTTTTTGCTAAACCAGGACACAAGTCATTTCTAGAAATTGACGGTGCCACTTTGGTACTCTTTCTATCTATTTTGTATCCTGTAAAATCAGCATCTGTGTATCCTGTTAGTTCAAATGAGGATTCCTTGGGGTACCAAAGCCCCAGTAAGGTGTACCTCTGAGAGATACGAAAATCCTCTTTACAAAGCAGAGATAAATGTGACTATTTAGGGTTAGCCTGAAATCTAGCACATATGCATGTTGCAAACATTATGTCTGGTCTACTGGCAGTTAGGTATAAAAGAGAACCTATCATACCTCTGTATTGAGTTATATCAATACTTTTACCCTTTTCATCTTTGTCAAGCTTGGTTGCAGGAGCAATTGGTGTTTTCATGGGAGAGGCTGATTCCATGCTATACTTCTTGAGTAAGTCTTTGATGTACTTGGCTTGGTTTATGAAAATTCCTTCATCAGTCTACTTTACTTGCAGTCCAAGGAAGAAATTCAGCTCACCCATCATGCTCATTTCAAACTTGCTCTACATCAGCTTAGAGAATCTCTTGCATAACTTTTCGTCAGTAGAACCAAAAATAATATTATCAACATATATTTGAACTAATAAGACTTTGTCTTTATGCTTTCTAAGAAACAGTGTGGTATCTACTCTACCTCTAGTAAACCCATTTTCAATTAAGAAATTAGTTAGTGTTTCATACCATGCTCTAGGTGCTTGTTTAAGACCATATAAGGCTTTGTCTAATCTGTAAACATAATTGGAAAGAGATGGATTGATGAAACCTGAAGGTTGTTCTACATAGACTTCTTCTTGGAGTTCTCCATTTAGGAATGCACTTTTGACATCCATCTGAAAGACTTTGAACTTCATGTGAGCAGCAAAGGCAAGAAAGATTCTGATTGCTTCTAGTCTGGCAACAGGTGCAAATGTCTCATTGTAGTCAATGCCTTCTTCTTGAGAATAGCCCTTTGCCACTAATCTTGCTTTGTTCCTGATTATAACTCCATCTTCATCCATTTTGTTTCTGAAGACCCACTTGGTTCCAATGACAGGATGACTCTTTGGTCTTGGTACCAATCTCCATACTTTGCTTCGTTCAAATTGGTTGAGTTCTTCCTACATATCTTCTATCCAACTGGAGTCTTCCATAGCATCCTCTATCTTCTTTGGTTCTGTTTGAGATAGGAAGCTTAGATAAAAGCATTCATTTTGAGTAGCAGCTCTTGTTTTGACTCTAGCACTCAGATCTCCAATGATTAGATCCTGAGTGTGATCTCTAGCCCATCTGTTACCGGTTGGGACATCTGTCATGATGCCTTCTTGTCTTAAGTCTTCAAGATCTATTTCTTCTTCTTGGTGTAGAGGTTCACCGTCTTGCATAGACCTTGTAGACACTCGTAATTTTTTACATACTCTTTATTATTAACATTACGGGAGGATGATTAAGTCTTTAAGAGAGAACCCCGAAAGACAATCCAAATCCACAGGATACTACTAGGAAGTTCAACATTAACCCCGGATCGCGTAACTGGGAGTATGATTTCAACCTCGGATTTAACCCCGAGACACAGATCACAATCCGAACACACACAGGAGAAGACCGATTAATCTCGGAGATAACCCCGAGGTATCCGGTCTCGGTCCAACCATGGGAATAGCCACCAACCTTGGTGATAACCCCAAGGAATGCAGTTTCGGAGATAACTCCAGAAATGCTTGTTTCAAATGCCATCAGCTTCAATCTCGACACTCACAACGAAATATCTTTGTGCCAACACACGGCAATCACATCGGGAAAACAGCACACCTCAAAGATGACAATGAGGATCTTCAACAAATGCGGCGGTCAATCTCGGTAAGTCTCGAAGCAACGTCTGCTTATCTACCAATCCGGATGAATAACCGGTGAGGGGCAACATCGCCATCTCGCCCAACACGATGCCACGTCTCGTCTCTACGCAACAATGTCCCACAAGGCTAACCAATCCGAGTGACTATTGTGCGGGGTAGCGGATGAAAGTTGAAGCTTGAAGGCCGGAGGGCATCGTCCCATCTTCAAAGACTTTCACAAACTCTAATCCCATGCCATCGTACAACTCTCGACATCCGGCGGTCCAAAATAGGTTCTGAATACCTCAAAAGCGGATGCGGATTGCACTTCTCAAAATTCGAGTGGACATTACAGTGCCTGAGTGCACGTACTTCGAGACGACCCGATAGAACCGGGCCGACCCGACCCGCCTCTGGTACACCTGCGGCACCCTTTGCCTATAAATAAGAGGCTTGGGGTGCTGATTTTTAAGAGAAAAAGGCGGAAACCACGCACAATTTGCTCTGACTTTTCGCCATACGATTGTATTTTCCCACTTTCAAACACCTGTGAGCTCATATATAGCCTCTTTTGTACCCACAAAAGCCCAGTGTTTACCCACTCTAAAGATATAGAAGCCCTTTTTATCAGTCAGTTGTAAGCCTTCTCACACACTTTAGAGTCTTTCTCTTCATCTTTGCACACACCCTTCTACACGTTGAGAGTCGTGTTGCTTGCTTTTGCGGACTTGATTAGTGGTTTCCTTCCGATCTGTATATATATATATATATATATATATATATATATATATATATATATATATATATATTTATATATATATTGACTAACATTATCGAGTTATGCCTCGATTGAGCCTGAACTTTGCCCCGAGGCGTTTCTTTGCTTTATATATATATATATATATATATATATATATATATATATATATATATATATATATATATATATATATATATATTATATGCATCAGACTTTGTTCGATGAGCCTAGACTTGATGGAGCATTTCTTGCTTTAATATATATATATATATATATATATATATATATATATATATATATATATATATATATATATATATATATATATATATTAAGCATACATGGGACTTTGTTCGATGAGCCTAGAACTTGGTATATATATATATATATATATATATATATATATATATATATCAATTATGTGTAGAGACTTTGTTGATGAGCCTAGAACTTGATGCAGTGCGTTTTTCGCTTTTTTATATATATATACTTATATATATGAAGCGTGGTCGAACTATGTTCGATGAGCACTGATTTTACATCCATAGTGCGTTTATTGCTTTTTATATATATATATATATATATATATATATATATTCATTTTGTCTGCTGAGTTCCTTCGTGGCGGTTGATAGTTTTACACTTTCTTTACATTCCGTCCCGCCTGGAGTTTACTTGTGGCGATTGGCCAGCATTCTGACTTTATTTACATTATGTCTTTCAGAGTTTCCTTCGTGGCGGTTGATCGTATCTCTGACTTTATTTATATTTACGATCCCCCATGGAGGTGATTCAGTAGTTGGTGATCCCGTCGTATATATATATTTCTTGCTTTTATATATATACCGCTTATTGCTTTTATACAAATTGCAATATTCATGCTTCTAGAATCATGTGATCACTGATTCATTTCATTGGATCTAGATTCGGTTCCGTGATGGACATTTTCAAATGTATGGCGACTTGTAAATTATTCTGCGATGTCTGTATTTTTCGGATGGTTTCCATACCCACGAGGAAGTCGACATTATTTTTTTATATATTATTTTAAATACGGATGCTTCGCATTCGTCAAATAAAATCAATCAAGCCGATCACTTAATAAAAATGGGAGTGTAAAAGGTCTCAATTCCTATTGAGCATCAGGGTTAAAAAAACCTCTTTTATAAAACATCATTGCCATATCTTGCTAAAAGCGAATTTTATATAAATTCAAACTCTGTGTATATAGGTTCGAACGAGACCTCGCATAACTTTCATATAACAGCACATTGACCCACACACACACACACACACACACACACACACACACAGATAATAGTTTCTTGAAAAGAGGCGGTCACCGTGGTAACACGGATGTCGGGGGGTGCCTAACACCTTCCCCCCGCATAACCAAGTCCCCGGACCCTAAATGTATCTCGGTTTCGCCGACTCGTATATCAGTGTCACATCACTGGGTCAATGTGCAAACCTTTTCTCGGTTGTGTTGGTACAACCATTTAAAAAAACCAATTGGCGACTCTTAAACAGTCCCATTGTCGACATTAAACATGTCGGACCTTTTTCACTTATTTTTTCAAACAAATCTCACCTAAAATGAGAACACCAAAGAACAAGTGCGGAAAGGACACCCAAAAAATCCCGATGTCGACGGTGGCGACTTCTCTACTGGGACTCCAGAAGAGGACTTAATTCGCTACTACAATCTTTTCAAAAGCTGTTATCCGCTTGTGTGTGGATGTTGCATTTACATTGGATGAATGTGTACGAATGCATGTCTTGTTTGAGCTTAGTGCTTCGTGATCATATCTGCGTGTGATGTTAGTGCTTCCATACTATAAAGCTGCTTATGATATTAGTGCTTTCGCACATGTCATCATTTCATACAGAAGACGCGATGTATGTGAATGTATGTTGTGTGGTCCCTCCACCGGGGAGGCTATCCCGTCGGTGTTTGATTATTGGACTCGTGAGAAGACTAATTCTCCGAGGCTCACGAAAGGCACCACCCAATTCGCTCCGGTTGAAAGACCGGATTATCTTCCGTACAGTAGATTGCGATGATTTGGGAACCTTCATGCCAAAAAGCAGCGAGATTAACCTAAGATAGGTCACCTACGATAAACCCAAAGCGAAGGAAAGTCTCTTCATTCCTCATTTAAATTACTTGTAAAACACAATTACTTGTAATTTCATTCCATATCTATCTCCATGTAATGAGAAATATGAAGCAATATGTCCACATACATGCTTCTGAGCAGTGACACCCGTTTTCTGAGGATAAAATTCCTAAAATGGACACATCACATAGCATGTCATTATACACCTTCCCTAAGGACTAAACTATGCCGGTCTTTTCGTGAGAATCAATCGGACCTACTACCGGTCAAAGTCCAAAAAATGACAGGCCTACAATCAATCATGTCATCATCCAGGCGGTGAACTTAATCCAGTTTCTCATGAAAGAGTTCGACGGATTAAGCAAACGATTCTGATTTGGTTGTTCTATTAAAAGAATTACACGATCTACACAGGTCGAGGAAAATACCATACATCTTGAGCCTCCACACAAGGAGGAATTCGGTCATTACCATACGAGCCACAATTGGATACGACCAACAAAATGCGGGATCTTGCCCATTCCACTTTGGAGATCCGAGACAATGGTGACATCAAAAAGAAAGTCCTCCAAATGGAAGAGACCCCCTTTGTTATCAAAGGAATTGGAACACAGGGAGTGTTTCATATCTTGATCTATGTATTTTTCACGGTGTTCACTATCTAGAAAAATTTAAAACTCTCGACTTTGAAAAAATATGGCGGGTTAGGGGATCTTTATACACATTTAAAAGTCTTTATTGGAGAATTGGGATCTATCAGAGGATGAAAAACTTAGAATGCAATTATTCCAAAAGAGTCTAACTGGAGAAGCCTGTTAAGTGGTACACAAGATTAGACAACTCAAAATACACAATTTGGGAAGAGCTAGCACATGCCTTCCTCACTCAATACTGATTTTCAAACTCGATGGCTCCCGATCGGTATCAAATTACCAAGATCAAAAAGCAATCTAATGAGTCTTTCGGAGAGTATGCCCAAAGGTGGAGGCCTTTGGTACGCCCAAGTTAGTCTGCCTATGATGAGAATCGAAATGAAATGTGACATTCACATACAAGAAGCTCCTTTCTATGAGAGAGTTTTAGCCAAGCATCAATGAAACCGCTTTCTGAAATGGTTAAACACGAGGGAGATGGTGAAATGGGGTTGAAGTCAAGAAAGATTCAAGACCTAGCCAAGACTCAAAGTCATTCTTGATCACATCCAATCTGAAATTATGGGAACAACCCGAGGGTCCATAAAAAGAAAGAGGAAGATATTTCCCACGATACTATAGGGACAAAAAGGCAATCAAAGTATGCCCATTCAAAGGAGAAACTACACTCCTTTCCAAAGACTGATCTGCAAACCCTCCGATTACCAAAAGGTGGAGAAGTCAAACGCCATAGAGTGTTTACACCCTTAGGGATACCTCGAGAACATTCTTAATCTTCCGATAACACTGAGAAGAAAATTACGCATCTTCTTCCACCAAACCAAAACCCTAATGGGACGGGGGTTTCAATCTTTCGCTAGAAATGTGCTTATCATCTTGGGGCACTGGACATGATACTCGGGATTGTTGGACCTTGAAACACAAGATCCGGGACCTAATAGATAGTGGAGAGATCATAGTCACCAAACCGATCACCTCATGTATAAGACAACCTCTTCCTCAACACAAAGAAGAAGAGGTCAACATGATTAATTGAGCGGTGGGCGAGTTCCAACTTTAGCTATGACTCCCCGGACCATCAAAGGCGGTGATGACGAGATGGGATTATGCAAGTTCCAATTCACAATGGAGCGAAAGATCAAAGCTCTTGGCAAACAAATTGAAAGCAATTGGGCGGGCCGGTGACTTATCAAAGATTAAGTGACTTTAATTAATCACCAGAGCATGCCGATCCTACTACCAATCGTCATGAATATTCCTCATCCCTTTCGAGGAAAATGAAATCTTTGGAAGACAAAGTGATGAAGAGAGCAAATGCCAAAGCCCGCCGGATTTTCGCCAACAAACGGAATTCACCTATTTGGGCCAACCCATGGAGGAAATCCTTCACATGTTAATCAATGAAGGAAGGATCGGTTCCTTCTACCTCCAATCGGCCCGTTCGGGGACGGTACAACTCGATGGGTATGTCAATACCACTCCCGGTCTCATGGTCACGTACGGAAGAATCTTTGGGCACTCACCTTATTCAAAATCAATCGACAAGGTGGTGTCTGCGCTTTGGCGGAATAACGACACTGTGTTACGAGCAAGTGAAAATGCAGGCCCTACTAAGTGGAAAAGTATGGTAGCAGTTATATCTACTGAAGATGAAGGGATTAATACTGTTCTCACAACACCGATAATTCAGCTCAAAGGAGGAAGCAATCCTTTGAAAGTGGCTGCTCCCGAGCCAATCAACTTGTCATGCCGAGCATAATATCCTATTGTTAGCTTGCGCAAAGTTCCATGGAATTATGGAGAAGGTGAAGGATCCACCTCACATACCACTGCTGCAGTGTCAAAGGAAAATCCACTGTATCTTCCCCACCGGGTGATGAACCCCACCACCAAATCAAAGGGGAAAATACCCATGGAGAAGATTGAAAAATTCCTCCGTATTTGTGGCTCATAAATGAAGCCTCGGTGGTTTTAAGCTTGAAGGAAGCTCCACCACAAATATCAATTTTGGACTTGGTCCTAACTTCCGAGAATCACCGGAAGGTCTTGTTGAATGTTTTGGAAGAAGCCTATCTTCCGACATCAGTGGATACAGAAAAATTTCAACACATGGTTGATCATATTTTCAATAACAATGTGATATCTTTCACTGATGATGACATCCGCCTTGAAGGATCTGGTCATTACAAACCGATTGCATATTGCGGTCTTATCCTCCGGATATATGGTGGCTGGAGTATTAATAGATGGAGGTTCCTCTCTGAATATTTGCCCATATGCCACCTGATCTCCTCTTCAATAGGAGTACGTAGGCAACCATATTACATGGCCCGGTCGTAATAAAACAAAAACAACAAAAACATTTCTACCCTCTTCTCCTTATAAAAGCAAAAACAACCAAAAACATTCCTACACCATATTAGCATATATCTGACATTGAACCTCTTACACCAAAGTTAGAACTACGCATGAGACGATCTCCTTTTCAATAGAGATCGTGGCGACCATTCATGGTGCGGTCTCACCCCTACAAAAATACAAACCATTATCAGCGGGTATTGGGATTCTCTTTCAATCCACTACATTTCATTCGGCTTCAGACCAAAGGGATGGAATTACCTGAACTCCTCCCAAATAGGAGATTCGGCGACCATCTAAGCTGCGGTCATACCTCGAAGAGCAATACTAAACCATAAGAGGTGGAATTAACTAGGCTTCTCCTAAATAGAAGTACTGGCGACCATCTGTGGTGCGGTCAATCTCAGAGAGGAAAGCCACATTCCTCTCCACATTTCCATTCAGAAACAAGTCCCAAGACACCAAAGATGGTAGGGATATACATAGATCGATGATCCATTCTGAACTATCCAAAGACAACTCAATGTCCATCCACCAAGGAAGAATTCAGAATTCATCCAGATCACAAGCCACAAGCGGTGAGCAAAATATCAAGCAAATAGCAAGGCATATCTAAAAGGGAAGTGATCCAAAAATATATTTCCCTGTCATATATAATGCTGTTTGATATATATACAATGTGAACTTTACATGACAAAATGGCTAAGCTAGTCTGTGCAGGTAAATACAAGATCATTTACGAATCAGGGTACATGCGAACTAGCAAGACCAACATGGCATCCCTCTCAGATGAAGGAGGTAAAGTTGTAGTCTCCTGGATAAGAATATCCACACGACCCAACAGATCTGTAGCCATCTGCATGATGACCATATGCTCATCGATGTAAGCACTCATCTCTGCGATCATACCAGTGGTAAGGGACCTCATTGCAAAGATTATCTCTGATGACCACATCCCGGACAGATATAGCACTATCCCGCTCAACTATCACCGCATCTCTATCTGACCTGGCCTCATCCCGCTTAACAACAACGGCATCTATCTTGAGCTAATGCCTCGTCTCTCTCTCTAATAAGGGCGGCGTCCCTCACATCAAGAGGTCGACATCATAGATCGAATCTGGTCTCTCTCAAAGGTCATCGATGAAGACTCTTCTCTAAATCTTGGTCGAAAGTCTTTGAATCACAAAAGTACTAGTCTTAGGAGAATCCAAGAAAGAAATCTTGGCAACACAATGGCGGGATCCTCCTCGATGTAGGTATCAATGTCCTCTATAGGCTCTACATCGTCTAACTTTCGATCCCAGATCGCAAAATCTGCTGCGCAGCCCAATAAAACCTCCGTCTCCATCCATGCGGAGTACTCTGCGGAATAACCGGGACGACTGGAAGGAAAAACAGCTAGCTCACGTTGATCCCAGCAAGCGTATACACGAGATCGGTCCCTACCGAGAGGTATCGAGAAGTTTCGAGCTGACGACCTCCCCTCGAAGGATGAAAATCTCAGGAACCGGTCGAAGCTAGCGATATCACGGCCAATGGATGATAAGTCGTCACTCCCTCAAGTTAGCCAAATGGACGAAATCCATGCCCGGGAGCATGAGTAATGAAGAAGGCGTATGGTGAAAGAAAGCCCGATCACAACAATATGCTAAATGGATCTGGATATCCGCCAAAAATACGTGCCGAGGTCGAGCATCTACACACCGATGGATGAAAGGAATACGACATAGCCACCTCATGGGAGAAACGATACCGTCTTGAGTCTAAAGGTACCAACCGGCCGCATAAGTGTGACATAAACCACACATACTGACATGACCGAACTCCCGAAGAAACACACACGACGGGTAAATCGGCAGTAGGATCGATCGCAAGGTCTCGCCATGATCATAGGTACAATGGTACGACCCTCCACGAGAGCTCTCACCGCCATGATAACGCCTATATCTATCTCATCCATGTATCGCGACATGTACGCATGTAATGATACACATAGTATCGATTACATCAACTCGGGTGAACATGATGATCCTCCAAACACGGTGAAATCCCACAGAATGTCGTGAGTAGCTATCCTTACCACCAAATCTATCATACAAAAACGCAATGAGAGAGATCACATGACCGGATGTCACTCATCTCGCACCACTCTGCGCCTCAATCATGGGTGAGAGTCATGAATCATCTACTCATGTCTCCCCAAAGCCGTGTGTCACACGCAAGGTCGGTCTAGGGGCGAGATCGTCAAATGGGCATACTCCTCTAGAGTAGAGTCAACTCATGGGTGCCAAAGCAAAATACACCGCCTATCACTAGCCAATGCTCTAGCATCCCATCTACAAATCCTGCGAGAACCGAAATGCCAAAAGGGTCATGGTATCTTTGCAATATGATCTATAGTCACCCTATCTAGTGGTGACATCTTTATCGTACCACGAGCACATACCCAATGCCACCAGCGGCGGTGGGGTATGATCTATCTGACTAGCCGTAGAAGAAGACATACATCATGTGGCCGTGTCATAAGACTATCCAGGGGTCAATACCGAGTATCTCTGGACATACATACATATGCATAACATGATATATGCATAACAGATAATGGATGGCAATATGATATAGGGAATGAAAAAAAATGGTGCATACATTCCTAAATATATCATCATCTAATACATCAGCACTACACAGCTATAAATACATAAAAATGGGGCACAAACGCCCTACTACTAACAGAGGCCTATCTAAAGATATAGCGAGAATGGGGAGCGACCACCCAATATCTAACGAGAGGCCTATCAAAAGATATAGCGAGAATACACATCGGAAGAAGACAATGGTCTCGATGTCCACATCCTCAATCTGTCCACGATGTAATTCCTCTTGAGTCATTTGGATCTCTATCAGCGGGGATGTCAGGCCTATAAAGGGAGGATCTGCGTCGGCAAAACCAAATGGGTGCGTTCGAGGGGCGGCACGAGTGGAAGGAACAAATGTCTCCACCTCTCTTGGATCTCGCCCAAATGTCGAATAAATATCATGCCCAATCCAACCGCCCAAGGGTCAAGCTATCAATCTGGGTCATATGGGTGGGAGCTCGAACACAAGCTACCCAATCATCATCATCAATGATCCAGAACCATGTCCCCATGAATCTGTGTGGCACGGATCGGGGCCCCGATATAGTGCGAGGAGCCACTGGCGTTGGAATATCTCCACGAGTACATGGACCTCCGATAAATCAAAACCGTCTAACTCCCCAACAATGGAATATCAATGGCGGGTGGATCGTGATATAGGCCAATGACGCTGTGACGGGGAGGAAAGATCGGTATCTGAATCTCCCCTGTGGTGCTCTCGATAGACGCTTCTCTAAATAGAGCTCCCGAACTTCCATCGGTGAAAGAGGAAATCTCGGGTGGAAATCAAATACTCTACTCAAGTAGGGTGTCCATCCTCAAAACCGATGATCAAATGATCCTCGAATATGGAAGCCATGATGATGGCGTCGGGTGTCAACAACTCCAATTTGATACTAAGAATGAGCGAAGCCCTCAGATATAGGGACCTCTGGCAAAATAGAATGATGCCATCGTCGTCCTCGTGGATAGGTATTTAAGCCTAACACACTCACAGGACGAAAACATGGAAGCCTCTCATTGGCCCAAAGCGCCAACACAATGGCAAAACATCTCGCTATCGATAAACACTCTTAACTTTGTGAAAGGAAAAGACAAGAGAAATACTCACCGTGAACGGGTAAAATCCTAGCCAAGCCTTGGTCAAACCACGAGCATAAAACGCATGCCCCGGAGGAAATAGGCAAAGGTGTAAGAGCCCCAATCGTACTCTCCTATACGATCCACATCGCGTGTGGCGCTGACCAGAGCGAAAGATACCGTGGAAGAGTTATCTGCTATGAAGCAGTCTCGAATGATTATCAGGAGCAATCGCCGTAGAACGCGATCCCTGATCCTGACATCATCAGGCATGGGCTCACCCAATAGCCCGTTCATAACATCTACGCTCAAAGGACCTGAACGGACAGTCCTACCTTTGAGCGCACCCGCTGGAACTCCTAACAAGGACCGGATGGCAGTGGGGGTGATATTCGCCATGCAAGGAACTGGCTCCCCTCCAAACTCCATACCTGTGATAAATTGCCAATCCATAGGCGTCATCATCACCTCGCAATCCAGCAGGTGGAGTGACTGAGTCTGATGAAACCATCGCTCAGATAATGCCCTGAGGTAACCCCAGGGACAACGACGGGGAAGGATAGAGAAAAATGGCCCAAATCCCCACTCATGCACTACTGCTCTATAATCAGGATGAAGAGCCTGGTACATGGAGTGGATGCTAAACTAGTTCCCCCGAGGCTGTGTAAAACCTGGAACCTGCATAAAGCACAGATCAACATCAGGACCATTTTAATCCTCATCAATAGGAAGGAAGGAAGATAAAGTCTAATGTCATACCTCGTTAGCATGCAAGTACATCGATGGGTGTCTACCCAAATCACCTAGCAACTCTGGGTTCACCACCTGGATGCTCGGAAGCTCCCTGCGAGGGATATGTACAGTAGGAGCGGGATCCTCAATATCCGCCTCCTCGTCCTTAACGTCTGGAACCTCTACCTGGACGGAAAGAATCACAGCCTCCACCGACCAATGAGGCTGTCTGACAGAACGAGGACGAGGCACTTTAGAAGCCCTCCACCGTACGCCAGAGGCGGTCCTGTAAGAACTGCTCGGCTGATCCGGATTCATAATATCTGGACAACAAATCTCCAAATCACCTCAAAAAGGGTGTGGTATTGCCTTACCTGGAGCTTTCTAAAATGCATTATATGACTATATGCATGCATGCATTTACTTTAATATATAATAGAGTTAGAATGCATGACTACCCAATGCTTACATTTGGAAAAATTTCGCCGTAGTCCCCTTTGAAAATAGGACTATCCACATGCGCACAAGCATGTCTAGGTGGCCATTCAGTAGCACACTTGCCCCAAAGTCATATACATAATATATGCATTAAAAATCAAACTCATCATGCATATGGCCAACCTCAATGGTAGGAGTATCTTGCCTTTCTACCTTTTGCTCATTGGACCTCAAGTAGGACAAAAAATAGCAGAAAAAGGTGCCAATTTGACTGTCTCAGAAGTCAAAATTTTTCACATCATTATGTTCAGCATGGTTTAATACTAACATTTACTATGTTGAATATTTTTTATCAAGTCATTTGTGCAGACATAATCACTACTATGTGTTTAGATGCATTTCGTGCAATATCTCACAATCTAACTAGATGAATGACTGGAAAAAATACATGCATACGTTACGGGATAGTGTAGAACACTTATGCGGTGGCGGTGAATTTGAAAAAATACCGAACTCAAAGAACTGGAATTGGCTCGCGATTTTTCTAAAGTGGAACAAGTTGAAAGTGACTTGTGAAGTAAAGCCTGCTGGGATTTATCATCCACGCTTTGCATGAGCCCACTGCTACTGCTGGCGATTGCACTGTGGCTCCTCTATATGGGTCCCCCCCTCGGCTCGGTCGATTCGAGTTGAAGCGGAGTTCTTACGGGCTAGAAAGGTCAAATCGGGAATAAAAATGCCATGCGATTGAGCAAAACAACATACAATCCTGGTCTTCTCAGATGAGACTTTGAATCTGCACATCACTCATTGGTAGTCACCTGAACACAAGGTATACTCTGCCAATGACCTCAGTTGTCACAAATCACATTCGGCAATACCTTATATAGGTCCGATCTCGCTTGGAGCTCGGTCGTTACCCTACATGAATCCCCGACGGGGGTTACAACGTATATCCCCAGTGGGGGTTACAACACGTTCATCTATTGACATGTCCATCAACGAAGGTCAAGAAACCTTGACGTCATTTGGTAGATAAGCGTTTAAACTGTCGAGCTATAGAAATGCTTGAGGTTTTCATACCCAAATGCTTTCATATTCCCCTGGAGGATCCCGTGAAGTCACAACCTGATGCTCGTTGATCTACACATCAGTGAAGGTCAAGCAACCTTGAAAATCTCCTCACAGAGTTTTAACCATTGATTCACACGTCAGCGAAGGTCAAGCAACCTTGACAGTATATCCCGCAGGAGGTTTCAGCCGTTGATTCACACGTCAACGAAGGTCAGGCATCCCTAATAGAATTTGTTGTTGGTAGTAAATCCAACAGAATCATGACATATTCTGGTGATACTAACCAGGAGAAGTCAACATTATCCAAGAGGATAGATGATGGAATATGTTATACACATCCTCAAACAGATCAAGCTTTATCCCCACGGATCTCTTACACGCATAAGAGATACCCCTTGACATCAAGTCGTTATCAAGAACACGAGAATTTGGTGATAACTCCAACACCAATATCCTAATGATTAAACTTGCACATCGATCTGGTCAAGATTGTCAATCCCGGTTGAAAAGCAACAGGGAACCAGCAATCATCCCCATCATGTTGGGCCACAACCCCGTACACATGCATCATACATTTGCATCATGTTGCTACCCTTAGCACCATGTTTATCTTGTTGCATTTCAAGTGTCTAGGATTCTTTATCCTACCCATGCATCGCCATGCATGAGTATGATAAAGAGGGGCATCTGTAGATACTCGAAATTTTTGTACTCTTATTATTAACATTACGGGGAGGACATATTCGTCTTTAAGAGAGAGCCACGAAAGACAATCCAAATCCATCTGGGATACTCTGGGAAGTTCAAAGATTAACCGGGATCACAACTGGGAATATGATTTCAACCTCGGATTTAACCTCGAAACTGCAGATACAATCTTAGGAACATACACGGAGAAGGCCGATTAATCTTGGAGATAACCCCGAGGTATCCGATCTCGATCGCCCCAACCATGGGAATAGCCACCAACCTTGGTGATAACCCCAAGGAATGCGATTTGGAGATAACTCCGAAATGCTTGTTTTAAATGCCATCAGCTTCAATCTCGGCACTCACAACGAAATACACTATGCCAACACAACAATCACATCGGGAAGACAAGCACACCTCAAAGATGACAATGAGGATCTTCAACAAATCTGTGATCAATCTCGTGAAGTGCGAGTAACGTCTCGCTTATCATTAATCCGTGAATAACACGGTGAGGGCAACATCGCCATCTCGCCCAACACGATGCCATGTCTCGTCTCTACCCAACAATGTCCCACAAGGCTAACCAATCCGGTGACTATTATGCGGGGTAATGGATGAAAGTTGAAGCTTGAAGGCCAGGAGGGCATCGTCCCATCTTCAAAGACTTCAGACAAACTCTAATCCCATGCCATCGCACAACTCTCGACAATAGCGATGCGAAATAGGTCCCTGAATACCTCAAAGCGGATGCGGATTGCACTTCTCAAAATCCGAGTGGACATTACGATTGCTCGAGTGCACGTACTTTGAGACGACCCGAGCAAGCCGAGCCGACCCGACCAGGCCGCCTCACGGTACACTGCTGCTGAGGTTTGGTAGTAGTACACCATGGCACCTTTGCCCATAAATAAGAGGCTTGGGGTGCTGATTTTAAGAGAGAAAAAGACGGGAAACCACTGCACAATTTGCTCTCTGACTCGCCATACGATGTATTTTCTCAAACACACTGTGAGCTCATATATAGCCTCTTTGTACCCACAAAAGCCCGGTGTTTACCCACTCTAAAGATATAGAAGCCCTTTTTATCGGTCAATTGTAAGCCTTCTCACACACTTTAGAGTCTTTTCTTCATCTTTTTACACACCCTTCTACACGTTGAGAGTCGTGTTGCTTGTTTTTGCGGATTTGATATGTGGTTTCCTTCGATTACATTTATATATATATATATATATATATATATATATATATATATATATATATTTATATATATATATATTGACTAACATTATCTAGTTATGCCTCGATTGAGCCTAGACTTGATGCAGGCGTTTCATTGCTTTAATATATATATATATACTTATATATATATTAGCATGTCTCATCGGACTTTGTTCGATGAGCCTGAACTTGATGCAGGCGTTCTTGCTTTAATATATATATATATATATATATATATATATATATATATATATATATATTATGCATGCCGGACTTTGTTCGATGAAACTGAACTTGATGCAGGCGTTCTTGCTTTAATATATATATATATAATTATATATATCAATTTGTGTGTCGAGACTTTGTTCGATGAGCCTAGACTTGATGCAGTGCGTTTTTATCGCTATATATATATATATACTTATATATATAAAGCGTGGTCGAACTATATTCTATGAGCACAGATTTTTATCCCAAATGCGTTTATTACTTATATATATATATATATATATATATATATATATATATATATATATATATATATATATATATATATATATATATATATATATTCATTTTGTCTGCACAGAGTTCCCTTCGTGGCGATTGATAGTTTTTCTGACTTTTTACATTCATTCACGCTGGAGTTTACTTGTGGCGATTGATCGATTTATTCTGACTTTATTTACATTCGTCCACTTTGGAGTTTCCCTTCGTGGCGGTTGACCGTATCTCTGACTTTATTTATATTTCTCATCCCCCATGGAGGTGCTTCGTGGTTGGTGATCCTGTCTGTATATATATATATTTACTGCTTTTATATATATACCTGCTTATTGCTTTTATACAAATTGCAATTTTCTGTACGCCTAGGAATCATGTGATCACAGATTCATTTCATTGGATCTAGATTCGGTTCCCGTGATGGATATTTTCAATTTGTAAGTAGCTTGTAAATTATTCTGCGATGTACGTATTTCTCGAGATGGTTTCTATACCCACGAGGAAGTCGGCATTATTTTTTATAATATTATTTTCGTATGGATGCTTCGCATTCGTCAAATAAAATCAATCAAGCCGATCACTTAATAAAAATGGGAGTGTAAAAGGTCTCAATTCCTATTGAGCATCAGGGTTTGAAAAACCTCTTTTATAAAACATCATTGCTATATCTTGCTAAAAACTGAATACTTATATAAATTCAAACTCTGTGTATATAGGTTCGAACAAGGCCTCTTTAACTTTCATATAACGACACATTGACCCCCCCCCCACACACACACTCGAGATAATAGTTTCTTAAAAGAAGCGATCAAGTGGTAACACGGATGTCGAGAAGTGCCTAACACCTTCCCCGCATAACCAAGTCCCCGGACCCTAAATGAATCTCGGTTTCGCCGACCCGTATATCAGTGTCACATCACTGGGTCAATGTGCAAACCTTTTCTCGGTTGTGTTGGTACAATCATTTAAAAAAACCAACTGGCAACTCTTAAACAGTCCCATCATCGACATTATACATGTCGGACCTTTTTTACTTGTTTTTTCAAACAAATATCACCTAAAATGAGAACACCAAAGAACAAGTAACGGAAAGGGACACCCAAAAATCCCGACGTCGACAGACCTCTCTACGATCTCATTTTGTTGCTCAATGATTTCACTATCTGGCACTACGATCATAGTGTTGGGCTCGACGATTTCATTCGTAAAGTATCCCGCTATCGATTCGTAGTGTCTTGTCTCAAGCACCGCATGTTGTGCGAAGTCATTTCATTGAAGATGATATGAATTGAGACTTCAACACTCGGTGTCTTTTTGTTGAAACACTGTAAGCCTTCTTTATGCATGGCATATCCAAGAAAGATTCCTTCGATCGACTTAGGGTGAAATTTTGTCAATCTTGTTTTCCATTGTTGAGAATGTAGCATGCACAGCCGAAAACATGAAAGTAACTGACACTTGGCTTTCTTCCTATCCACATTTTGTAGGGCGTCTTCTTGATCGTAGAGTGTATCAGTGATACATTACTGCGTGTAGCATGCGGTGTTGGCGACTTACGCTTGAAGTATTGAGGCGGATGATTGCTTTGCAAGTAGAGTTCTTCCAGCTTCTATCAAGGTTTTGTTCTTTCTTTCAGCTACTCCATTTTGTTGAGGAGTTCGTGGAGCTGAGAAGTTATGACTGATCCCATTGTCTGTGCAAAACTGGTCCATTTCTGAGAAGTCGAATTCTCTGCCATGATCACTCCTTATGGCCTTAATTTTTTCTCCTTTCTCGTTCATCACCGGTCCCGAACATCTTGATTAACTAGGAGCTCGTTTCATCCTTTAAAGTTAGGAAGAATACCCATGTGAATCGGGTGTGAGTAAATGCGACTATAACGAGAGAGTATATCTTTTAAATCAAGACTAGTTGTTGGAATTGGCCCAAATAGATCCATGTGAAGCTTAGCTGCGAGGGCTTGTCAATAGAGTTGGCGCGGTTTTTGCTTTTGAATGAGCTTTGGTTTGCTTTCAAGCTAATGGGCATTGCATGGCCTTTCTTTTACGAAGTTGAACTTAGGTAGGCCGACTCGAGATCTCTTGAAGTTTAAGTGAGACAACGGAAATACATGCCATTGACTCATTTCTTGGATGCTTTTGCGGAGAAAATATATTGTCTCATCTAAGCTTAGTTGACCAAGATCCACTGTGTAGACATTTCCTTCTCTTGTCCCGGTTAGCTTTACAGAAGATGTCTTCAAATCTCTGACTTGACATTGGTTGTTGAGAAATGTCACTTGATGACCCTTGTCGCAGAGTTGACTTATGTGACGCCCCCAAAATAGGTTACAACACCCATTCTGAGTCGTCAAAATACATGGCACAGATACAACTACAACTTTATTAATACAACATAAAAACTGTGAGTTTAAATACAAATATTGTCATGTAGACAATATCCACACTCAAATAAGTCCTCATTACAATTATTGATACATTATTATACAAAAATGGTGAGGACTACTAAAACTACTTTCTAGAACCTTCATTCCATACCCCGACTAGTACTTGCTACATTCTCGCCTCCTAAGAAGAAAAATGGAACAAAAGGAAAAGGGTGAGCTCAACTAGTCCAGTAAAGAACATTATGACTAAGATAACATAGAACAAATTATCGTTAGTCTTCAACAGGGAAAAATCTAATAGAATACAATAGACAACCAGTTTTAAATCAATCTTCGCAGCGGAAATAATAATTCATTAGAAGAGTTAAGTAGAGAATGCAAACTACTATCTTCTATATATGAATTTAAAAGTTCATTAATCGATATTTTATCCCTGTAACATCAATCAATATATATCCGAATTAAATATTCATCTTTGCACTACAGGGCCAAAGATATTCATCGATTGGTCATGTTCATCTAAACACTGTTCATCTTTGCACCGGGCCAAAGATATTCATCGAAATCATTCATCTTTTGCACTACTGGGCCAAAGATATTCGAGTAATATCATCATTTAGGACCGAGGATGATGAAAAATATTTTTAAAGAAAAGCGAATCTAGTGAAACAAAAGAATAAATATTAAGGATTAGTACTTTAAACAATCCAAGTTCAAAAATACTTCATAAATAAACGAGTGGAGTAAAATTCAAGAATGATCAAAACATGGATACAATCAAAGCTAGTATCCATAATAGATATTTTAGACGAAAAAACGAAAATTTAATTTTTACGTGAATAGTGTCGATATCGTGAATAGTCTTGGTATCGTGAATAGTAACTCAGACACTAAAAGATAAAAATTTCACAAAAAAAATCATCACGCCGTGAATAGTACTCGTGCATAGTAACTCATGAATAGTAACTCGTGAATAGTAACTCATGAATAGTAACTCATGAATAGTAACCCCGACATGAAAAGTTCCAAATTTGATAAAAATTCAGACCAATATTTCGGCATAATAATATTGAAGAAATAATATCATTTACGAAAAAAATAACATCCCTTACCTCGTAAAGACAGTACTTCTAGTTGAAACACCGGATATAGGCTATGACTTGAACTTACACCGTATATCAACACTCAAAGTATTAAAATACTCACAAGAATACGCTCAATATATCGAGAGAGAAAGAGAGAGAAAACTTCAGTTTCTGGTGTGATTTTCAAGGCTAACCTACGCACCCTATTTATAAGAAAATGCTTAGAACACCAAAGCAGAAAATTTAATAAATTAATAATATTTTCAAAATTTATTCTTACGCACATCTTTGAATCTGATTTCTACCACCACTATAGCCCACCATAATGACAAAAACGTTTTTCTAAACAAAAATATTTAAAACTTCCAAAATTTAATTATTTTAGAACTTCGGAACTTCAATAATTCATAACAAATAGCCCTTTTATCAGAAAAATTTGAACCTCATGTCCTTTCCATAGGAAATTCCATTCTCTACAACTTTGCAGAAGAAAATATTTCCAAATTCCAAACAGAAATTGACCGAAATCCACAAACGGGCGATTTTATAGGCTATAATCAAATTTCAGTCAAGAAATGGACCCACATACATGTTTAACATGTTTTAAACAACTATTGCAACAAAAATACTCTTCCTCCTCATATACTCATATATCCCACATTCATTATAAAAATATCATCATTATTATATTATAATAATATAATAAAATATTATTTTATCAGAAAAGATAAAATATCGATTTTCAATAATTGTCACTTTAAAAATTTTCTCCATCTATATCCACATAAAATGAATATTTTTCTCATCATATAAATCAATAATTAATTATTCACAAATAATATTCTGAGAATCACAATCATGACAACCGGTAGTTCCCTAAGAAAAGGGGCTTTCAATAAGAATTTCTCCTTATTGGCGCAATGATTAGGTGACCAAACCTCTCCTTAGATGAGAACTTTCTAGACATTGTCAATAATGTTATCTAATAATATTATTGAGGATAATATGAATTATTGCTTCGATAATGGAAAATACTGTGTAGTGATAATTATTGAAACAACAGTAATATCAATGTAGCAATTATTGAATCAATAAAATAAAATACTGAACAATAATTACTGTAACAATTATTGGGTAATGCCTTCTTACGTAAGAATCAATAATTGGTGCAATACCGTGTGTTACTGTGCAACAACGCGTATTATTGTGTTTTAACCAATAGGGTATTCCAACGAGTATTAAGAATAACAAGCTACCAGGTAGATTATTTATAAACAACTTATACTTGTCGTTTTCTTCATCCAATCGCTTTTCAGTTATGGGGAATTTTAAGTGCTTGCCTAGTCTTACCCACAAACGAAGAATATTCCACGACCAAATGAATATTCTCTGATAAAAATGAATATTTTATAACCACTTGCTTATTTAAAATATTTCCGCATTTTACCCATAACTAATCACATTAATCAAATCAACCCTTACTATTTCAAAATGATAAATAGAGGAAATTAAATTTTATTTATTAATAATTTGGGGTCTTACAACCTCCCCTCCTTATGAAATTCCGTCCTCAAAATTGACGTACATACCTGGTGTTTTGAAAAAATGAGGATACCTTGTGACGCCCCCAAAATAGGTCCAATCCACCCAACCTATTCTTAGTCGCCAAATACATGGTACAGAAACAACTACAACTTCATTAATACAATTGTCGTGCAAAATACGACAACACATAAACTTTGAGTTTAAATACAAATATTGTCTTCTAGACAATATCCACACTCAAATAATTCCTCATTACAATTATTGATACATTATTTTACAAAATAGTGAGGACTACTAAAACAACTATCTTGAACCATCACTCCACACCCCGACTAGTTCCCACTATATTCTCGTCTCCTGAGAAGAAAAATGGAACAAAAAGGAAAAGGGTGAGCTCAACTAGCCCAGTAAAGAATATTATGACTAAGATAATATACAACAAATTATCCTTAGTCTTCAACAGGGAAAAATCTAATAGAATACAATAGACAACAAGTTTTAGATCAACAACTGCAGCGGAAACAACAATTCATTAGAAGAGTTAAGTAGAGAATGAAATCTACTATCATCTATGAATTTAAAAGTCCATCATCGATATTTTATCCCTGTAACATCAATCAATATACATCATAAATCAAATATTCATCTTTTGCACTACTGAGGCCAAAGATATTCACCCGATTAAGTCATGTTCATCTAAACACTGTTCATCTTTGCACTCTGGGCCAAAGATATTCATCGATTAGTCATGTTCATCTAAACACATGTTCATCTTTGCTTTACGGGCCAAAGATATTCATCGAAATCATTCATCTTTGCACTACTGGGCCAAAGATATTCAATAATATCATCGTTTAAGGCGAGGATGATGAAAAATATTTTTAAAGAAAGCGAATCCGATTGAAACAAAATAACAAGGATTAAGGATTAAGGATTCGTACTTTGTTTTATCCATGTCCAAAAATACCTCAAAAATAATCATAGTGGTGTAAAATTCAAGAATGATCAAAACATGGATACAATAAAAGCTAGGAATCATAACAGACAATCTTGGACACAAAAAAGAAAATTTAATTTTTCTGTGAATAGTGTCGTATTCGTGAATAGTGCCGTATACGTGAATAGTGCCGTATACGTGAATAGTAACTCCGACACCAAAAGATAGAAATTTCACAAAAAACATCATCATGCTTCATAAATAGTACTCGTGAATAGTAACTCGTGAATAGTAACTCATGAATAGTAACTCGTGAATAGTAACTCGTGAATAGTAACTCATGAATAGTAACCCCGACATAAAAAAGTTCCAAATTTGATAAAAAGTTCTAACCAATATTTTGGCATAATGATATTGAAGAAATAATATCATTTGAGAAGAAAATAACATCCCTTACCTCGAAAGACAGTACTTCTAGTTGAAACACCGGATATAGGCTATGACTTGAACTTGCACCGTATAGAAACACTCAAAGTATACTCACAAGAATACACTCAATATATCGAGAGAGAAATAGAGAGAAAACTTCAATTTCTGGTGTGATTTTTAATTCTAACCTAAGCACCCTATTTATAGGAAATTGCTTAGAACACCAAAGTAGAAAATTAAATATAATATTAATATAATTAAACAAATTTTCCTTAGCCCACCTTTTGGTCAAAAACACCAGCCACACATGTTAATGATGTCCAAAAAAATACAAAAAACATTTTTCTAACAAAAATAATTTAAACTCCAAAAGTCAATTCACACCCGATATACCGAAACTTCAATAATTCACAATAAATAGCCCTTTTATCAGAAAATTCGAATCTCGCGAATTTTTATAGGAAATTCAATTCTCTACAACTTTACAAAAGAAAGTTTTTCCAAATTCCAAACAGAAATTGATCGAAATCCACAAACAGGCGATTTTACAAGCTATAATCAAATTTCGGTCAATAATTGTGTCCACCAACACACAAAACATGTGTAAACATTTAATGCCACAAAATACTCTTCCTCCTCATATACTCATATATCCCACATTCATTATAAAAATATCATCGTTAATATATTATTAAAATAATATATTTAAAAGAATTATTTTATCAGAAAAAGATAAAATATTAATTTTCAACAATTGTCACATTAAAAATTTTCTCCATCTATATCCTCATAAAATCAATATTTTCCTCATCATATAAATCAATAATTAATTATTTATAAATAATATTACAGAATCACATTATCGACAACCAGCAGTTCCCAGGAAAGAGGGCTTTCAATAAAGATTTCTCTTCTTGGTGCGCATTGATTGGTGACCAAACCTCTTAGAGCAGAACTTTCTAGACATTGCCAATAATGTTTTCTAATAATATTATTAGGATAATATGAATTATTGTCAGATAATGGAAAATTGTGTAGTGACAATTATTGAAACAACGAGTAATATAAAAAATCAACGTGACAATTATTCAATCAATAAAATAAAATAATTGATAAATAACTCTTTATGTAATTATTATTGAGTAGTGCCTTCTTATGTAAGAATCAATAATTGGTGCAATACTGGTATCTTCTTGTGCAACAACGCGTATTCGTGTTTTAACCACCGGTATTCCAACAGTGATAATCTAGAATAACTGCTACCAGTTATTTATAAACCATTTATACTTGTCGTTTTCTTCATCCAATCACTTTTCGTTATGGGCCCACACAAGGTCATTGCCAGTCATACGAATATTCCCGAGCAAAGAAGAATATTCCACGACCAAATGAATATTCTCCGACAACAATGAGTATTTTATAACCACTTGCTTATTTAAAAAAAATATTTGCGCATTTCACCCATAACTAACCACATTAATCAAATCAACCCTTACTATTCAAAATAATAATTAGAGGAAATTAAATTTCATTTATTAATAATTTGGGGTCTTACATACCTCACTTTCATTTCCGTTTCCAACTCCCAGGTCATTTCCTCAATAGCATGGTTTCTCCACAAAACTTTAACTTGTGGTATGACCTTCGTCGTAGGACATGCTCCTTCCTATCCAAGATCTTGGCAGGTACCTCTTAAATGCGTTAAGTCTTCACTATCTCGTCCGGTTCTAACTCAATAACGTGGTTTGGGTCTTTCACATATTTACGTAGCACAGATATATGAAAAACATTATGAACACGAGACATACTTGGAGGTAACGCGAGTCTATAGGCCACATTTCCTACTCGGTCAAGAATCTGAAATGGACCAATAAATCGTGGATTGAGCTTTCCTCTCTTCCCAACTCTTGTAACTCCTTTCCATGGAGCCACACGCAACAATACATGATCCCCAATGTCAAAATCCCCGTCCTTTCGATGAAGATCCGCATAACTCTTTTGTCGATCCTGTGCCGTTTGTATACGTTGTCGAATCATTTGGATCTTCTCTGTAGTCATTCGTACCAACTCTGGTCCCAACAACGTTGCTTCTCCCACCTCATCCCAACATACTGGAGAGCGACGCTTTCGTCCATACAATGCTTCAAATGGAGCCACACCTATACTTGCCTGATAATTGTTGTTGTAGGAGAATTCCACCAATGGTAGGTACTTATCCCAACTCCCTTTGAAATCTAGGACACAAAGTCTTAATAGATCTTTAAGAGTTTGAATAGTCCTCTCTGATTTCCCGTCCGTTTGAGGATGGTATGCCGAACTGAACCGTAAATTCGTGCCCATAGCTTTTTGCAAGCTAACCCAAAATCTTGAAGTGAATCTTAGGTCACGATCCGAAACTATGGATACTGGCATGCCATGCAACCTCACAATCTCATTCACATACATACTAGCAAGACGTTCAAGGGAATAAGTCTCCCGTATCGGCAAGAAATGAGTAGACTTGGTTAATCTATCAACAATAACCCAAATAGCATTTATGCCTTGAGAAACCGTGGGAAGACCCATAACGAAATCCATGGTAATATGTTCCCACTTCCATTTTGAAATCTCAAGTGGTTGTAGTGGACCCTTAGGCACTTGATGCTTTGCCTTTACACGTTGACAAATTAAACACATTGAGATAAACTTTGCAATCTCTCTCTTCATATTATTCCACCAAAATGTATGTCGAAGATCACGATACATTTTGGTACTTCCAGGATGGATTGAAAATGGTGTATTGTGTGCCTCCATCATGATTTTGTACTTCAAATCAGAATCGTTAGGATCACAAAGTCTGGAGTGGACTCAAAGTATTCCTTCTTCATCGATTCTTGCTTCTGGAATAGCACCTTCTTGCACTTTCTTCTTAATACGCATCAGCTCTGGGTCTGTGGCTTGAGCAACTTTAACTTTATCGATTAAAGTTGGTTATATGCGTATACTTAACATCATCGCACTCGTTCCTGCATATGATCTTCTACTCAACGCGTTAGCTACCACGTTTGCTTTTCTAGGATGGTATTGAATAGTGTGGTCGTAATCTTTCAACAGCTCGAGCCAACGTCGTTGCCGCATGTTGAGTTCTTTTTGAGTGAAGAAAAATTTGAGGCTTTTATAGTCTGAATATATCTCCACTTTCTCCCCATATAGATAGTGCCTCTAGATCTTTAGCACGAAAATGATTGCTGCCAACTCTAGATCATGAGTAGGATAATTTCTCTCATATTCTTTAAGTTATCTCGAGGCATAGGCTATGACTTTCCCATGTTGCATGAGAACACATCCTAACCCTTTGCTCGAAGCATCGTTTGAGATAACAAATCCATCCGCATGCAGATGGTATTGTCGAAACAGTGCGAAATGAGTCTCCTCTTGAGATCTTGGAAACTCTTCTCGCATTCCTCGCTCCATACTTAATTTTGTATCTTCTGAGTCGGTGAGTTAATCTGAGTAGCGATTCTAGAAAATCCTTCCACGAATCTCCGATAATAACCAATTAAGCCCAAAAAGCTACGTACTTGGTCCACCGTCTTTGGTTGCTCCCAACTTTGTATTGCTTCAATCTTTGCCGGTCAGCAGATACTCCATGTTTTGACACCACGTGCCCTAGAATGCTACTTCCTTGCCGTAACTCGCATTTCTTCAACTTAGCATATAGCTTGTTTTCACGCATGACCTTTGGAGTACCGACTTCAAATGGTGCTCATAATCTTCACGGCTTTTGAATATATGAGGATGTCATCAATAAAGATAACAACGAATCGATCCAAATAATCCTTGAATACTCGGTTCATCATATCCATGAAAGCCGCAGGAGCATTAGTCAATCCAAAAGATATGACTAGGAATTCATAATGCCCGTACTGAGTTCTGAAGGCAATTTTTGGAATATCCTCAGTTTTAACCTTCAGCTGATGATATCCAGAACGAAGATCGATCTTTGAAAAGAATTGTGCTCTTTGCAACTAGTCAAACAGGTCATCAATACGAGGTAGCGGATACCTATTCTTGATAGTGACATGATTTAATTCCCGGTAGTCGATACAAAGTCGCATACTCCCGTCTTTCTTCTATACAAATAAAACAGGAGCACCCCAAGGAGATGTACTAGGACGAATAAAACCGATGTCCAATAAGTCCTGTAGTTGGACCTTTAACTCCTGAATTTCAATAGGAGCCATTCGATATGGGGTTTTAGAAATGGGCTTTGTACCAGGTTCAAGATTAATAAAGAATTCAACTTCACGTTCCGGGTAGACCAAGGAAGTTCTTCAGGAAATACGTCAGGAAAGTCAATAACAACAGGAATATTATTCAAATATGACGTGTCTTTATTCAAATCCATAACATGGGCTAAGAAAGCTTGACATCCATTTTTTAATAAACGAATGGCTTTATGGCTTGATATAACAGTGATTGATTTTAATGGCTTAGTTGCTTGAATTCGCACAACAGGTTGGTTAGGAATATGAAAACTAACAACCTTACGAAAACAATCAATTTTGGCATGATGAATAGTTAACCAATCAATCCCTAAAATCACATCAAAAGCAAGTATCTTTAAAGAGATAAGGTGAACAGGTAATGTGATGGTGCCAACTTGGATCAAACAAGATTTATAAACAGTGGATGTGATGAAAGTTTCTCCTAATAGAGTCTCCACAGATAAATCAAAGTCTAATTTCTCCGAAGTTAAGTTTAAGCGTTGAGCACAAGCGGAAAAATAAATGAATGGTAGCACCCAGGTATCTAATAAGGTATAAATTTCATGATGAATTTATGATTAGCTTACCCGTGATCACCTCGTTTGGGTTCTCACATGTTGACCGATCCACGACAAACACTCTTCCGAGAACCGTTGACTTTGACTTTTCTGGGACAACCTTTTGAGTCACCATCCCCACTGGACTTGGTTTCGCTTCTGATCTACAATCTCAAAGCAATATGTCATTCTTTTCCACAATTATAGCATACTTTGAACTGTTGTGGACGGTTTAATGATATGTCCCTCTTTTCCACATTTATAGCATCTGATAGGTGGTCGTTCTCCTCCTTTAAAACCGATTCTTCTTTGGTCTTTGACGTCTTCTGTTGATCGATTTGAAATCAATGAATACGTGCAAGTATACATAGTCGACAAGTAATAAAGTGAAAGTAGAGTATCGTTCCCACGAGGAATTATTTAATAAAAATCACCAAGCACTAATTCTTAACCAAACTAATTTTATTTAAACAATCTCAAATTGTGATTTTTCTAATTAACAAAACTAAATTAACTAACTAAGATTTGAATGAATGAATTCAAATAAATAAAGCGTTAAGACTACTGATATCTCCAATTATGAACTATAAACCAATTATTCAACTATCCCAATTATTATGCCCTCTTGAATTGTTAATGAGAATTCTCAAGTGCCAAAAGTCCTTTTCAAGTGATCAATTGCCTTCTATTTAATCCAGATTAATCTTGCTATATTCCTATGCAAAACAATTGAATTAAACTCATTTCAATCCCAATTCCTTATGTGTTACATGCGGTGAATAAATATTTCCATTCAATTCACAAACCTAATTATTCACAGTGCAAATAACTAAGTCACATGTTATCATGCTCAGTTCTAACCCTAGAATTCCTCTTTCAATTCCTTCTAGAGTAACAAGGTAATTATTGATCAAATAATTAAGCAATAAGCACAAGACAAGATAAACAATTCACTTAGACATAAAATAATTGAAATAAATCGAATTACTAATTTATAGACATAAAAGGTTTAATTGAAATCTTAATAAAAGAGTTAGTTCATAATTAATGAATTGAAACCAAGAATCCACAACTGAATAAACATTAAAAGATAAAAGTATGATAAGAGAAGAGAATAGAATCTGTTGTCAGCAAATCTGATGCTCCCCTCTTGCTCTTGTTCTTGATCTTCAGTGTTCTTCAATTTGCTTCAATCTTCAATGGCTAATTAAGAACTAGGGTTTATATTCTAATCTAATGGAGTGTTTTTTCTAAGCTAAGCTATGTAATCTACATTTATTTTATGCCTTACATCATGTATTTATAGGTTACAAGTCTAATTTTTAGCTTAGGAACAAACCCAATCCAATTTGGAGTAAAAAAGGTGTCAAAATTCGCCCAAAAACGCGTCTAGGCCATCACCTAGCCCTTCCCGTCCTTGCTATTTGAACACGGACACGCTCAAACCCTGCTCCCCAAAGACCTCAAAGACCGGGCATAGGCCTAAAATGGGCGCCCCGACGCTGCCACTTTTTCTGACATTTTCTGTTCCGACGTCCTTTGGGAAAATGGTCATAACTTCTTCGTTCGAACTCTGATATCGATGATTCAAGATGATCCGGAAAGAGGAGAAGTAGATCTACAACTTTTATTCTTTATGGTTTTCGAAATAAGGTCCCAAGAAATACTCAAATTGCCTCTGAAGTGACTGTAATGTAAATGGAAAGTCGAAAACGCACATCTAGCCACCCCAAACATCGATCTGAGTAACTTTTGTCCCAATTCCTACAAAATAACATAAACATGCATGAATAGACATAAACACTTAAAAACATCCAAAAGATTAAGTTCAAACGCACTCAATTAGGAGTATAAAACTCACTCATCAAATACCCCCAAACTTAAAACTTTGCTTGTCCTCAAGCAAAAACACAAAAGAACTAAAAATAAGCAACGTAAATTAACTACATGAATGCATATGCATGATCTACTTCCTAATATACCTACGAACCCAGTAATAAATCAATATGATATATAACAACAGACCTCAAAGATACCATTGATACTCAAACAATTTATCCGATCAAATCAAAGTCCATAACTCTAACCAGTTAGTCAATCCAAATCTGTCATCACCCATGTTGTGCGTGTGTGCTTGTTAACCATTCTAACCAACCACAGTTCAAGATAATCACATAACAAACTTCTTAGAAGGAAAATTTCAGTTCCAATTCAATTACTTTTGTGAACATGACAACTCCGGTTAAAACTAAGTAATTACCAAGTCTTAGGGTAAATACAAGATTTATTTATACTTTTATTCAACCACGAGGGCATTTTTGCTCTTTCTCGTGTTTTTTTTTCATTTTTTTTCTCATGGCTGTGCAATGTCCTATTCCCTTAGGCTTTTCAGTGCTACCTTAACGAGCTTTCGACCAACGACTCCCAGACCATTAAGACCTTAGGGCGCTAGGTGTAAAGACAAAACAAGCATGCCACGGTGTTTATTCGTATTTTTTTTCTTCTAGATTTTCTATTTTTTTTTCATCATTTTTTTTCATTTTCATTTTGTATATATATACCCCATAGATTCCTTCAAACTCAAGCTTTTACGTCATTCCAACCTTTACCGCCAGTTCACTAATTTCCTTAAATTTTAACCAAGATTTTTCCTCAGAAACAAATTATGAAACCCTTGAACCAAATGGATTAAAACAGTTAAACTTTAAGTGCTAACCGGTTACATAAGTTTAAGACAGGCTCAGATTATCATCATGATTAAAATTAGAACTCATCATCAATTATCAGCACTGTTCAAGTTAACATTTAATACCAATCTTATCATAGGCCGAGCTAAGACCACACCAACCTATCACACAGATTCATGCAAAAAAATAAAAAAAAATAAAAAATGAAATTATACTACATGAACACATAGTAATGCAACACATATATGAATATGCAAATAACTACCATGTATTATATGCAACCTAAAAAAACACAATGCTAACACATAAAAAAATGACTACTTATATGAGATAACTAACTATATGCAATACGACACTAAAATGCCCCCAAACTTAAACTAGACATTGTCCTTAATGGATGAAATATAAAAAAGTAAAGCAGATGACTTCCCTGAAAATATAGCAATCTTCCTCCTTGTCCACTAAGTTTGGAGAATAGGCTAAGCACATGGAACAAATTGGGCACCACACTTGAATTTGACTTGAATAACCTGTAAAATCATGATAGAAGCACTTTTATTAAATCCTAAATAAATGTAAATTCAAAACTACTAATATAAAACTTAATAAAAACTAAAAATAAAAATTAAACTTGGGTTGCCTCCCAATAAGCGCTTGTTTTATAGTCTCTGCTTTGACTTCTTCAATCTCTATCCAATTCCCCTATTTAAAATTGAGGAACCCTCCATCCATAAGAAGCAATGTCTTTTGGGAGGTTCCCATTCATAAAAACCCTTGAATTGAAGTCACCTAGCATGCTCTTTGTAGATAGGTTCCCTATTAAGAGCGATCCAACAACTAGGTGTTTTCTCTATTATGTCTATGATTAGATTGGGGCATTGAAGCTTAATAAACATAATGGAGTCTTCCTCTATCTTCTCCTTTTCATCCCACCATGACTCCTAAATTTGTACTAGCTCTTATGTCACAAAGAGCTTTGCCGGCATTTACATGATCGCCAATTGGGCATAGTTTTGCAAAACCGCCCGGGATTCTTGAACTTTGGTGGAGAAGGTACATGGGACACTATCAAAATTGGCTCATCTTCGTTGGTACTCAAAGTTAGATCTCTGTCAATCTCCTCTCCCCTTGGCTGAGTCATTCTTGCCATCCTTCGACTCCGTATGGCTGCGTAAACCTCCAACGTCTTGAAGTTGCCTCTATAGAAGATGTATTAAGTCCATCAATCCCTGTTTCCCTTGGTTGAGCCAAGAACGTGTATACGCCATTGATACTCAAACTCATCCATGGTACACGAAAAGAGAGAAATATAGGAAGAGAATTAAAATAAAAATAAAATGTTTAAATTAAGACTAATTTGATTGAAATTAATATTGGTAACTAATTATTAAATTAATTCCCCAGCAACGACGCCAAAAACTTGTTGATCGATTTCGCAATCAATGAATACGTGCAAGTATACACGGTCAACAAGTAATAAAGTGAAAGTAGAGTATCATTCACATGAGGAATTATTTAATAAAAATCACCAAACACTAATTCTTAACCAAACTAATTTTATTTAAACAATCTCAAATTGTGATTTTTCTAATTAACAAAACTAAATTAACTAACTAAGATTTGAATGAATGAATTCAAATAAATAAACGTTAAGAATACAATATCTCCAATTATGAACTATAAACCAATTATTCAACTATCCCAATTATTATGCCTACTGAATTGTTAACATGAATTCTCAAGTGCCAAAAGTCCTTTTTCAAGTGATCAATTGCCTTCTATTTAATCCAGATTAATCTTGCTATATTCCTATGCAAAACAATTGAATTAAACTCATTTCAATCCCAATTCCTTATGTGTTACATGCGGTGAACAGATATTTCCATTCAATTCACAAACCTAATTATTCACAGTGCAAATAACTAAGTCACATGTTATCATGCTCAGTTCTAACCCTAGAATTCCTCTTTCAATTCCTTCTAGAGTAACAAGGTAATTATTGATCAAATAATTAAGCAATAAGCACAAGACAAGATAAACAATTCACTTAGACATAAAATAATTGAAATAAATCGAATTACTAATTTATAGACATAAAAGGTTCAATTGAAATCTTAATAAAAGAGTTAGTTCATAATTAATGAATTGAAACCAAGAATCCACAACTGAATAAACATTAAAAGATAAAAGTATGATAAGAGAAGAGAATAGAATTTGTTGTCAGCAAATCTGATGCTCCCCTCTTGCTCTTGTTCTTGATCTTCAGTGTTCTTCAATTTGCTTCAATCTCCAATGGCTAATTAAGAACTAGGGTTTATATTCTAATCTAATGGAGTGTTTTTTCTAAGCTAAGCTATGTAATCCACATTTATTTTATGCCTTACATCATGTATTTATAGGTTACAAGTCTAATTTTTAGCTTAGGAACAAACCCAATCCAATTTGGAGTAAAAAATGTGTCAAAATTTACCAAAAACGCGTCTAGGCCATCACTAGCCCTTCCTCATACAGCCCAGTGGCTGGACACGTGTGCTCAAACGCTCCCCAAAGACCTCAAAGATTTGGCATAGGCCTAAAATGGGCGCCCGTGCCTTTGCCACTTTTTTCTCGACATTTTACGTCCGACGTCCTTTGGGAAAATGGTCATAACTTCTTCGTTCGAACTCTGATATCGATGATTCAAGATGATCCGGAAAGAGGAGAAGTAGATCTACAACTTTCATTCTTTATGGTTTTCGAAATAAGGTCCCAAGAAATACTCAAATTGCCTCTGAAGTGACTGTAATGTAAATGGAAAGCCGAAAAAGCACATCTAGCCACCCCAAACATCGATCCGAGTAACTTTTGTCCCAATTCCTACAAAACAACATAAACATGCATGAATAGACATGAACACTTAAAAACATCCAAAAGATTAAGTTCAAACGCACTCAATTATGAGTATAAAACTCACTCATCAAATACCCCCAAACTTAAAACTTTGCTTGTCCTCAAGCAAAAACACAAAAGAACTAAAAATAAGCAACGTAAATTCGCCCAATCCAATCCAATTTGGAGTCAAAAAGGTGTCAAAATTCGCCCAAAAACGCGTCCAGGCCATTACCCAAATTTCTTCCCAAAGATTGCCCCAACACTTTGGGCACGATTGCTCAAACCCCGCCCTCCCCAGTAGCCCCCAACTCAGGCATAGGCCTAAAATGGGCGCCTCGGCGCTGCCACTTTTTCAAATGGCCATAACTTCTTCGTCTGAACTCTGATTTCGATGATTCAAGATGATCCGAAAAGAGGAGAAGTATATCTACAACTTTAATTCTTTAAGTGTTTCGAAATAAGGTCGCGAGCAATACTCAAATTGGCTCTGAAGTGACTATAGTGTAAATGACAAATCGAAAACGCGCATCTAGACACCCCAAACGTCGATCCGAGTAAATTTTGTCCCAATTCCTACAAAACAACATAAAACATGCATGAATAGACATAAATACTTAAAAACATCCAAAATATTAAGTTCAAACGCACTCAATTATGAGTATAAAACTCACTCATCATCTTCACAGCGTCATTGTTGAATCTCCTCTTTTTAAAATCTCCCCCCAACTCGCTTCTTCTATTTTCATGGCCACGATTACCACCAGAGTGGTTGTCTTGTACGTATTTTTCTTTCTCCGCTGGTTATCGTTGTTTCGATGATCGCTATCACCAAAGATGATCCTGGTTGTGGTCCCTCGGTTGACCGTACTCGTTATCTCACTCTAATAATTGAGCTCTGTTGACAACATCTGAATAGAGAGAAAATTTATGAGAAATGAGATATTGACGTATCGCCGGGTTTCAAACCTCTCGAAACAACGCGTCACACGCTCCTCATTCTCCACCAAATGAGGTACAAACACGACAACTCTGCAAACTTTCGCCTCGTCTTTGGGACACCGTCATGTTATTACGCGCCGGCCTAATAAACTCTAACTCCTTCATATGACGAATAATTTCGGGAAAGTACTTGTCATTGAACAGATTTCTAAAATATCTCCCAAGACATCTTTGAAAAGTATTTGGATGGGTACGCTTCATGGACTCCCACCAGTAGTCTGCCTCACCACGGAACATAAAAGTGGCGAATGGAGCCTTCTGTTCCTCCGTGAATCCCAAGACATCGAATATCTTTGTAATTTGTTTAACCAACGTCTCTGCCTTGATCGGATCCGACATTCTAATAAATTCTGGTGGTCCCAACTCTTTGAACTGCTTGGCTGTGACAAACCGTGAATTGCTATCATTTCCTCATGTATTTTGAACACGAGTCTCCGTCGTCTGATTTTGCATGAACTGCAAAAAACTTCTAAACATCCCATCGTTCATCATCTGCTCAGTGGTGTTGTTCACAGGAGGAACATTGCCAGCCTGTTGCACATTCTCCTCGTTGGTGAGTACATGCGTCTCCACGGTTTCATTTACTCCACTGTTAACATTCTCAGTCGACATTCTCAAATACTGCCATAAAACAAGGGTTAATTTAACAAATTAACATATCACATAATATCCCTATATTATGACCGACCAACAATAAGCTTAGGTAGGACACACTAGCGAAGGATTTACTCGTCTCTCCCTCCTAGTTCTATTCCCGATCTCCACCAGAGATCATATCCTAAGCTCGATATTAACCGTGACGCCCCAAAATAGGTATACAACACCCATTTCGAGTCGTCAAAATACATGGTACAGAGATACAACTACAACTTTATTAATACAACATAAAAAGCGTGAGTTTAAATACAAATATTGTCATCTAGACAATATCCACACTCAAATAAGTCCTCATTACAATTATTGATACATTATTATACAAAAATGGTGAGGACTACTAAAACTACTTTCTAGAACCTTCATTCCATACCCCGACTAGTACTTGCTACATTCTCGTCTCCTGAGAAGAAAAATATAACAAAAGGAAAAGGGTGAGCTCAACTAGTCCAGTAAAGAACATTATGACTAAGATAACATAGAACAAATTATCGTTAGTCTTCAACAGGGAAAAATCTAATAGAATACAATAGACAACCGATTTTAAATCAATCTTCGCAATGAAATAATAATTCATTAGAAGAGTTAAGTAGAGAATGCAAACTACTATCTTCTATATATGAATTTAAAAGTTCATTGTCGATATTTTATCCCCTGTAACATCAATCAATATATATCCGAATTAAATATTCATCTTGCACTACAGCCAAAGATATTCATCGATTGGTCATGTTCATCTAATCACTTGTTCATCTTTGCACTTCGGGCCAAAGATATTCATCGAAATCATTCATCTTTGCACTACTGGTGCCAAAGATATTCAAGAATATCATCATTTAGGGTGAGGATGATGAAAAATATTTTAAAGAAAAGCGAATCTAGTGAAACAAAAGAATAAATATTAAGGATTCGTACTTTTAAACAATCCAAGTTCAAAAATACTTCATAAATAACCGCAGTGGAGTAAAATTCAAGAATGATCAAAACATGGATACAATCAAAGCTAGTATCCATAATAGATATTTGGACGAAAAACGAAAATTTAATTTTTCTGTGAATAGTGTCGTATACGTGAATAGTGCCGTATACGTGAATAGTAACTCTGACACTAAAAGATAAAAATTTCACAAAAAAAATCATCATGCTTCGTGAATAGTACTCGTGAATAGTAACTCGTGAATAGTAACCCCGACATGAAAAGTTTTAAATTTGATAAAAATTCAGACCAATATTTTGACATAATGATATTGAAGAAATAATATCTTTTACGAAGAAAATAACATCTCTTACCTCGTAAAGACAGTACTTCTAGTTGAAACACCGGATATAGGCTATGACTTGAACTTATACCGTATATCAACACTCAAAGTATTAAAATACTCACAAGAATACGCTCAATATATCGAGAGAGAAAGAGAGAGAAAACTTCAGTTTCTAGTGTGATTTTCAATTGTAACCTAAGCACCCTATTTATAAGAAAATGCTTAGAACACCAAAGCAGAAAATTTAATAAATTAATAATATTTTCAAAACTTATTCCTACGCACACCTTTGAATCTGATTTTAGCCACCACTATAGCCCACCATAATGACAAAAATGTTTTTCTAAACAAAAATATTTAAAACTTCCAAAATTTAATTATTTCGGAACTTCAGAACTTTAATAATTCATAACAAATAGCCTTTTTATCAGAAAAATTCAAACCTCATGTCCTTTCCATAGGAAATTCCATTTTCTACAACTTTGCAGAAGAAATTTTTTCCAAATTCCAAACAGAAATTGACCAAAATCCACAAACGGGCGATTTTACAGGCTATAATCAAATTTCAGTCAAGAAATGGACCCACAGACATGTTTAACATGTTTTAAACAACTTTTGCAACAAAAATACTCTTCCTCCTCATATACTCATATATCCCATATTCATTGTAAAAATATCATCATTATTATATTATAATAATATAATAAAATATTATTTTATCAGAAAAGATAAAATATCGATTTTCAATAATTGTCACTTTAAAGATTTTCTCCATCTATATCCACATAAAATGAATATTTTCCTCATCATATAAATCAATAATTAATTATTCACAAATAATATTACAGAATCACAATCTTGACAAATGTGTAGTTTTCAGAAAAGAGGGGCTTTCAATAAGAATTTTTCTTCTTTGGCAGCAATTAGGTGACCAAACCTTTCCTTAGACGTAACTTTCTAGACATTGCCAATAATGTTATCTAATAATATTATTAGGATAATACTGAATTATTGCTTCGATAATAGAAAATACGTAGTAGTGACAATTATTGAAACAACAAAGATAATATAGAATATCAATGTAGCAATTATTGAATCAATAAAATAAAATCTTGAATAAAGTAATTACCGTAACAATTATTGGGTAGTGCCTTCTTACGTAAGAATCAATAATTGGTGCAATACTGGTGTCTTCTTCACGGCAACAACGCCAGACATCGGTTTTAACCACCGGTATTCCCAACGATATTAATGGTAACATCTCTACCAAGTTATTTATAAACAACTTATACTTGTCGTTTTCTTCATCCAATCGCTTTTGGTTATGGGGCCCACACAAAATTTTGCTACCGCTGCATTTAATATTCAAACGACAAAGAAGAATATTCCACGACCAAACGAATATTCTCTCGATAAAATAAATATTTTATAACCACTTGCTTATTTAAAATATTTCCGCATTTTACCCATAACTAACCACATTAATCAAATCAACCCTTACTATTTCAAAATGATAAATAAAGGAAATTAAATTTCATTTATTAATAATTTGGGGTCTTACAACTTATGCTTAGAAGGTTGTATTGGAGACCTTCTATATGCTACCTTGCTGAAAGATACTGCACCATTGCCAGCAGAGCCGTATCCTCTTGTCTTGCCTGAGCCGTTGTCTCCAAAGATGACTGAGGGACCCTCCTTCTCTATGTAGTTAGATAAGAGGGCTTTGTTCCCGGTCATGTGCCTTGAGCATCCACTGTCCAGATACCATGTGGTGATCGTGGAGCTCTTTTCTTTTCAAAATATTGAACCTTCATTTTGGTACCCATATTTGCATGGGTCCTTCTTTGTTAGTGCCTTTGGGGACCCAAATCTGTTTAATCTTGGGTCTTACATGCATGGAATTATAATAACACTTAGTAGCCTTGTGACCATATTTATTGCATATAAAACATCTAGTATGATGCATGCCTGTGTGTGTATGATGATTCATCCTCCATTTGGACTTGTGTGGTTCTTTAGTTGTCCTTCTGTTAAACTGATTCTAATTCTTCCATGTGTCCTTGGATTTCATAAATAGTGATGAGTGTTCCTTACCTCTACTGTACCTTCCCAGTTGATTTGTAGAGTTGGTCTTGCTTGACTCTATGATTCTTCGAGGTTGGTGAGTAGAGATTAGGTTACTCTTTTCTTTTATGAATCCCAGACCAGCATGAGATCCTTTACTCCTTTGAGTATAAATGGAGACAGTAGGACAAGGTTGAACTTGTTCTTCCTTCTGTGAGGATTTCACAAAGGTAATGCTTCTACTAAAACTTGAGGCATTACTAGTGCTAGTTTCCTTTGTCTTTTCCACACATGGCTCTGAAATGGATTCCCCAAAGCCTAAGCCTGTTCTGTCGAATGTGTTCCTCTAACTAGAGAGCAGGGAGTCCATGGATGATGAGGATTTGTTCCATGCAGAGATAGTCTTTTCTAGTTCCTCAATTTTAGAGGTTAGATTAGACTCTCTTTGTGCATTGAGTGTGTTTGTCTGTTTTAAGGTCTCATTCTCAGCCTCAAGCTTGGATAGAAGGTTAGTACTTAGAAGGGCTGTTTCAAGCTCTTCTTGAACTTTCTTCTTCTCCTCTTGAAGAAGTGAATGATCCTTAGACAACACTCTGAACCACTTCATGTATTGATGTAGATCAGTGGTTATGCCATGCAGTGCAGTTCTTAAATCATTTATGTCTACATAAGGTGAGTTGAAGTCAAATACCTCATCGAGACTTACATCATGAATGTTGAGGTTTTGTTTGTCCTTTGCATATTTGGCCATTAAGCACAGATTAGCCATTTGTGGTTCTTCATCATCTCCTGAGTCAGGATTGGAGTCATTGCCTGAATCGCTCCATGATCCTCCAGCTATCAGGCCTTTGTCTCTCTTCTGAGGCCTTTTGTTTCCTTTGTATTTGCATGCTGTTTCTTATTTAGTTCTTCTCTTAGAGGTTTGTTTCAATTGGCAATGAAGTGGTCATGCTTCTTGCAGTTGTAGCATAGATCATTTATTTGCTCTCGGTCGCTCAGAAGTTCTCGACCTTCTTTGGCTTGCTGGTTTTGCCTTGACGCATGAACCTTCTCAGTCTTTTTACCAGCATAGCAAGGTTTTCATCATTGTCTTCATCATAATCAGAGTCAATCTCAGTGTTCACCTTTGATGCACTTTCAGTTGCCTTGAGAGAAACACCCTTATCCTTCCTTCTTCCTTCTGATAGGGTTTCAGCTCGTTGAGTCAGCTCCAATTCGTATGTTAGGAGATTTCCATATAGCTGTTGGACTGTCATCTCGTGAAGATTCTTTGACTCTCTTATAGCAGTGGTTTTGACATCCCACTTGCTCGGTAGGGCTCTCATGAACTTTATGATCAGATCTTTGTTAGGATAGATCTTCCCATATGTTCGTAGAGAGTTGAGCAGAACGTTGAATCTCTCATAGGTGGCAGTCGCGTTCTCTCCTTGAACATGAGCGAACAACTCATGCTGTTGTGTCAGAAGAGATTGTTTATTTTCTCTGACTTCTTCAGTTCCTTCGTGCATGATCAACAATGCTTCCTAAACCTCCTTAGTTGTTTTGCTGTTGACAATGTTTTTAAACAGATCATCTTCTAAGGATTGGAATAGGATGTTCTTGGCCTTTTTGTCAAGTTGGACAGCTCTCTTCTCGTTATCTGTCCACTCTTCTTTTAACCTTGATTTGTATTCTGTTTGGATCGTCAATGGTTGGTGCAAGCTTCGTTAGAATATAGGGCCCATTTTGAATGGTCTCAAATAGATCTTCATCTATTGAGTCCATGTATGCTTGCATTCTGACTTTCCAGTTTGCAAATTTATCCTTGTTTCACATTGGTGGCTTACTGCCTCCTCTAGTTCTAGATTCGCTCGGTACGTGTGCCATTGGATCTACTAAATCTTGTAAGCTGTACAATAGAACCTGTTTTGATACCAATTATTAGTTCCTAGTTGGCACAATAGTTATCTAGAAGGGGGGTTTAATAGATATTTAAAAATCTTTTTGTTTTAAACTTGTTCTTTGATGATGATTAAAACTTTGCGGAATTTATTTTTGTTTTAATCTTCTTTACAAATCAGTGGAGTTATGAGAGTGAGGCAGTTATAGCAGTTATGACAGATATAGTAGTTATAGTATGAATGTAAAAGACACAGTTGTTTTAAGTGGTTCAGAGTACTTAAAGCTCCTAGTCCACTCTTCTACTCAACGAGTAGGATATCTACTAAGGATGTCTTTTACAACTTCCCGAATTACATGATTCCTTCTAGACCCGGTGAGCTCAGAACTTCTTAGTTCACTCTTGAACTCTTCAAGTCCAAAGCAGACTTGGCTCTCTTACGATTCACTTAGAACTCTTCAAGTCCAAGCAGATTTTGTACTCTTCTTGATTGATTGATAGATGTTGAGTTCTTGATGGTTGCTACTCGATTCTTTGTTTAAGCACTTGTTCGTAAGAACTGAGTAACTGAGCAAGCTTTTCTAATTCTCAGATCGTAGAGTTGAGCTTGAGAGTTGTTCACGTTGTTTGTTTAATGCTTGTTTGCCTCTCTCTCATCTGCTTGATTTGCATATATGTGATCTTGAAAACTATCCGTTGGATCCATCCGTTAAGGCATTAAATGCATATGACCTTTTTGATCTTTGATGGAGACATTTCTGCACATCTTCTGAAACTGCATTCTGGCCCACTGACACTGCAGACTGCTTTCTCACCTAACACTTGAAAATATGTTTTCCCCCTTACCAATGGTACTTTCCTTAGCTTCTTCAATACACTTCTTTGTTGCATACTAAGGATATTTCTTATAACTTTGGGACTGGTGAATACTGCAGCGTTTAGAATCCATTCCTCTTATGTTGGAATCTGTCTTCCACACAAATCATGAGGCTCGACGTTCTCTAACACAAGACAGATGCTCTACGATTCAGATCGTGGTACTTGTCATCTTGATGCCTGGTCTGATGCTATCAGTCGAGAGCACTACGATTCTCCTTAAACCTTTGCATACTACGATTTTTGCTTGCTTGAGTTGTTACTCTACGTTTTCGAGAGCACACTACGATCATTGACTTGTAAACTCTACTTTTCCTTCTTCACACTACGATCGTTGAGTTGGCTCGGCAAACGTTGGGACCACTCTACGATTTTCGAAGAGGCCCTTCAAGGCAGGCACACTACGATCTTCTAATCTCTACGTTTCTGCCTTGACTTCTGCAATGTTGATCAGATTGATACACTACAATTTCTTCGAAGCTTATCTATTACATCTCAAGATCAACCTAACAGCTTTGATCTTTCTATCTATACATTCCATTACAGAATGATACACGTTAAGAGTTTAGATCAACCTAATAGATTTGATCTATCACTAAGTCCTTGTACATATCTTACTTGAAGGACTTTACAAATAATCATGAGCATATACATTAAAACATCAAATCATAATATGCATTCTCCCAACACTATTGTTATTCCATCCCTTATTATTCTGTTGGAACATCCTGTCTGTGAGAATTACGCATGACCTGGTTCCGTTATTTATTATTCTATTGGAATAACCTGTCTATGCGAAGTACCGCATACATGGTGAAATTCTTCGTTATTCCATTCTTTATTATTCGTTGGAACATCCATGCATGCGTGTATTACGCATGACCGTTCCATTATTTATTATTCATTTGTAATAACTCTCTCGTATGGTCTATCGCATGCATGATGAATTCTTCGTTAATCCATTCCTTATTATTCCATTGGGATATCCCTGTCTGTACGTTTACGCATGACCTCGTTCCATTATTTATTATTCATTAGAATAATAACCTGCCTGCATGCGGCCTATCGCATGCCTGGTGAATTCTTTTGTTATTCTATTCTTTATTATACTCAGTTGGTTAAAGTTTTGGCTTTTATACTCTATGAAATTAGTGGAATATCCTTGATATTTGCGCTTCATCTAGTATCTTTTCATGGAAATATTCTTCTGAGCATTCTTGAATTTTACTCCACAAAGCAGTATCATGTTGACAATTTGGACGTTATCGGTTCCTAGATAAATTAATTCTTGAACTTGTTTTATTGAATTCTTATATCATTGTCATCATCCTCATGTTTATATTATGTTGAAAGTCATCTGTGGCCTGTAGTGCATAGATGGACTTGGTATGATTATGACCAGGGATTATTCGGTATAATCATGACCGTAATGTTACAAATGATGTGGTAAAAGTCCTCATTGGCCCGTAGTGCATTGATGGACCGTTGTTGGCATGATTATGACCATTGATGAATACACGAATATCCTTGGCCCGTAGTACATGGATAATTTGTGGTCGTGATACTAATGAATATCCTGGCCAGAAGTAAGTGGGGATGATGTGGTTTATTTATTAAGCTGAGTGTCAGCGATAAAAGTGATGAAAAACCTTTTAAATCATAGAAGATAGTAGATTTTATTCTCTACTTGTCTCTTCTAAAGCAATCCGCTACAGTTAAACTTGATGTTTGTTATATTTTATCAGTTTAACACTATTGAAGGCTAACGATAAATTATTTTGCATTATCTTAGTCATAATATTTCTTACTGGGCTAGTTGAGCTCACCCTTTCTTTCACTGCGTTCTCTTCAGAAATGAGAACGTATTTGGGACTAGTCGGGGGAGCGGAGTGACGGTCGGATGATAGCATTAGTAGTCCTCACTATTCTGTTAAATAGTGTGACAATGAATGTAATGAGGACTCCCTTGAGTTTGTATATTGTCTAGATGACAATATTCTAATTAAAAACTCTTAGATTATATTTTATTGTATTTTACACGACTGTTGTATAATTAAGTTGTATTTGAATTTTGTACCATGTATTTGGCGACCCAAGATGGGTGATGTATACCTGTTTTGGGGGCGTCACACCAGTCTCTGTAATGATTGCAGACAATGCCTCTGAGGAAGAGTTTGCTACTTTTAGAAAGTGGCAAGATGATGTACAGGTGGCTCAGTGCATCATGTTAGCATCCATGAGTAACGAGTTAAAGCATTAACACGAGAAAATAGATACGCGTACTATGTTGTTGCACTTTCAAGATTTGTTTAGTGAGCAGAGTAGGTCTTATAGATATCAAATATCTAAGAAACTCTTTCGATCTAGAATGAACGATGACACTACATCATAGACACATGTCCTTAAGATGATCAATTTGATTGAACAACTAGGACAACTGGGTTTTGTAATTGATGAAGAGTTGAGCCAAAATTTAATCTTGTAGTCACTCTCAGACTTCATTCTCACAATATTTTGTGAATTTTCCCATGAGCAAGCTAGATATCAGTTTACCTTATTTGCTTAATATGTTGAAAATCGCTGAGATTCACTTTCTAACCAAGAAAGACCAAGTCTTGCTGGTAGATAACTCTTCCAGGAAGCTGAAGAGGGCCAAAGGATCTTTTGAAAGGAAGAATAGTTCAAAGAAGGCAAAAGGAAAGGCAAATACAAAGGACAATAAGAACAAATTTGATATGAATAGCAAAGGAGTTTGTTTCCACTGCAATAAGCCTGGACACTAGAAAAAAAACTACAAGAAGTGTCTTGCAAAAGCTGACCAGAAGAAGCTTAGTGAAGCTTCGGTTATAGATATATAGGTTTGTTCATGATTGAAATAAATATTTCTGTAAGTCAAGGTTATACTTAGATATTGGATACCAGCACTAGTTCTCATAAATATAATTTTATGAAGGGACCAAGCAGAAGTCGAAAGCTAAATAAAGGAAAATAATATTCATGCGTGTGAGAAATGGAGCAAAGGTTGCTACATTAACTATAGGAGCTTATTGCTTAGCATTGCATACGGGCAAGTCTATTAAGTTAATAAGTTGTTATTATGTTCCAATTCTCATTAAAAACATTATTTCCATTTTGTTGTTGGACAAGGAAGTTTTTGATAATATATTTAGGAAAAATGGTTGTTCTATTTATAATAATAATATTTTGTTTGGAACTGGAAGATTACTTGATGGACTTTATATACTTGACTTATATGAAAATATTTTATAAATTGAAAAAACTAATAAAAGAAAAGGGGATGATCATTCAAAAGTTGAATATGTGTATTTGATGAAATACAAGTCTGAATTATTTGAAAGGTTCAAAAATTCAGAATGAAATAAATTGGCAAAGTATTAGGATTCTTGGATAGATGAAGGGAATACTTATGTAATAAGTTTCTAGATCATCTCAAATGGTTTTCTCTCACAATGTATTCCTGATACGCAATAATTTATTGGTGTATCTGAAAGGAAAAATTGTGACGCCCCCAAAATAGGTCCATTCCATCCAACCCATTCTGAGTCGCCAAATACATGGTACAGAAATAACTACAACTTTATTAATACATTTTTTGTGCAAAATACGACAACCTATATACTATGAGTTTAAATACAAATATAGTCTTCTAGACAATATCCACATGCAAATAAATCCTCATTATTGATACAATATTTTACAGAATAGTGAAGACTACTAAAACAGCTATCTAGAACCATCACTCCACACCCCGACTAGTTCCTGCTATAATCTCGCTTCCTGAGAAGAAAAATAGAACAACAAGGAAAAGGGTGAGCTCAACTAGCCCAGTAAAGAATGTTATGACTAAGATAATGTACAACAAATTATCGTTAGTCTTCAACAGGGAAAAATCTGATAGAATACAATAGACAACAAGTTTCAGATCAATATTCGCAGTGGAAATAATAATTCATAGAAGAGTTACGTAGAGAATGAAATCTACTATAATCTATCAGTCCATCATCAATATTTTATCCCTGCAACATCAATCAATATTCATCTCAAATCAAATATTCATCTTTGCACTACAGGCCAAAGATATTCACCAGTTGGTCATGTTCATCTAAACACCTGTTCATCTTTGCACTACGGGCCAAAGATATTCATCATAAAATCATTCATCTTTGCACTACGGGCCAAAGATATTCAGTAACATCATCATTTAGGACTGCAGATGATGAAAATAATTTTAAAGAAAACGAATCCAATGAAACAAAAGAACAAGTATTATGGATTCGTACTTTAAACAATCCAAGTTCAAAAATACTTCATAAATAATCATACTGAAGTAAAATTTAAGAATGATCAAAACATGGATACAATCAAAGCTAGTATCCATAATAGATATTTTGGACGAAAAGAAAAAATTTAATTTTTCTGTGAATAGTGTCGTATTCGTGAATAGTGTCGTATACATGAATAGTGCCGTATACGTGAATAGTAACTCCGACACCAAAAGATAGAAATTTCACAAAAACATCATCATGCTTCGTGAATAGTACTCGTGAATAGTAACTCGTGAATAGTAACTCATGAATAGTAACTCCGACATGAAAAAGTTCCAAATTTGATAAAAATTTCCAACCAATATTTCGGCATAATGATATTGAAAAAATAATATCATTTACGAAGAAAATAACATCCCTTACCTCGAAAGACAGTACTTCTAGTTGAAACACCGGATATAGGCTATGACTTGAACTTGCACCATATATCAACACTCAAAGTATACTCACAAGAATACGCTCAAAATATCGAGAGAGAAATAGAGAGAAAACTTCAGTTTCTGATGTGATTTTCAATTCTAACCTAAGCTCCCTATTTATAGGAAAATGCTTAGAACACCAAAGTAGAAAATTGAATATAATAATATTATTTATAAACAAAATTCCTTAGCCCACCTTTGAAATATGATTTCAGCCATAGCACATGTTAAATGAGGTTCACAAACTCACCAAAAACGTTTTTCTCAAAATAATTAATTAAAACTCCCAAAAATCAATTATTTCGGAACTCCGAAACTTCAATAATTCATAATAAATAGCCCTTTTATCAAAAAAATTCGAATCTCGCGATTTTTATAGGAAATTCCATTATCTACAACTTTACGAATAAAGTTTTTCCAAATTCAAGCAGAAATTGACCGAAATCCATAAGCAGGCGATTTTACGCCTATAATCAATTTTTAATCAAGAAATGGGTCCACCAACACACAAAACATGTGTTAAACATTTAATCCAAAAAAAATACTCTTCCTCCTCATTTATTCATACATCCCACATTCATTGTAAAAATATCACCATTAATATATTATTAAAATAATATTTAAATGAATTATTTTATCAGAAAAAGATAAAATATTAATTTTCAACAATTGTCACATTAAAAAATTTTCTTCATCTATATCCTCATAAAATCAATATTTTCCTCATCATATAAATCAATAATTAATTATTCACAAATAATATTACAGAATCACAATACTGACAACCAGGCCGTTCCAGGAAAGAGGGGGCTTTCCAATAAGGATCTCTCCTTCTTGGCTAATTAATTAGATGACCAAACCTCTCCTTAGACAGAACTTTCTAGACATTGCCAATAATGTTATCTAATAATATTATTCAGATAATATGAATTATTGTCTCAGATAATAGAAAATATCATGCGGTGACAATTATTAAAACAACAGTAATATAAAATATCAACACAGCAATTATTGAATCAATAAAATAAAATACTGAACATTAAATACTGTAACAATTATTGAGTAGTGCCTTCTTACGTAAGAATTAATAATTGGTGTAATACCGTGTGCTACTGTGTTTTAACCACCGGGTATTCAACCAAGATGATACTTGCATAACAACTTCTGTAGATTATTGATAAACAACTTATACTTGTCGTTTTCTTCATCCAACCGCTTTCCGTTATGGGGCCTACACAAGGTTACGTCGTCGTACGAATATTCCCCAATAGTACGAATATTCCACGACCAAACGAATATTCCCCGACAACAATGAATATTTTATAACCACATGCTTATTTAAAATATTTGCGCATTTTACCCATAACTTTCCACATTAATCAAATCAACCCTTACTATTTCAACATAATAAATAAAGGAAATTCCATTTATTTAAAAAAAAAAAATCGGAGTCATACAACCTCCCCTCCTTATGAAATTTCGTCCTCGAAATTGACGTACGTAACTGGTGTTTCGAAAAGGTGAGGATACCTCGCTTTCATTTCCGTTTCCAACTCCCAGGTCATTTCTTCAATAGCACGGTTCCTCCACAAAACTTTGACTTGTTGTATGACCTTTGTACGTAAGACATGCTCCTTCCTATCCAAAATCTTGACAAAGTGTACCTCCTCGCATGCGGTAAGTCTTCGGCTATCTCATCTGGTTCTAACTCAATAACGTGGTTCGGGTCGTTCACATATTTTCATAACATCGATACGTGAAAAATGTTATGAACACGCGACATACTTGGCAGTAAAACGAGTCTATAGGCCACAGTTCCTATTCAATCGAGAATTTCAAATGGACCAATAAATCGAAGGTTTGAGCTTTCCTCTTTTCATCAAATCTTACTTCTAGAATAACGCCTTCTTGCACCTTCTTCTTTATATTCATCAGCTCCGGTGTGTAGCTTGAACAACTTTAACTTTATCGATTAAAGTCGATTCTACTCGTATATCATCACGTGGGTACCTAGAGTTTTCATCTCCATCTCTATTATTTGTAAGTTATCTGAAATGAGTCTTTGACAATATCGTACTCAGATCAGATAATCGATCTTCTACTCAACACGTCAGCTACCACGTTCGCTTTTCCAGGATGGTATAGTCAGAACATATGCCGAAATGTGTCTCCTCTTGAGTTCTTCGAAGCTCTTCCCACATTCCTTGCTCTATTGGAATTTGTATCTCTACGAGTCAGCTGAGTTAATGGAGTAGCGATTTGAGAAAATCTTTCCACGAATCTCCGATAGTAACCAGCTAAGCCTAGAAAGCTACGTATTTTGATTCATCGACTTAGGTTGCTCTCAATGTGACTCATATCCCAATCTTGGATAGCACGTCACAATGGCACCTATCAGTTTACTACCGCACGAATATGGCGTCCCCTACGGAGAGTCTGGCTTCGGTGCATTCAACAAAGGAAGTCACCAGTTAGAGGCTCGGGTATCAACTTCTACAATTGGGTTTTTAACTCCTGAAGTTCAATAGGAGTCATTCGATATGAGATTTTAGAAATGGGTTTTGTATAGGGTTCAAAGTCGATACAAAATTTAATATCACGCTCTGGGAGTAAGCCAAGAAATTCTCCAGGAAATACGTCAGGAAATTCACTAACAACAGAAATATCATTCAAATCTGACGTATTTTTGTTCAAGTCCATGACATGGCTAAGAAAGCTTGACATCCGTTTTTCAATAAACGAATGGCTTTATGGCTTGATATAAAAGAGTTTGACTTCAATGGTTTGGTTGCTTGAATTCAAATAACAGGTTGCTTAGGAATATGAAAACTAACAACCTTACGAAAGAAATCAATTTTAGCATGATGAGTGGTTGACCAATCAATCCCTAAGGTCACATCAAATGCAAGAATTTATAATTAACTAACCCGTGCTAACTTCGTTCGGGTTCCTCGCATTTTGACCGGTCACGACAAACGCTCTTCCAGAAATTGCCAACTTTGTTTTGTCCGTATCCGCCTTTGGTGCCACCGTCCCAACTGGACTTGATTTCGCTATAGGACAAAATCGAGCTATGTGACCTTCCTTTCCATAATTATAACATACCTTGGAAGGCTGTGAACAATTTGGACTTATATGTCCCTCCTCTCCGTGATCTGTAACATCTAATGGCGGTCGTTCTCCCCACAGAATTTGTTCTTGTGTCTTTGGTCAGCGCTTTACGCGTCTTCCCGTCATCGTTAAATCTTCTCTTCTTAAAATTTCCACTTGAATTATTTCTTCTATTATCTTGGCCATGATTACCACCGAAGTGGTTACCATTTTTGGCATGATAATTTTCTCCACGATGGTTATCATTGTTCCGTTGACCGTTGTCATCGGTACGATTATCATCGAGTTGTAGGTCGCCTAGTTGAACATACTCATTATCTCGCTCTAATAATTAAGCCCTGTTTACAACATCTGAATAGAGAGAAAATTTATGAGAAATGAGATATCGACGATATCTTGGGTTTCAAACCTCTCGTAAACATCCGCGTCATCGTTCCTCATTCTCCACCAAATAAGGTGCAAACACGGATAACTCGCAAACTTATTTCATCTTTGAGACAATCATGTTGTTTTGTTCGATCTAATGAACTCCACTTCTTCATATGACAAATACTTTCGTGAAAGTACTTGTCATTGAACGATTCTCAAACGTCTCCCAAGACATCTTTGAGTGCGGTTGGATGGGTACGCTTCACGATTCCCACCAATAATCGCCTCATTATGGAACATAAAAGTAGCGAATGGAACAAATCTGTTCTTCAAAGGCATCCCAAGACATCGAATATCTTGGTAATTTGTTTGACCCACGTCTCGCTTTAATCGGATCCGCTTCCCTGCATTGCGGTGGTCCCAACTCTTTGAATCGCTTGGTTGTGACAAACTGAATGCGTTGTTATCATTTCCACCGGTATTTTGAACACGAAGTCTCCTCGTCGATTTTGCATAAACCGCAAAAAGCTTTCTAAACATCCGTCGTTCATTATTATCTTTCCATTGGCGTTGTTCACAAGAGAACATTGCCACTTCGCGACGTTCTCCTCATTAGTGATTACAAAGCGTCTCCACGGTCTCATTTACTCCACTGTTAACATTCTCAGTCGACATTCTCAAATACTACTATAAAACAAGGGTTAATTAAAGAAATCAACATATCACATAATATCCCTATATACTGACCAACCAACAAATAAGCTTAGGTAGGACACACTAGCGAAGGATTTACTCGTCTCTCCCTCCTAGTTCTATTCCCGATCTAAAATGGAGATCATATCCCTAAGCTCGATACCAACCGTGACGCCCCAAAATAGGTCCATTCCATCCAACCCATTCTGAGTTGCCAAATACATGGTACAAAAATAACTACAACTTTATTAATACATTTGTCGTGCAAAATACGACAACCTATATACTATGAGTTTAAATACAAATATAGTCTTCTAGATAATATCCACATGCAAATAAATCCTCATTATTGATACACTATTTTACAGAATAGTGAAGACTACTAAAACAGCTATCTAGAACCATCACTCCACACCCCGACTAGTTCCTGCTATAATCTCGCTTCCTGAGAAGAAAAATGGAACAACAAGGAAAAGGGTGAGCTCAACTAGCCCAAAGAAGAATGTTATGACTAAGATAATGTACAACAAATTATCGTTAGTCTTCAATGAGGAAAAATCGATAGAATACAATAAATAACAAGTTTCGGATCAATATTATAGCATGTGAAATAATAATTCATAGAAGAGTTACGTAGAGAATGAAATCTACTATAATCTATGAATTTAACAGTCCATCATCAATATTTTATCCCTGTAACATCAATCAATATTCATCTCAAATCAAATATTCATCTTTGCACTACAGGCCAAAGATATTCACCAGTTGGTCATGTTCATCTAAACACTTGTTCATCTTTGCACTACGGGCCAAAGATATTAAGTAACATCATCATTTAGGACTGAGGATGATGAAAATAATTTTAAAGAAAACGAATCCAGTGAAACAAAAGAACAAGTATTATGGATTCGTACTTTAAACAATCCGAGTTCAAAAATACTTCATAAATAATCATATTGAAGTAAAATTCAAGAATGATTAAAACATGGATACAATCAAAGCTAGTATCCATAATAGATATTTTGGACAAAAAGGAAAAATTTAATTTTTCTGTGAATAGTATCGTATTCGTGAATAGTGCCGTATACGTGAATAGTAACTCCGAAACCAAAAGATAGAAATTTCACAAAAAACATCATCATGCTTCATGAATAGTACTCGTGAATAGTAACTCATAAATAGTAACTCATGAATAGTAACTCCGACATGAAAAAGTTCCAAATTTGATAAAAAGTTCCAACCAATATTTCGGCATAATGATATTGAAAAAATAATATCATTTACGAAGAAAATAACATCCCTTACCACAAAAGACAGTACTTCTAGTTGAAACACCGGATATAGGCTATGACTTGAACTTGCACCGTATATCAACACTCAAAGTATACTCACAAGAATACGCTCAAAATATCGAGAGAGAAATAAAGAGAAAACTTCAGTTTCTGGTGTGATTTTCAATTCTAACCTAAGCTCCCTATTTATAGGAAAATGCTTAGAACACCAAAGTAGAAAATTGAATATAATAATATTATTTATAAACAAAATTCCTTAGCCCACCTTTGAAATTTGATTTCAGCCATAGCACATGTTAAATGAGGTTCACAAACTCACCAAAAATGTTTTTCTCAAAATAATTAATTAAAACTCCCAAAAATCAATTATTTCGGAACTCCGAAACTTCAATAATTCATAATAAATAGTCCTTTTATCAAAAAATTTGAATCTCGCGAGTTTTTATAGGAAATTCCATTATCTACAACTTTGCAGAAGAAAGTTTTTCCAAATTCTAAACAGAAATTGACCGAAATCCACAAACGGGAGATTTTACAATCTATAATCAATTTTCGGTCAAGAAATGGGTCCACCAACACACAAAACATGTGTTAAACATTTAATCCAACAAAAATACTCTTCCTCCTCATTTATTCATATATCCCACATTCATTGTAAAAATATCACCATTAATATATTATTAAAATAATATTTAAATGAATTATTTTATCAGAAAAAGATAAAATATTAATTTTCAACAATTGTCACATTAAAAATTTTTCTCCATCTATATCCTCATAAAATCAATATTTTCCTCATCATATAAATCAATAATTAATTATTCACAAATAATATTACGTAATCACAATATCGATAACAACGTGCAGTTCCCAAGAAAGAGGGGGCTTTCCAATAAGGATCTCTCCTTACTGGCGCGCAATTAGATGACCAAACCTCTCCTTAGACAGAACTTTCTAGACATTGCCAATAATGTTATCTAATAATATTATTCAGATAATATGAATTATTGTCTGATAATAGAAAAATCGTATAAAGTGACAATTATTAAAACAACAGTAATATAAAATATCAACACAGCAATTATTGAATCAATAAAATAAAATACTGAATAGTAAATACTGTAAAAATTATTGAGTAGTGCCTTCTTACGTAAGAATCAATAATTGGTGTAATACCGTGTGCTACTGTGTTTTAACCACCGGGTATTCAACCAGTATTAATGGTAACAACTACGCCGTTATTGATAAACAACTTATACTTGTCGTTTTCTTCATCCAACCGCTTTTCGTTATGGGGCTCACACAAGGTTGCGTAAATAAATGCATTTAATATTCCCGACGAAAGATTTAATATTCCACGACCAAAAGAATATTCCCCGACAACAATGAATATTTTATAACCACATGCTTATTTAAAATATTTGTGCATTTTACCAATAACTTTCCACATTAATCAAATCAACCCTTACTATTTCAACATAATAAATAAAGGAAATTCCATTTATTTAAAAAAAAAAATTCAGGGTCTTACAAAAATCGTACCTTGTTGGACATAGTACAGTCATGATGATTTTCACCAAAATTTCAGTATCTTTTTGGGGTAATGCCCTAAAAATAGTTGCATATCTCCTAAATAAGATACCCTCAAAATTCGGCACCAAGACTCCATATGAGTTATGGACATGGAGGAAACCTAGTCTTAAGTATGTTAAGATTAGGGGTTGTCCAACTTATATGAAAAAGGTTTCAAAAGGATAAGCTTGGGACAAAATCTGACAAGTGCAGATTTGTGGGATATCCTAAAGTAAGTTTAGGGTATATGCTCTATAATCCTACTGAGCAAAAGATGTTTGTTGTGAAACATGTTGCCTTCTTGGATAAAATTGTTTATCATTGAAGGGGCTAGTGGGAGGTTAATAGATCTTGAAGGAGTTCAAGAACCACAAAGCACTATAAGTTAACTAGGGGAACCTGTAGATAGACTTATTGTACCACAACCGAATCGTAAATCTGAAAAAGTAGCAAAGATACCTAGGAGGTATGGATTTATCATGGATGATGATGATAAGGTACACATCATAGAGGATGATGATTCAGTTACATATGATGAGGCGATGTGTAGTAGACACTCAGAGAAATGGTAGATGTCCATGAAATCCTAAATGGACTCCATGTATGAAAAACCAAGTGTGGACTTTGGTTAACCCTCCGGTAGGCATAAAGCCTAAATGGTGTATATGGGTCTTTAAGAGAAAGACTAGATCAAATGGCATGGTGGAGACCTATAAGTTCAGACTAGTTGAAAATGTTTCAAATAAAGTCAAGGAGCTGACTATGATACCTTTATACCGGTAGGAATGCTTAAGTCTATTCGGATTTTACTTGTAATTGCAGTTTATTATTACGAAATCTGGCAAATGGACGTGGAGACGCCTTTACTCAATGGTGATTAGAGGAGAATGTATGCATGATACAGTTAAATTGATTTGTTTCAAAGGTTGAAGCAAATTATGTATGTGAGCTACAATGATCCATTTATGGATTGAAGAAAGCTTCTCAAAGATGGAATATTTGTTTTGATGAGATAATTAAAAGATTATTATACATGTGATTCCCTTACTTGCTTCTCCCGTACTCCTCCCGTGACTCCCTTTTCATTCCTTCTTTTCCTTCCTTCCTCATGAATCCTCTACCTTGCCTATATAAGGCAGTGCATGCTGCTGGATGATAATTAAGAATTCTCCTGAAGAATTTCTCTCTCTTTTCTCTTGCTTATTCTCTCTAAATTTATGCAGCAATTATAAGAGTATATTTATACACTTCGCTAAAGTTTTATAACACGTTATCAGCACAAAGCTCTAACCAACTGAGACGGTAAAATTAAATTCTTGCAATTTATTATTATATTGCAGGTTTGGCTATACCACCAATAATATAATTTTATTCTTATAATTGCCTTTAAATTCTTGCAATTTATTATTATACTACCGGTTTGGCTATACCACCAATAGTATAATGTTATTCTTATAATTGGCCTGGCTTTGCCGCCTATTATATTAACTGTCAAGTTATATTTATGTTTTATTGTCCATTTTTAAATTCTATTATTTATAGTGGTACCATCTATCCTTGTTGATCTTACAAGACTTGGTGGGAACCTTTTTATCGCTTATTAAATTATGGGAATAACCTGTATATGTGAAATACCGTATACCTGGTGAATAATCCTTTGTATTCACTTCTTATTAAATTGTTGGACTAACCTGTATACGCGGACTACCCTATACATGGTGAAATTCTTCTGTTATTCCATTATTTATTATTCTGTTGGAATAACCTGTCTGTGCGGTCTATCGCATGCATGGTGAATGATCCTTCGTATTCATTCTTTATTAAATTGTGGAAATGATCTGTCTACGTGGATTACCGCATAGCGGGTGAAGATCCATTTGCAGTTTTGTATATATATATTGTGACGCCCCCAAAATAGGTATACATCACCTATTCTGAGTCGCCAAATACATGGTACAGAATAGAAATACAACTTAATTATACAGCTGTCATTCAAAGTACGACAAAACATATGTTGTGAGTTTTAATACAAATATTGTCATCTAGACAATATCCACACTCAATGGAGTCCTCATTACATTTATTATTACACTATTTCACAGAATAGTGAGGACTACTAATGCACCATCTAGGACCATCACTCTGTTCCCCGACTAGTCCCAGCTACATTTTCATTTCCTGAAGAGAACAATGAAAGTAAAAGGGTGAGCTCAACTAGCCCAGTAAGAAATATTATGACTAAGATAATGAAGAATAAATTATCGTTAGCCTTCAACAGTGTTAAACTGATATAATACAACAAACATCAACTTTAACTGCAGTAGAACAAGCAATCCATTAGAAGAGTCAAGTAGAGAATAAAATCTACTATCTTTTATGATTTAAAAGGTTTTTCATCACTTTTATCATTTGAGACAAACTTAATAAATAATCCACATCATCAAATCATCCCCTTTTCTACGCCCAAGGATATTCTTTAATATCACGACCACGAATTATCCATGCACTACGGGACAAAGATAATCATGTTTTCATCAACGGTCCTGATCATGCCATTAAACAATTCATCTTTGCACCCTTGGCCGAAGAGAATCCATAGCCATAATCATACCAAAAACTGTCCATCAATGCACTACGGTCCAATGAGGACTTTTTCCACATCATTTGTAACATTACGGTCATGATTATACCGAATAATTTCTGGTCATAATCATACCAAGTCATGACACCCCCAAAATAGGTATACATCACCCATTACGAAGTTGTCAAATACAAGGCATGAAATAACTACAACTTTATTGTTACAACATATAAAGCGTGAGTTTAAATACGAGATATTGCCATCTAGACAATATCCACATACAAATAAATCCTCATCATAATTATTGATACATTATTTTACAAAAATGGTGAGGACTACTAAACAATTGTCTAAAACCATCATTCCATTCCCCGACTCGTACTTTCGCTACATTCTCGCCTCACGAGAAGAAAAATGGAACAAAAGGAAAAAAGGTGAGCTCAACTAGCCCAAGTAAAGAATATTATGACTAAGATAATACGTAACAAATTATCGTTAGTCTTCAACAGGAAAAATCTAATAGAATACAATAGACAACAAGTTTTAAATCAATACTGCAATGGAAAATATTAATTCATAGAAGAGTTACGTAGAGGATGAAATCTACTATTATCTATGAATTTAACAAATCCATCATCAATATTTTTATCCTCGTAACATCAATCAATATATATCGGAATCATATATTCATCCTTGCACTACTGTGCCGAGGATATTCATCGATTGGTCATGTTCATCTAAACACATGTTCATCTTTGCACTCACTGGGCCAAAGATATTCATCGAAATCATTCATCTTTTGCACTATAGGCCAAAGATATTCAATAATATCATCATTTAAGACCGAGGATGATGAAAATATTTTTAAAGAAAGCGAATCCAAATTGAAACAAAATGACAAGGATTAAGGATTAAGGATTAGTACTTTGTTTTATCCATGTCCAAAAATACCTCAAAAATAATCATCATAGTGGTGTAAAATTCAAGAATGATCAAAACATGGATACAATCAAAGCTAGTCCACAATAGATATTTTGGACGAAAAGGAAAATTTTCATTTTTCGATGAATAGTGCGTGTATTCGTGAATAAGATCAGATATCACGTGTGAATAGGTCGTATAAGTGAATAAGTAACTCCGACACCAAAAGTTCCAAATTTGATAAAAACTTCAGATCAATATTTCAGCATAATGATATTGAAGAAATAATATCATTACGAAAAAAATAATATCCCTTACCTCGGAAAGACAGTACTTCTAACTGGAATACTGGATATAGGCTATAACTTGAACTTTCACCGTATAGCAATACTCAAAATACTCACAAGAATACGCTCGATAATATAGAGAGAGAAAACTTCAGTTTCTGGTGTGATTTTCAATTCTAACCTAAGCACCTATTTATAGAAAAATGCTTAGAACACCAAAGCAGAAAATTTAATAAAATATTAATATTTATAAAAATATTATATGTATTCCTTGAAATCTGAATTTCAGCAATTCACACATGCCATCCTTCTAGAAAAAATAAGAAAAAATGTTTTTCTTATTTAAAATAATTAAAATTTCCAAAAATCAATTATTTCGGAGCTTCGAAACTTCAATAATTCACAATAAATAGCCCTTTTATCAGAAAATTCGAATCTCGCGAATTTTTATAGGAAATTCAATTCTCTACAACTTTGCAGAAGAAAGTTTTTTCAAATTCCAAACAGAAATTGACCGAAATCCATAAACGGGCGATTTTACAGGCTATAATCAAATTTCAGTCAATAAATGGGTCCACAGACATGATTAACATGTTTTAAACATTTATTGCAACAAAAATACTCTATCTCCTCGTATACTCATATATCCCACATTCATTATAAAAAAAATATCACCATTATTATATTATTAAAAATATAATAATATATTTAAATGAATTATTTTATCAGAAAAAGATAAAATATTAATTTTCAACAATTGTCACATTAAAAATTTTCTCCATCTATATCCACATAAAATCAATATTTTTCTCATCATATAAATCAATAATTAATTATTCACAAATAATATTACGAGAATCACAATATTGACAACGTGAGCGCTCCTCAGGAAGAGGGGCTTTTCAATAAGAATTTCTCCTTCATGGGCAAGCAATTAGGAGACCAAACCTCTCCTTAGATGCAGAACTTTCTAGACATTGCCAATAATGTTATCTAATAATATTATTAGGATAATATGAATTATTGCTTCGATAATGAAAAAATCTTGTGTAATGACAATTATTGAAACACAAAGAATATAAAATATCAACGCAGCAATTATTGAACCAATAAAATAAAATCTTGAGCAATAATTCTGTAATCATTATTGAGTAGTGCCTCTTACGTAAGAATCAATAATTGGTGCAATACCGTAATGCTACTATGTTTTAAACCAAGAGTATTTTAACAAGATTAACAGTAATAACTACTGGTAGTTATTTTTAAACAAGTTATATTTGTCGTTTTCTTCATCCAATCGCTTTCAGTTATGGGGCCCACACATCATTTGCGCCGTCGCATACGAATATTCCCCGAGCGCAGACGAATATTCCACGACCAAACGAATATTCCCAAACAACAATGAATATTTTATAACCACTTGCTTATTTTGAAATATTTGCGTATTTTACCCATAACTATCTACATTAATCACATCAACCCTTACTATTTCAAAATAATAATTAGAGGAAATTAAATTTCATTTATTAATTATTTGGGGTCTTACAAAGTCCATCTATGAACTACGGGCCACAGATGACTTTCAACATAATATAAACATAAGGATGATGACAATGACATAATAATTCAATAAAACAAGTTCAAGAATTAATTTATCCAGAACCAATAACGTCCAAATTGTCAACATGATACTTCTTTGTAGAGTAAAATTCAAGAATGCTCGGAAGAATATTTCCATGAAAGATCTTTGGATGAAGCACAAATATCAAGGATATTCCACTAATTTCATGGAGTATAGAAGTCAAAACTTTAACCAATGAGTATAATAAAGAATGGAATAACAAAAAAAAAATCGGGCATGTGATAGATCGCACGATGATAAAGTTATTCCAATAGAATAATAAATAATGGAATCGGTCCAGAAACGCGCGCATGAACGAGGATATTCCAATGTAATAAAAAAAGACGGAACTGGTCCGTAATGTAGAACGCATATCTGAGGATATTCAAATGAATAATAAAAAAGCGGAACCAGTCTTGGCGTAGAACACATGAGACAAGATATTCCAATGAGAATAATAAAAGGCGGAACCGAAGTCCGGCGTAGAACGCATGCATGCAGGATATTCCAAGCAGAATAATAAAGAATGGAATAATGTAAGAATTTCACCAAGTATGCGGTGCTTGTGCATGAAAAGTTATTCAACATAATAACAAAGAATGGAATAATGAAGTTCTCTTCATGGATAAGAAAGAAATAATACTCCCGCCTTAGAAGAAAGCTGGATATAGAAGTGGTGAAGTAATGTAATACTTTTCTTCTTTCTCTATAATTTCTCTCTATAATAATTGCTCTATAGCTTTTGTGAATTGGTGAGAAATGAAGGAAGAATGAGCTTATTTATAGGAAAATATAGTTTCGATAATTGCACGTTTGGGGCTCGAAATATTACAATTATAATACCTTCCTCTTTTCTTCATTTTTAATTTAGTCCTGCAAGTATTATCAAACTTGCACCACCTCCCCTAATAGTAAATAATGTGAATCAATAGTAAATGATGTGACTCATAGTTCTAATTATGTGATAAAAACAATTACAGTATAGTACCTTCAACTATACCTTCATTTTTAACTTAGTCATGCAAGTATTATCAATCTTGCACCACCACCCCTAATAGTATAAGAATGTGAATCAATAGTACCCTGTGAATAGTAACTCGTGAATAGTAACTCCGACACAAAAAGTGCTCCGAATACCCGAGTGAACAATATAACCTCCAGACATCAATTATAATCGAAATAAATGTCAATTTCCACTAACACTAATAATCCCAACACAATGGAGCAATCAATTTCATCTTTAATCAACACAACTTATTCATCATTAATATTATAACTCACAATATTTAACAACCAGGTCGTTCCCAGGAAAGAGGGGGATTTCCGATAAGGATTTCTCCTTATTAGCGCCCAATCAGGAGATAGTAGTTGAACAACAAACTGCAATGACACAAAAAGACGGCGAGATCCAGGATCATGAGGAACGACTGACTAACGCCGAGGAGAAACTAATACAGACTGAAGGAGAGAAAGAACAATTGATCGAGATGGTTGCTGAACTGAAGAACAAGCTGAGAGAAGAAGCTACTAGGAGGGCAAGAGCTGAAGATGCATACGAGGAAGCTTATCAACGAACTGGAAGAGCAGTAAGGAACTCACAGGCGAAAAGGATGAAGATGGAAGAGATGGATAAAGTATTTGACACCGCAATTAATTGAGCTCAAGATCGGGTCATGGGATATCCGATTCAGTTCGAGACGCTGCCATCATATGTATTAGATCGCAGGACAATGTTTCAAGTCATGGAGGAAGAACGTGATAGGGCTAAGAAGTATCTTAATAGATCATCGTAGAAAATGTGCCTGTAAAGCACGTAATAAGTATGAAATAATGTGTAAATCCCTAGTGTTAAGTAACCATGGGATATGATAATAATGATGTTGTCCTGTAACTTTTGTAGTTCAGGAAAGTAATGTAGATAGCAATGATGCTATTATTTTATGTTTTCCAAAAAGGTTTTGAATAAATAAAAGTTGTTATTTTATTCAAAGTGTTATGTGTTATGTGGTTATTTCTTTTATGGAGGCAAGTTAATTAGAAAATACTTAAAGAAGCTGAGTAATAGTCTAATAGATGTTTTGTTTTAACGAGAAAATGCCTCCTGCACGTGAACCACCAGACGGAGAAACAATGAGAGAACTACCACTAACGACAATGTTGACGGTAACCCCGTTCAACAACTAGTGACACTACTGACATGAGCGTTGCAGAATCAACCACAAAACCATGGTACAACATTTAAGGATTTCAAGATGGTTAGACCACCTGAATTCCGTGAGTCTATGAATCCAGTCGAAGCACAAACCTAGATTATGGAGATAGAAAAAGTATTTGATGTCGCTAGGGTAGGGGATGATCAGAAGACTGCTTTCGCAACATTCATGTTGAAAGCAGAGGCTAGTTATTGGTGGCGTGCCAATAAAACTCGTGAAGGGCCGGGAGTGATGACCAGGATAGGTTCAAGGAGTTGTTCTTGAGACCTATTTCAGGAGAGTTCGAAGAGTCATTTGGAATGCTGGTTTACGGAACTAAAACAAGGGACGATGGTGATATCAAGTATGCATAAAATTCAATGAATTGGAGAGGTTTGCGCCATATCAAGTCAAACCTGCAGACGAAGCGTAAGGCGAAAATATTTGAATAGGGACTGAAGCCCTGGCTGTACAGTAGGGTATCCCTGTTCCAGTTGAAGACATTTGCAGCGGTGATGGAAAAAGCAGTACTCGCTGAAGGTGGAGGTGAGGCAGTGACAAAGTTCAACCAAGAACAAAAGAAGAAGAAGAATGAGAATGAGACTAAGAATGGGAGTGGTAGCGGTGGAAACAACAACAACAACAACAACAACTTGAAGAGGAAGTGAAATGGGAACATGGGTGCTGGAAACCATCAGGGTAACCAGCAAAACAAAAAGTTTGAAGCATGTGCGACATATGGGAAATTTCACAAGGGTGCGTGCTTGATGGGGAAACGAGTTTGCTTCAATTGTGGCCAGGAGGGTCACATCGCCCCAAATTGCACTCAACCAAAGAAGAATGTATGCTTCACGTGCGGATCCAAAGATCACTTTGCTCGTGAATGCCCTAAGAAGAGGGAGTGAGTGACAACCAGAAGTAATGGAGGTAACAATGGAAGTACATGGGCCATTGCAGGACCTGCAGCATAAAACAAACCCACAGCCAGAACCTTCAACATGACTGTGCAAGATGCTGTGCAATCAAAAGATGTAGTGTCAGGTATTATCCCAATCAATGATATAAATGCTTATGTATTATTCGATTCGGGTGCTCTTATTCATTTATATCTGATGAATTTGCTAAGAGGTTAGAATTGCCTAGAGAAGAACTGAATTTTTCTTTGAACATAGAAATTGCGAATAAGGAAGTAATCCCTGTTAGATTCGTATATAAGAACTGTAGGGTGAACATTAAGGAAAATATCTTGTTGGTAGATTTGATTCCGATTAGACTCGGGGAATTTGATGTAATTTTGGGAATGGATTGGTACATTCAAATATGGAGGCGATGTCGATTGTCACAAGAAGTGTGTAAACCTTATGACTCAAAAAGGTAGTATTTTATGGTAGAAAGTCGCCTAGATAAATGAAATGTCGACGACTATGCGCGCATGCCAAGAAATTATTGAGTCGAGGTTGTGTGGGCTATTTAGCTTACATAGTCGATACTCGAGAAGAAGGGTGTGAAACTAGAAGAAATACCGGTAGTGAGAGAATTGAAGGCGTGTTTCGGAAGATTTGCGGGACTTCCGATGTGAGAGAAATTGAGTTCGTGATCGACTTGGCAGGGAATAACACCAATATCGAAGGCCCGTCTGAGAATGGCTCCGGTAGAAATGAAAGAACTGATGGTACAATTGCAAGAGCTGCTGGATAAGAAATATATTCAACCTAGCGTATCGTCGTGGGGAGCACCAGTTTTATTCATTAAGAAGAAGGATGGATCAATGCGTCTTTGCATTGATTATAGAGAGTTAAACAAAGTCACTATTAAGAATAGGTATCCGTTGCCTAGAATAGATGACTTGTTCGATCAGCTGAAGGGTGCTAAATATTTCTAGAAAATAGATTTGAGAAGTGGGTATCACCAATTGAAGGTAAGAAAGGAGGATATACCTAGAACGGCATTCAAAACTCGATACGGACATTACGAGTTTCTGGTGATGTCTTTTGGTTTAACCAATGCCCCTGCTGCGTTCATGGATTTGATGAACAGGGTGTTTAAACCATTCTTAGACAAGTTTGTAGTGGTGTTTATTGATGACATTCTAGTGTATTCCAAGACTCAAGAAGAACACGTGGAACATTTACGTTTGACATTGGAAACACTAAGGAAGGAAAAGCTGTACGTAAAATTCTCTAAGTGCGAATTTTGGCTCGATCGTGTACAATTTTTGGGTCATGTGATTGACAAAGATGAGATTTCAGTGGATCCATCAAAAGAGCAAGTTGTAATCAATTGGGAACAACCAAGAACACCGTCAGAAGTGAGGAGTTTCTTGGGACTGGCTGGATATTATAGAAGATTTATTCAAGATTTTTCTAAGATAGCCACTCCGCTAACAAATTTGACAAGGAAAGCTGTAAAATTCGTTTGGGCGGAGAAGTGTGAAGAGAGTTTTCAAGATTTGAAGAAAAAGTTAAGTGTGGCTTTTTTGTGTTGACGTTACCGAGATAATCTGAGAAATTTTATAGTGTATAGTGATGCCTCACAAAGGGTTGGGTTGTGTTCTTATGCGGACCGACAAAGTTATTGCGTATGCATCAAGACAATGAAGGATTATGAGAAAGGGTATCAGGCTCATGATTTGGAATTTCTTTGCAGATTATATTTGCTACGAAGATATGGAGACACTATCTTTATGGAGAAATATGAAATCTCTACGGACCACAAAAGTCAAAAGTATATTTTCACTCGGAAGGATTTGAACATGCGTCGGAGAAGGTGGATGGAATTGATAAAAGATTACGATTGTGAGATCTTTTATCATCCGCGCAAAACGAATGTGGTTGCAGATGCTTTAAGCACGAAAGGTCAGGAAAAGTTAATGTTGATAACAACTCAGGAGGAGCTCATTTTGAGAATTAAAAGCTGGAGTTGGAAATCAAATTTCAAAAGAATTTGACGAATAACTATTTCGGATAGAAAATTTGGTCCAACTTTAGTGGATAAAGAGTGAAGAATGCTCAACTACAAGATGAAGAGTGTGGGAAAATCAAAAGAAAATCGATTGAAGGCGGTGATGTAAAATACAAGGTTGATCTTAGAAGGATTACTACGGTTCGAAGGAAGAATTTGGGTTCAATGGTGATAGAATTGAAAGAAGAAATTTTGTTGAAGCTCATAGCTCAAAATATTCAATTCATCGAGGAAACGCGAAAATGTATCAAGATTTGCGTCGACATTTTGCGTAGAATATGAAAGGGAAATGCTTGACATGTCGAAAACATGTCAAAGAAAAAGCCGAATATCAAAGACCGGCGGATTACTCCAACCGTTGGAAATATCGGAATGGAAGTGGGAACACATCACGATGGATTTTGTGGTGGGTCTTACAACTACTCAGAGAGGATGCGATGCGATTTGGTTGATAGTGGAAAGGCCCGGCGAAATCGGTAGCACTTTCTACCAATAAAGATTAGATTCAATCTTGATCAGTTGGCAAAATTGTACATTAAAGAGATTGTTTCGAGGCATTGAGTGCCAGTATCAATTGTGTCCGATAGAGATCCGCAATTCACATCGAATTTCTGGAAGAGACTACAAGAATGCATGGGGACACAATTGCGAATGAGTACGGCTTATCATCCACAACAGCAGATGGCCAAAGCGAGCGAACAATTCGGACATTGGAAGAGATCTTTGAGAGCATGTGTCATGGACTTTAAAGGAAGCTGGGAAGAACAATTTACCGTTGGTGGAATTTGCTTACAACAATAGTTATCACGCTGACATCGGCATGCCACCTTACGAGGCATTATGCTGGCGAGAAAGTGCGAGAACTCCTTTGTCTTTGGGATGAAGTCGGTGAGCGCCAACTATTGGGACCGAAGCTGGTGCAACAAAGCTGGCGGCGTTGTCAAACTCATCAGACAAGATTAGTAGCTTAACCCAAGATGAGACGGACATAAAAAGTATGTTGATCAACACAGACAAGATCGTGCATTCGACGTAGGAACTTTTGTATTTTTAAAAGTTTCTCCCTAGAAGGGGAAAATTTGTTTCGATAAAAAGGGAAAGCTAATCCCGAGGTTTATTGGACCATTTGAAGTGCTGCGAATAGTGGGAGAAGTGGCTTACGAGGTAGCTCTACCTCCGGAGTTGGAAAACATTCATAATGTTTTTCACATATCGATTATTACGACCATATAAACCCGACTACAAACATGTGATCGAGTACGAGCGAATTGCAGATTCGAGAAAGATTTATCTTATGAAGAGGTTCTATCCGGATAGTCGACATGAAAGAACAAGTGCTCGGGAATAAAGTGATACCTTACGTGAAGGTGATATGGAGGAACCACAATATTTGAAGAAGCTATGTGGGAATTCGAAAGAAAATGTTGAAAGAGTACCACAGTTATTTGTTTAATCTGTGTCTTGATTACGGGGAAAGAATCTTTGTAAGTAGGGAAGAATGTAACAAATGATTTGTTTGAGTTGTGATTACGAGGATGAGAATCCTTGTAAGGAGAGGGAATGATGTAACATTCGAATTTTAAAGTGTAATGTTAAATATTTATTAATTTATATAAGTATTTAATGGATATGTTTATTTGTTGAATAAATAATTGTTCAATTAAAGTTGATGTGGTTTAGTTAATTATTTGAATGAATAAATAATTAAATATTAAATATTTATTTGCAATATTAAATATTTATTGAATTATATGACAATTTGAGTTGATGTGATTTAGTTAATTATTTGTTGAGTAAATAATTAAAGAGCTAAGAAAATTAATTGTTATGAGGTTATATACTAATTTAATTTAATAAGTAAGCTAGAGAGCTTATAGTGATTTAAATAAATTATAATATTTTAAATGGGAAATGGTAATTTAAAATATTAGTTGGTGAATAAAATTATAATTATAAAGAAATTATAGTTTTGTGATAATGATTTATGTGTTAAAGTAATTTAATAGATTAATATTTTAATTGATTATTTAATTAAATAGAAGTGTGACAAATAACCTTGCTATAAAGGAGTTACTAAAAATAAATTAAAAGAGTTTAATTTAGTTTTGCCAAACATGTCTTATTGCATATTAAGTCTTTAATCTAATGATGTTTTAGCAAACAAGGTATAAGGGTTAATCCATTTGTTTTAATTAAGTTTACCAAACAAGGTGTAAGGGTTAATGGGTTATTTTATTAAGCCTAGCCAAACAAGCCTTATGGCTTTTGATTTTCAAAATTCTATAACTGATGTCAGTTAAAATCCTATACTTAATATCTATATTATTATTATACGTTATATGATAATACGTAAACTAGAGTTGGGAGAAGGGAGAAGAGAGAAGAAGAAGAAGAAGAAGAAGAAGAACACAGAGAAAAATTTGAGAAAACTCTAGAGAGAGTGAGTGATTCTAACAGGTTTTTGAGAAAGGAATTGGAGAAAAGAATAGCCATCATCTTCCTAATCAAAGGTAGGAGCTTAATCTCTTCTTTAAAAGTTTAGACTTCTTCTTCCAAAAAGTTATCTATAAAATTTTTATAAAGGATTTATTGTTGTTATGTATATAGTTTTGTATGATTATTGATTATAAGGTTGTTTCATGAATTTGTATGTAATTATAGAAAATTTAAGTCATGTATGTATATTTTTTGTGAACAAAAACCATATTACAGTGTTTACATGAAAATACATATGAATATGGCTTAATTTAAAATAGAAATTTAGGTTTAATTAGTTGTTAGATTGATTATAGAAATTGATAGAGTATGTATAATCATAACTATGATGTTTTGAAATTTCTGTTTTGATTGAAAAACAAAATCACAGTGTTGAATTTCATTAAAAATGTCAACAATGGAGTTTTTGCCAAAAACATTGAAATTGGGTGTTGTAACTTTGATGTTTGTGTTATTTTATGAGTATAAACATGTTAGAAGTCTTCACAATATGTTTTATATGAAGTCTATATGGTCTATTAGATTATTACATGTTAATCACCTATTAGATTGGCAGCGTATTTCAATGATCTAAAGCTTTTAGGCCAAATTGACTTTTTTAACTTTATACTTATTACGTGTGCGAACCATAGTGTCGTCCATGCAATGAGTTAGCGATGAGTTCTAATAGTTTGAGTTACAAATTTGGAAAATAAATGTTGACGAGGCATGTTAGAAGTTATTGAATTATGTTTACATGAAGTTTTTTATATGAATTGTGTGAATTAATACATTAGAAAGCGAGCTTGTAAATCATCACCACGTCTTTATTAGCGACCAACACAGTTTTCTTGTGTAAAGCAGCAACCGTGAAATGTATTCTGCGGCGCCATCCTGCCTTGAAGTTAATGTGGTAGCCGTGGCCGAGTTTACGACATTTTGTTTATGTATACAAAACTTGAAAATAAATGTTATGTGTTAATAATATGAATGTTAAATGATGATTTGATAGTATATAAACTATGAATGAGTATGTTATCAAGAGTTAATTAGTATTAACGTAGTTTGATTATGTGAATTGGTAATTTAACCTACATGATGTATATATTTTGTTTATATAGATATAAAATATTGGTAATAACTAATTATGTCATGATGACATATGTATAGGGTATTGATTCAAGTTATAAGGTTTAGCTTGTGCTAAAGGCAAGTTTTCTAACTCTAAAACTTCGTTGTACAAGTTTAATTTCGTTGAACACATTATTGCTTTTAATTCCATTTCAATTATACAAGTTGTTAACTTTACACTTTCGTAGAGTTAGATTGTTTATTATTGATAAAGCGCTTGTATCTATTGGTTCATGAGAATACAAGTATTCCAAATCTTATATTTTATTATTGAGCAAAGTTCTTTAATATGTAACTTGTGATTTAGCATGCGAGTTGTTCTATTTTAATATTCTAGTATTGAACAACTCTATCATTCAAATTACTATTCAATATGCATGTTTAGTACCCAAATTCTCAATAACCTTGAATGTTGTGATTATTCAATGCTTATGCTATTAGATTATTCCTAAAGCATAATGTTAATTTACAAATATCAATTCGGTTATGATTATTCCATAGCATCTGATTATTTTCTTTTGTAATCAACTAATCCTTAGTTGATTCTGAATTGAATTCTAAATTACCTGTAATGTATCCAAACCAAACTTACTTTGGTGTGGACTTGTATTCTAAATCTTGAGATGAACAACTCTTTTAATAGAGGTTTACGCTTAGCGTTGAAATGGTTGTGCACAATACATTATACGAAGGGTTGATCCCCCAAGTGCGTGGAGTCCTTATAGTCTTATGACTATTAAAGTTAAAGTTGAAAGATTACTTATAACTGTGGACATGATTCGTGGTCATTAGACCCTCAGTGAATGTTATAATTTTTAGAAAGTTGATAGAATATATTGTTCAGTTCTATTGAGCCTGATATTGGAAATTAATGTAAAAGTTTAAAGATTTATTTATTGTTATTTCAAGTGGGCCTTGTTTTCTCACTCTTGCCTGTAAAATTTCTTACAGCTAAAGTTGAAACTGGTGATGTACCTAGCACCAGTAAGGGAAAAGGAAAGATGAACAAGTACTGAAGACTTGTAATAGATTCGATAGTTTTATTATCAGACTTTGGTTTAAAGATTGTAATGAAGTTTATTTAAATTCTGCATTTGAATGATTGTTGTTAAATGTTAGATAACCTGGGAGATTTTTATTTAAATTTAATCCTGTATGGGCAAGTTTTATTATTCAATTTATTATAATTGGGTAGTTAGAAATGAATGTTTTGATTAAGTGAACACCAAGTCTTGAGGAAATGAAGGACCAGGATTTGGGGGTGTCACAACACTTCCGCCGTTATTTTTATAAAAAGATAATTATATCGTTTTCTAACTACGACAATACTTCCGTTATGGGGTCCACCAATGATTGTGTCGTCGTACGAATATTCACCGACAAAAAGAATATTCCCCGACCAATCGAATATTTTATAACAACTTGCATACTTTGAAAAATTTATAAATACTACCCACAACTATAACATTATATCAAATTCACACCATAATATTCAAAAAAAATATTTCAAGAAATTTAAATCTTTATTCATAAAATCTGGGGTTTCACACACACACACACACACACACACACACACACACACATATATATATATATATATATATATATATATATTGTATATATACATTAACGATTGCATATTCTTTTTACTAAAATAATATGCTAATAACGTAAATATAAGAATATTTATATTTACATTTTATCACCACTTGAGGTTGTGGTATAGTTTATTTTTCCTATTTTATACATGCAATTATTTATTGTTTTAATAAATCATAATTGTGTTTTAACCCAGAATAGATGGCAAACTTGGTAAAAATAGACTTTTCTATTTTGAAAATCTCTGGAGACAACTATTTGGCTTGGGCACTTGATGCAGAATTGCACCTTAGTGCAAATGAGTTAGAAAAGACCATTGAATCAGAAAATACAGCAACTTCGGCACAAAATGCAAAAGCCATAATTTTTCTTCATCACCATATTGATGAAGGATTAAAGACTGAGTATTTAACAGTCAAAGATCCTTTATCTTTATGAACACAACTGAAGGAAAGATTTGATCACCAAAAATTGGTTGTTCTCCCTAATGCCAAATTTGAGTGGCTTAATTTAAGGCTACAAGATTACAAACCAATTACGGAATATAGTTCCAATGTTTATAGAATAATCTCTACTTTGGTTTTGTGCGGAGATCCAGTTTCTGAAACCCAAATGTTAGAGAAAACACTCTCAACTTTTCATCCCACCAACATGATTCTGTCACAACAATATAGACAGAGTAAGTTCACAAAATTCAGTGACATGTTGTCTATCCTCTTTGTTGCGAGAAAAGAATAATGAATTGTTGTTGAAAAACCATCAAATCTGACTTAACGGGTGCTACCCCATTGCGGATATTAACGAGATGTCATTACAGAAGAATAAGCGTGACAATAGATGGTCATATAATAAGAAGCCTTGGGGGACGACGAAAGAATAAGCGAGGCCATCATAACAACAAATTCGAGAAGCGCGACAATTGAGGCCACGGAAGTGGCAAGTATGCAGGTCGAGTAAAAATAAAGAAAATGCAAGATCGATAAAGAACAAACCGGATGTTTGTTTTAGGTGTGGGATGAAAGGGCATTGATGGCGTACACATAAATGCTGGCAGAGGCATCTGGCTAATTTATTCCGAGGAGTCTCAAAAGAACAAAGTAATGGCGAGGCAAAAACAAACTTTGTTAATCATCAATTGAATATTGTTGATAATCCACCAATGACCGACAATGAGGAAAAGGTTGTTGATATTACTAAACCTTCTGAAAGTATCTTTTGGGATATCGTTTAATTTCTTGTGTTAATTAAACATCCTACATGTATAATATTATTAGTTTTCGTTCAATATGTGGTATGTGTTTATCATGAATAAAATTATATTTGAAGTGTAACTTTTCTTATTTATGTTTTTATATGTGTCAGACCATCTTTAATGGATATGGAGGATATATGTTTGGCAGACAGTTCAACAACTCATACAATCCTTCAAAGTGAGAAATATTTTTCACAACTAATCAAAGCTAAGGGAAATGTAGGAACTATCTCTGGCACATCAAATTTAATCGAGGGATTTGGAAAAGCTAGTTTCATGCTACCAAATGAGACACAAGTTTTTATCAAAAATGCTCTATATTTTAGTAAATCAAGAAGAAATTTGCTTAGTTTTAAAGATATTTGACTAAATGGTTTTCACATTGAAACAACCAATGAGAATGATAATGAATATCTTCTCATCACTTCTACTATTTCTGGAAAAAAGAATATCTTAGAAAAACTTCATTCAATTTCTTCTGGATTATATACTATGAAAATTAGAGCAATTGAGTCTCATAATGTTATGATTCCAAAAATCATAGATCCCAAATCCTTTATGCTTTGGCATAAAAGACTTGGTCATCCAGGTACTTCTATGATGCGTCGTATTATTGAAAATTCTACTGGTCATCCTCTCGAAAATAAAAAGGTTTTTCCTAGTAGTGAATTTTCTTGTGCTGCGTGTTCTCGAGAAAAATTAATTGTTCGACCATCACCAGTAAAAGTTTATAAAGAAGCCCCAAAATTTCTAGAGAGAATTCAAGGAGACATTTGTGGACCTATTCACCCATTGTCTGGCCCATTTTTATATTTCATGGTTTTAATAGATGCTTCAACTAGATGGTCTCATGTTTGTCTTCTCTCTTCTCGAAATTTTGCCTTCTCAAAACTTCTTGCTCAAATAATCAAGTTACGGGCTCAGTTCCCGGATCATCCAATCAAGTCAATTCGACTTGATAACGCAACTGAATTTTCATCAATGACTTTTAATGATTTTTGTATGACTATTGGAATTTTCATTGAGCATTTTGTTCCTCATATTCATACACAAAATGGCTTAGCTGAATCTTTAATAAAAAGACTTCAACTAATTGCACGACCATTAATGTTAAGGGCTAACTTACCTACCTCAGTTTGGGGTCATGCAATTCTTCATCATTCTGCGACCATCATTCGAGTAAGACCAACGGCTCTTCATAAATTTTCTCCTTCTGAGTTATTTCTTGGGACAAATACCCAAATATCACACTTCTTAGAGTTTTTGGAAGTGCGATATATATGTTCAATTGCACCTCCACAAAGAACTAAGATGGGAGCCCAACAAAGAATAGGTATTTATGTTGGTTTTGATTCTCCTTCTATTATCGAGATATCTTGAACCTTTAGCTGGAGATGTTTTTTTCTTGCGTTATGTAGATTGTCATTTTGATGAATCTGTATTTTCACATTAGGAGGAGGAAAGTTTTAAATAAAAACCCCCTACGAAATATCATGGAATGCATCAGATTTAAATTCACTTGATCCTCGTACAGGACAATGTGAAATTGAAGTTCAAAGAATTATTCATTTACAAAATATTGCAAATCAAATGCTAGATGTATTTAATGATGCTAGAAAAGTAATAAAGTCACATACACCTGCAGTGAATACTCCAGCAAGGATAGAAATACCTATTGAAAAATCAATTCCTGGAGAATTGACGAATAAGGTAATAAAAGAATCTAAACCACGCCAGAAGCATGGAAGACCGATTGGTGCAAAAGACACTGTACCACAAAAATCAAAAGCAAATAAGGGAATCCCAGAAGGAATACCCGCTCCAGAAGTAGCACTTATTCCAAGAGTGGGGATAGCCCCAGAAGAGGTTCAAAATCTCAGTGAAGGGAAAAGAGATGAACACCAAGAGATCTCAATAAATTATGTACATGATGAGAAAATATGGGATCAAAGCAAAGTCATGATTAATGACATATTTGCTTTCTCTATAGCATCAGATATTACTTTGATTCTTGACACGGATCCTGAACCATAAAACGTGGAAGAATGTCAGAAAAGAAAAGATTGGCCAAAATGGAAAGATGATATTCAAACTGAGCTACAATCTCTATTGAAAAGAGAAGTATTTGGACCAGTAGTCCAAACACCGCTGGGTGTAATCCCAGTTGGAAACAAATGGGTATTTGTACGAAAGCGAAATGAGAAAAATAAAATTGTGAGATAAAAAGCCCGACTTGTAGCTCAAGGGTTTTCACAAAAACCTAGTATTGATTATCAGGATACATACTCTCCAGTAATGGATGGAGTCACTTTTCGCTTTCTGATAGGTATGGCAACCATGGAAGGTTTGGAAACACGTCTAATGGATGTGGTAACAGCATACCTATATGGCTCACTTGACAGTGAGATTTACATGAGAATCCCTGAAGGATTGAAAATGGCTGAATCACAAAGGCCCCGTCACATATATTCAATCAAGTTACAATGCTCATTGTATGGGTTGAAACAGTCTGGTCGTATGTGGTATAATCGACTTAGTGATTATTGAATAAAAGATGGATATATAAATGATCAAGTATGTCCATGTGTTTTTATTAAGAAATCACAAAGTGGATTTTCCATCATTCTTTGTATATGTGGATGATTTAAATCTTGTAGGTACTCTGAAGAACTCACAAGAAGCTGCTACTTATTTAAAAGATGAATTTGAAATGAAAGATCTTGGAAAGATAAAATTACATTTGGGAATACAAGTAGAGCATTTAGCATCTGGAATTTTGTTCATCAATCCACATATATCTTTGAAAAAAGTCCTCGATCGTTTTCATATGGATAAAGCTCATCCTTGACTACCCAGATGGTTGTTCAATCTTTAGAAGTTGATAAAGATCTATTTGGCCTCTAGAAAGTGGGGAAGAAGTTCTTGGACACGAAGTTCCATACCTAAGTACAATAGGTGCTCTTATGTATCTGCTGGCAATTTGTACATACGACACGATATTACTTTTGTTGTAAACTTGTTAGCAAGATACGAGTTCTTCTCCTACTAAGAGACATTGGGATGGGATCAAACACATTTTAGATACCTCAGGTGGAAGTATAGATCTTGGGTTATTTTATCCAAGAAATTCAACATCATGCAATTGGTTGGATATCTTTGATGCAGGATATTTATCGAGATCCCACAATGGAAGATCACAAAGCAAAGTTATGTATTTACATATTGTGACACGACTATATCACGGAAATCCACAAAGCAAACAATGATGACTACATCTTCAAATCACTCAGATTTCTCGCTATACATGAAGCAATTTGAGAGTGTGTTTGGTTGAGATCAATTATTCAAACATATTCAAAAATCATGTGGATTACCATCAATCAAAGACATTCCTACAATTACAGTATGAGGATATATTTGCATGTATGTATTGCTCAATTTAGAGGAGGGTACATCAAGGGAGATAGAACAAAGCACATTTCACCTAAATTCTTCTTCACACATGAGTTACAAAAGAAGGGTGATATAGATGTGCATCAAATTCGATCATGTGATAATCTAGCCGACTTATTCACAAAGTTGCTACCAAATGCAACGTTTGAAAAACTTCGGAAAAGGATCGGAATGTGTCGACTAAAAGACTTATGACAACATTTCATCAAGGAGTGATGAATTCCTTTTGAGGGGAAGACTGTACTCTTTTTCCTTAGTCACGGTTTTTAACCCAATGGGTTTTTCCTGACAAGGTTTTAATGAGGCAGTTAATTAAAGGATATTTATGTAAAAGATATGTACTCTTTTTCCCTTTGTTAAGTTTTTTCCATTGGTTTTTCTTAACAAGGTTTTTAATGAGACATAATCTTATATCGTAGGGAATCAGGGGAAGTATTATACATGTGATTCCCTTACTTGCTTCTCCCGTACTCTTCCCGTGACTCCCTTTTCCTTCCTTCTTCTCCTTCCTTCCTCATGACTCCTCTACCTTGCTTTATATATAAGGCGGTGCATCTTTCTTGAATGATAATTAAGAATTCTCCTGAAGAATTTCTCTCTCTTTTCTCTTGCTTATTCTCTCTAAATTTATGCAGCAATTATAAGAGTATATTTATACACTTCGCTAAAGTTTTATAACAAAGAGTTTGATTTTATCAAAAACAAGGATGAACCATGTGTGTACATGAAGGTCAGTGGGAACGTTGAGACATTCCTAGTATTATATGTTGATATAGTATGAATAGGGAATGACATACCAATATTACAATCAGTAAATATAAAGTTGTTTAAACATTCCTCCATGAATGATTTGGGAGAAACATCTTATTTATTTGGGATAAAGATCTATATATATAGATTTAAAAGGATGATCGGCTTGACCTAAGAAACGTACTTTCATTCGATGCTAAAAGAGTTTAGCATGATAAACTCCAAAAGAAAGGTTTTATGATTATGAGCCATGGAGTGAATCTCTCTGTATTATCCCCAATGACACCTAAAAAGAGAGATCACATGAGTAACTTTCATGTATGCAATGAAAGGTACGAGATCTGATGTTGATTAGTCATATTCTGGAAAAGATCACTGTAAGATAACGAAAAATATCCTAAAGTACTTAACCGGAACTAAGGATGTGTTAATGATTTATGGTGTGTCTGAATAGAAACTAGACAGCTACAGACTCAAGTTTTTCAAATTGACCAAAACGACAACAAATTCACTAGGATAAATGGTTATCTTGAACGATGGTACAGTGAGTTGGAAAAGGTCCAAAAAATAAAGAGTTGCTGATTTAGTGACAAAGACAAAGTATATAATTGTAAATGAAGCTGTAAAGTTGGTTGTTTGGATGAAAAGTTTATTACAGAACTAGGAATAATTACTAAGTCTCATTTGCGATCCAAACATGTGTTGCAACACTTTTATTTGATTAAAGAAATCATTGAAATATGAGAAGTCACTATATAGAGATAGTGGAATCTCAAGAACAACATTGTAGATCCATTTACTGAAACTTTATCCAACAATAGGACAATCGCACTTAGAGAATATGAGTATGACATACCAAGGAGATTGACTTTAATGCAATTGGGAGATTGAAAGTAATATTCCCTCAAGCCAATCACATTGGATGTGATAAGTATTTACTTTGTAATATTGTTCATTTATTAATAATAGAATTTATACAATACAATAAGCTTTCTTTATTCATGTTAATTAGTTAAATTAATAAATGTGATAAACTCATAGTTTTCGAGCAATGCTTTTAGAATCATGATGTTGATCATGCTAATGAGATTTAAATTCTAGATAGCTCTAAAAGTAAAATGTTCCTAATCGTAATGAATAACTAATGTGGGGTTACTAATTCCGGATAGATTAGTACATACTATGCTTGCTCTGTCGAAGAGGATGATTGATCTCATAATCATTTGTGTGGAGACACTAAAGCAAATATGTAGGTGCTTATTAGAGATTAAGTTCACTGAACATGATTCGCTTAAAGGAACCCTATTGGACTTTTACTTGACTGACAATAGGAGTTCCTATAGTGATAGTTGTATGAGTGATCCTTGAACATGAGATCATTATGGTACCTTGTGTATTCTGAATTATACTTTGTCATATTCCTTAATACTTAAAATTATGTTGTAGGGTATGTTCGGGTATAATAAAGTATATATGGAGGTAGGTGAATGATGAACAAAGAATATAACACTTTTAGTAAAAGGAGAGAATGTGACACCCCAAAATAGGTATACATCACCCATCTTTAGTCGCCAAATACATGGTACAGAAATCAAATACAAACTTCTTTAATACAACAGTCGTGTAAAAATACGACAAAACATAGTTGAGTTTTTACATGAATATTATCTTCTAGACAATATCCAAACTCAAATGGAGTCCTCATTACATTTATTGTCACACTATTTCATAGAATAGTGAGGACTACTATAACACCATCTCGGAACATCACTCCGTTCCCCGACTAGTCCCGGCTACGTTCTCATTTCCTGAAGAGAACAATGAAATCAAAAGGGTGAGCTCAACTAGCCCAGTAAGAAATATTATGACTAAGATAATGCAGAATAAATTATCATTAGCCTTCAACAGTGTTAAAATTATAAAATACAATAAACATCAAGTTTAACTGCAGCGGAACAAGCAATCCATTAGAAGAGTTAAGTAGAGCATGATATCTACTATCTTCTATTATTTAAAAAGTTTTTCATCAAATTTATCACTGAGACTCAGCTTAATAAATAAACCACATCATCGAATCATCCATGCACTACGGGCCAAGGATATTCATGTAATCATCAATGGTCATGATTATACCAAATAATCCCTGGTCATAATCATACCAACAATTGTCTATCAATGCACTACAGGCCAATGAGAATTTTTACCACATCATTTGTAACATTACGGGTCATGATTATACCGAATGATCCCTGGTCATAATCATACCAATCAACAGTCCATCTATGCACGAAGCCAAAGATGACTTTCATCACAATATAAGCATGAGGATGATGACAATGATATAAGAATTCAATTAAAAAAAAGTAAAGGATAAATTTTTAAAGATTTATAATTTAATTTATCCAGAATTCAATAATGTTCAAATTGTCAACATGATACTGCTTAGTGGAGTAAAATTCAAAAATGATATTGTATCAAAAATGATTTGGACCGAAAAGAAATTAATTTTTGTCATGAATAGTACTCTGGGTGAATAGTACTCGGATGAATAGTACCACGTGAATAGTACTTCCTGAATAGTACCCTGTGAATAGTACTTTGTGAATAGTACTTTGTGAATAGTACCGTATAAATGAATAGTACCCATAGACAGTACTCCGGCATAAAAAGCTTAAAATTTAACAAGAATGTGCAGAAAATATCCTTGTAAAATGATACTAGATGAAGCGCAAATGTCAAGGATATTCTACTAATTTCACGGAGTATAGAAGCAATACTATAACAAAATGACGGTATAATCAGGAATACGAGACGAAAAAATATTACTCACATACTACAGAGTATGGAAGAAAATATTATTCCTTATGAATACTAAAAAAAATATCCCTTACCTCAGAAGAAGACTTGATACTAGAGTAATAAGGTAGCAGACTTCTCTTCTTCTTTCTCTCTATAGCTTCTCTCTCTATAATTTCTCTTGTGAGTCTTAGTGAATTGGTGAGAATGAAAGAAGAATGAGCTTTTATTTATAGGAAAATATAGTTTCGATAATTGCACGTTTTGGGGCTCAAAATATTACAGTATAATACCTTCATCTTTTCCTTCATTTTTAATTTAGTCCTGCAAATATTATCAAACTTACACTACCTCCCCTAATAGTACATGCATGTGAATCAATAGTTGTATACATGTGAAATAAATAGTTACAGTATAGTACCTTTATCTATAACTCTATTTTTAATTTAGTCATGCAAGTATTATCAATCTTGCACCACCTCCCCTAATAGTACATGCATGTGAATTAATAGTACATTCATGTGAATAAAAAATTATAAGCATGTGAATTAATAGCAATTAATTTCTCATTTATCCGATTAATTACCCGATTGGTCAATATAACCTCCAGAAATTAATTATTATCAAAATAAACGTCGATTTCCACTAACACTAATAATTCCAAAACAATGGAACTATCAATTTTATCTTTAATCAAAACAAACTTATTCATCATTAATATTATAACTTACAATATTTAACAACCAGGTCATTCCCAGGAAAGAGGGGGCTTTCCGATAAGGATTTCTCCTTATTGGCGCGCAATTAGGTGACCAAACCTTATGCAGCAATTACTGTAGCAATAATTGAGTATAACTGAGTGACTTCTCACGTAATTCTCACGTAAGCATCAATAATCAATACCGTGTGCTACTATGCAACCACGCGTATTATTGTACTTTTATCGCCGGGTAGTTCAACAGTTTAACGGTAAAACTTTTGCCGTTATTTTTATAAAAAGATAATTCTGTCATTTTCTAACTACGATAATACTTCCGTTGTGGGGTCCACCAATGATTGTGTCGTCGTACGAATATTCCTTGTTAAACGAATATTCCTCGACCAATCGAATATTTTATAGCAACTTGCTTACTTCGCAAATTTTATAAATATTACCCACAACTATAATAACATAACAAATCCACACCATAATATTCAAAAATATATTTCGAGAAAAATTAATCTTTATTCAAAAAAGTTGGGGCCGTATAGAGAATGTCCTATGCGATTCGATAAATGACAACTCAGAAATGACACTTTAAATTGATGTGAATTTTTTTAATTTTAGTTGATACAATTATTATAATCGTATATTATATAACAAAAACTATTAATCACAACATTTATTTCATTCTAAATTTTTAAGAGTCATAGTAGTTTTAAAATTAAATATGTCGTCGTTTGACCTCAAAAATCAAATTTTACCTCTAATTTTGAAACGAAATAATATACGCTAAGAAGGGTAGGAATAATGGTAAATTTTAGAATGTATATTAGATTGACCATGATGATTTATTTCTACAAAAGTAGAAAATGGCACATCACATTTATTTGTTATGTATGTAGCGTCAAATGCAACATCACCAAAACTCTTCAATCGTTGACCTTCACCGAACATTTGCATAGTACAAATTCGGGTTAAATGCAAAGTCGACCATTGAACTTTAGTGATTTTTGGGTATTGAGCCCCTTTCTTCCGGTCAACGCAAACTGAGCCCCTTTCTATTCAAAAATTTGGACTTTGAATCCCTAGACTCCACATGTGCGTTGACCTGATGATGTGTCACACGTGGCGCCTATGTGTCACACGTGGCGCCTACGTGTCACACGTGACAGATCTAACGTGATATTTTATATTCTAAATTTACATATGTCTGTTGCTGATGTGGCGTCTTTTGAATTTTTTCCAAAAAATTTCCTCTCCACATATTCGAGCTAGAAACCTCTTGTTTGAAACTTTGGTCATATGACCACCCGAGCACCACGGGCCTAGCTGCTAATAACTTGCTCTTTATATCAAAACATTTTATTCCCCCCCCCAAAAAAAAAATTAAAATACTTTACAGATCCTTCAGACATTCATTTCATTCTTCAGACAAGTCTAAACATCTATTTCGTTCTTTGTCTTTCTCTCTCTCATCCAACTCTCGCATGCACGGAGAAAAATTAGGGTTTCAAAATTTTGTCAAATTGAGGGTTTGTAGTGGGGATAATAAAGTTATTCGAAGGATCTAAAAGTGCTTTGTGGTGGGGGAGATGGTGTAAGTGTCTCGAAATCCCTCTTTATTGATGTTGTCCCTTTATTCTATTCCCCTTTATCTGTCTAATGTGGCCCCTTTATTTACCTTCACATGTCTATTGTCTTGAACTTAATCCCCTTTCCTTGTTTATTTTCAGCTCTTTACTAAAATTGTTTGTTATTATATAAATATCAATTTGATTGGTCCTTATGTTGTGGTCCTTATGTTGTGGATGTTGTCTGGTAATAATTATATAGTCTCGTCTCGTCTGTATCTGTGGTTGTCTTTGTGTTCCATAGTCCAACATGAGATTTCTACTGTAGTTTATTGGTAGTGGAACTCCACCAATAAACTTTTGTCTATTATGTGCTGGAGAGAAATAAAGTTTTGTTTGTCCTGTTATACTGCAGTTTTGTTTGACATGAGATTTAAAGTTTTGTTTGTCTTGTTATACTATAGTTTCCATAGTCTAACATGAGATTTCTACTACAGTTTTGTTTGTCTATCATGTGCTTGAGAGAAATATTTTTTTAATTAATTTTTATGGTATTTTTATTGTAGAAACTTGGAAGTGGAACTCCACCATGGGGGTTTATTTGGGTTCCATCCTGTTTTTCATTATGATTATGGGAAAATTGATAAGTTTCAAATCCTTTGTTTTGAATTGAATTTTGAGAAGCTGAAGATAATGTGTGGGGGTTTTGGGTACACATATGTAATTGGGTTACATTATAGAATGCCTGAAACTATATTCTATGGGCATTTTTCAAATCTTAAAGATGATGATAACCTAAATATAATGTTAGATGATGTTATAGATTATAAATATGTTGAGATTTATCTTGAGCATGATTGTGAAGGGGGTAAACAAGCTAAACAACCTACATAAACTGGACATGCTAGTGATAGGAAAAAACAGGCTAAGAAGGTGAGCTTGATAACTGATATTAGTCACGATGGTGATGTGTTGGTGGAAGAAAATAACTATGAGGACTCCAATTCTTCTAGTGATAGTGATATTCTTCTTGATGAGGAGGAAGAAGAAATGTTTCTAACTGATGATGAAGAAATAATTGAGGCAAGAAAAAAAAAGGGAATATAAAGAACATAAGAAGAAAGTAAAACAACCAACTGTTGAGGGTGGCAAGACTGTTGAGGGTGAGGTCAATGCTGAGGGTGACAATACTGTTGAGGGAGACAATATTGTAGAAGAATAAGATAGTGAGAGTGATGATGATTATTCTAATGACAGTGAAATAGATTGTGACAGTGAAATATATTATGACTCTGATCAAGTAGAAAATGACAGCCCTAAGGAAGCTGACTCTGAGGATGATACACTTATGAATTTCCCAGTGTATAAACCCAACACTAAAATCATGGGGACAAACTTAGAGTTAGGTATGTTATTTGCAAACAAAAAAGAATTCAAATCTACAGTCATTAATTGGTCATTAACAAAAGGTTTTTATTTTAAAATTTGTGAAAAGTGAAAGACATAGGGTGAAAGGGAGGTGTATGAATTCCAAAAATTGTTCTGTTAAATTATGGGGAAGTAAAGTTCAGTTTCAACCAACTTTTCAACTGAGAAAATTGAGGAAAAAGCACAAATATTCAAAGACTTTAGTGAGTAGGCAGGTTAATGCTAAGTGGTTAGCAAAAAATTTGAATACAGAACTTAAAGAATTCAGGAATTGGAGATTGGTTGATATCCAGTCTTATGTGAAAAAGACCTTTCTAGTTTCTGTGTCAATAGAAAAATGTTATAGGGCTAGACAGTTTACTTTGCAAGAGTTGATGGTGAACATAAAAGAACATTATGCCAAGTTGCATAGATATATTGAGGAGTTAAGAAGATCAAATTCTGGGATTACAATTGACTTGTATCAAGTATTTCATACTGGTGCACCTGAATTCAGAAGACTTTATATTGGATTTAAGGCTTGTAGAGTTGGTATGCTAGCTGGATGTAGGAAAATAATTGGCCTAGATGGTTGCTTTCTAAAAGGTTGTTGTGGTGGGAAGCTTTTAAGTGTTGTAGGTAGAGATGGAAATAACCAAATGTTTCCAATCTCTTGGGTTGTTGTAGAGTGAGAAAATAGATATTCGTGGGAGTGGTTTTTGACATTACTTAAAGATGACCTGAAGTTAGAAGATGGTGAAGGGTGGACCTTCATTAGTGATCAACAAAAAGTAATTATTCAACAACTGTTATTTGTTATAAATTTTCTACTTCAATTTTAATTATTATTTCTAATACATGTGATGTTTCTAACATATAATTTTGTGTTTGTATTGCAGGGATTAGCTGGTGCTTTAGATTTTCTATTTCCTTTCTTAGAAACTAGAAAGTGTGCAAGGCATATATATGCAAATCTGAGAAAGAGGTATAGAGGTATAGCTTTGAAGAAATCCTTTTGGAAGGCTGCAAAATCCACAACTAACATTGATTTTGAGGATGAGATGGAAAGAATTAAGGGGTTAGATGAAGGGGATTATGACTTATTGATGGCTAGGACTCCTAGGAAATGGTGCAATGCTTTTTTCAAGATTGATACAAAATGTGACATCGTGGACAACAACCTATGTGAGTGTTTCAATGGATACATAATCCAATCAAGATGAAAACCATTGATTGAATTATTGGAAGATATCAGACAGTTGTTAATGACTAGACTACAACAGAAGAGAGATATAGCCATCAAGAATAAATGGGACATTTGTCCAAGACCAAAAAAATACTTGACATAGCTGTCAGTATGTTGTGTTATACACTGGAGATCTGCAGTTTGAGGTAACATCTAGGATTGCACCTGATGGGTACACAGTTGATTTGAAACTTCGCACATGTACTTGTAAGGCTTGGGAACTCAGTGGAATTCCTTGTGCACATGCATGTGCATCTATGTTCTACATGAGATACAATATTGCAGACTATGTGTCACACTGGTTTAGGGTACAAACATATCTGAGAGCATATTCAGAAATGTTGAGTGTGGTTAGAGGGGAGAGATTTTGGCCAAGAGTTAATATCACTCCACCATTACCTCCTACATTAAAGACACCGAGAGGAAGTAAAGTTGAGAAGGAGGGAGCTGCATGAGGAGTCAAGTGCTGCAAGTCAAAATAAAATTAATAAAACCAAGTCATACAAATTATCTAGGAAAGGCACAATAATGGTATGCAGTACTTGCAAGACAGCTGGCCACAATCGTGTCAGCTGCAAGTTATCTACACAAACAACACAATCAGATGTAAGTATTTTGGTACACACGTGCAAGTTTTTTTAAAATTCTTTTGACTGAACTGTTATTATTAATTGTTAATTATTTTTGCAAGAACAAGTTGTACAAGATAAGGGAGATAGTGGGAAGAAAAGAAAACAAAGAAGGAAAAGAGAACAAGTTGTACAAGATAAGGGAGACAGTGGGAAGAAGAGAAAAGGAGTGAAGGTCTGTCCCTTACATAGTTTGATTAATCATGTTTAGTTACATTGGTAATATTGTTCTAAACATATGTTAACAATTTTAGGAACAAGTTATAATGGATAAAATTGACATGGCAAATAAGGTAGATAGTGGAGCTGATACCAATTCAAGTCACAAACTGGTGAGTTGGGACCTGATTACAATTACTTAGAAATTGTGTTTACTAGTCAAATCTGATTTTCCAATTTTATAGACAAATGTGGCAGACAAAGGTGTAGTTAGAGCAACTGCACTAATCACGAGAAATCGTGCAAGAAAAGAATGGGTCCCTCCTGGTTTTGGTTGTTTCATTTCCCCAAAAACCGGCAACACTTATATTTCAGTAAGTATATGTGAATGATTATTATTGTATACTTGTTTCAGTACATTTCATTAATTAGTTTGTCAAGGTTTTATTGTAGAACCATTTTGGTTTTTATTTTTATACATAGTTTGAGTGTAGAAACCATCCTCTTACAAAATCGATATGGCCACTTGAGCAGTTCAGTGGTCCAACTGCTAGTTCCAATTTGGTACTTCAAACAATTACTTTTCCATAATACAGCGAATCTATGATGATTGAAATAACATCTCTGGTCATCCCTTCCATCAAAATACCTTCTCCTTTTTTAAAAAAAAACTAGTACCCTTCAATGGACTACTTTTCCAGTCTCACCTTTCATTTTAGTACCCTTATTAGTAAAATGTGATATGTACACTTATTGTGTTAACCAACTGTTGTATATAGAGCACACTTGGGGAGATGTTACTTAGTTGGATCTGGCCCAAGGACTACACCTGAACACCATCCACCAAAGCCAAAGACAACTGCACCTAAGGCCACAACAAAACTGATGCCTGGTGCTATGAGAGCGACAATTGCACTTAATAGAAAGACTGAAACAGAGGATTGTTTTATGGCTCAAGCTTTGTATAACAGCTTCAAGGAGACTAGAGGGGGAAGAAGACCAGAGGGTGAGGGTCAGTCAAGTGGAGTGACAAACAAGACTGGTGTTACTCAAGAAAGTGTGAACAAGGAGTAGAATTTTAAGATCTATTAATATATATTATCATTTTGTGTGAACTTTTATGTATGGTATTTTGGTGTTTGTATTATGTTAAACACAAAACTGATACGGTAAGGTTTATTTGGTGTACTGATTATATGGTTTATTTGGTGTATGGTATCTTAGACTCTTATATTTATTTTTGTGTTTATAATCATAACAATGGTGTTACTGATTAAATGAAAAACAGAGTTTCATGTTAAGCTTTTTGTACAAATGTTACAGTTACAATTATAATTAAAGGGTTACAATTTGTTAGGTATGCATTTTTTGTAGGTATTAATTTTCTGACATTTTCTTAACAATGGGATTGAACAATTATGTGCAGTTTGAACAATGGGACTGCAGACTATGAATGAATTAAGAGCTTCATGTCATATTAAGAATACTTGCACTTCTAAGATGAGTGCTCTGTTTTGCTAATTATCAATTTTAAAAAATTGGGATGCTCCCTGTTCATATTCTATGCTCTGTTTTGTAAAAGAACAAATCAAATAATTTGGAATGTCCCCAATTAGTGAGGTAGGCTCTGTTTTGCTAAATAATTATTCAAATAAACACAATTATCAAATTTCATGAATCTACATTAAAAAAATAATTCTTTAAATAATGTAATTATCCAAACAACATTATCCAATCCCCATTTATATATCAAATTTTTTCAAACATCAAAACAACTTAAACTATTTCATGGTTTTTAACATGCTCAAACACATCACAAGAAGCAATCCAATTACAAGTAAGAACCATTTCTCCCTAGTTTGTAAATTCCTTATTTCTTCTTTTAAACACTTCAAATCATTCTTCAATTGGACTTTATTTTTTTCCAATTTCGATACTTGCACTCCCAAGTCATGAGCTTTCTCTTTCATCATCTGTAGATCAATTTCTATGCTCCTCAAATTTAACAGACCCGAATCATTCTCTACCCCAGAATCTTCTAACATGTGGATAAAGTCAATCCATTGAAAAAAGCCACAAAATGCTTGGGTCTGTAGAAAATTAAACATACAATAATCAATTATTACGATTACATGTAAAAATTTAAAATTTTATCAGGGTAAATACAATAACTTACACCATAATTTGAACAACCATACATAAAACTTCCTCCCAACACTGAGTCCCTTTGACGATGTACAAATTCGTACTCGTATCCCACACCCACAATACCTTGGTGATGAAATCCCACTGACTCCAGTGGATATTGAACCTTCCCCAACCTTTTGATGGTTATTTTCTTTAGGGTGCTGCTTTCCTCTTTTCATTCCTCAAGAAGTTCAAGATTACAGCAAGAGAGAGAGAGACGATTACAATGGAACCCTAACCTTTTGCCTCACTTTATAGCAAGAGAGACGAAGGATCTGTAAAGTATTTTAATTTTTTGGGGGGAAATAAAATATTTTGATATAAAGATTAATCCTTGCAAATTATTAGTAGCTAGGCTTGTGGTGCTCGAGTGGTCATATGACCAAAGTTTCAAACGATAGGTTACAAGTTCAAATATGTGGAGAGACATTTTTTGGAAAAAATTTAAAAGACGCCACGTCAGCAACGAACACATGTCAAATTACAATATAAAATACCACGTCAGATCTGCCACGTAGGCGTCACGTTTGACACGTCATCAGGTCAACGCACATGTGGCGTCTGGGGGTTCAAAGTCCAAATTTTTGAATAGAGAGGGGCTCAATTTGCGTTGACCGGAAGAAAGGGGGTCAATACCTAAAAACCACTAAAGTTTAGTGGTCGACTTTACATTTAACCTGGACAAATTCTTTAATCGATTTTCACATCTAAATCCATAGTATAAAAATAATAATTAACAATAATAATAATCATAAAATTAATTTAAAATCAATCTTTTGGACCTTCACAAAATAACTCTTAGTAGTATTAACATCACCATCTGCTAGCCTCAACCGTCTTACTTTCTCAAAAAGTTTCTACAATCTTTCTTCAAAACTGACCAATTTCAATATTCCATATTCTACAATCTTTCCCAAAAATTCACAAATTTTAGGATTTAAACTAAAATTCTTGTTAAATTTAGGGAAGTAAACTAAGGAAATTTATATGAAATCAGTTCTCATGGCTCAAACATATAATTAAATTTAGGAAACAAATATTTCCACAATGAGATTTGATATTTTTTTTCATGGATAAATGGGCAAAAATGCCCCTGACGTTTTCTCCGAAGTCCCACTTTCTTTTTTTCCAAAAATACACTTAACGTTGTAAAATTAGGGTCAACTGTACCCTTCCTGTTAACAGACCTGCCACATACACTAATTGTACCCCTATTGTTAACAGACCTGCCACATACATAACGTGACTGACACTGATAAATTTTGCTGACGAGGCTAAAGAGAGAATATGCCAAAAGTGGGAAAAACCCTAATCAAGCCATGGTTTCCGATTTAGTTCCACACACAAAGCTCACACCAATTTCTACTCAAGAAGAAGATGACCCACCAAACCCTACTAATTCCATTCTCTCCTTTGCCACATATTCCTCCTTTGAAACCCTTCATCCTTCGCCACAATTTGTTTTAATTGATATAACTTTTAACTCTGCAGAAATTTTGAGTGCTTTTTTTTTATTTTCTTCTTCATCACTTGAAGAATCTGTAGCTTCACATTCATTGTAGTAAATCCGAACAACCCTTGGAATTTTAAGGCTTCTTTTGGTTGAAAACTGATTTTTTGAGGTCTCCATCGGTGGAAAAGGAAACAGTTTTGAAGTAACGGTCCGATGAACTTTGTATTTGATTAGGGGTGAAACGCTTTGGTTCATTTCGGGTGAGTTTTGAAAGATCAGTTACATGGAGAGGAAGTGTAATGAAACTTTAAATGAGAAAATGAAAATAAGCAATGTTGATAATTGCTAGTTTAATGGGGTTATAAACCCTCCCTGTTTTGATTAAATGAGAAAATGAAAATAAGTCGTGGTTGGGCAAAGTCATCCAAAAAGAAGGAATCAAGTGAATTAAGTTCCATTCCCAGGTCCATTCCTTGCCCAATTTCAGAATCAAGCTCCATACCTAGGTCCACTCCTTGCCCCATTTGAGAATCAAGCTCCATTACCAAGTCTAGACCTTGCCCAATTTTAGCCAATGCTAATGCATCATCTGCAGGACCCATATCCAACACATCCTTCTCCACTGCAACAAATTCTTTCACCGATGATGATGGTTCCATTTCGAGGACTGAAGATGGGAATGTGTGAGAAATTTAGCCCCAAATTCCTCAAATCCAGCAGGTTGATTTTGGGGCTTGTACAAAACAACCGAATTAGAGTTCTTGCAACTCTTCCCAGAGTCTGCAAGCAGAGCATCGAACTCTAGCCTTTTCACATTATAAGCATGAATGATAGCCTACTTCAAAGAAATGTTGTAAGTATTTCAACCAAATCCTTTTCCCTGAAAAGGATCTCTCGATTTTCTTGATCCATTTACCTCATTATCATTGTCGGGCCCCTCTGTATCTCGTGCTAGAGGGACGGGGTCGAATTTTATGTTCCGATTGGGTTTTTGTTTTCATGATACCGATTTAGGTTACTTTCTTCCCATGATTTTGGTTTAAATTGATTTGATCTTGTTTTGACTTTGAGTTTCAATAATCAGACCTTTGTTTCATGATCTTTGTACAGTTCTACGGAGGATGAAATTGTAGATTTTTTTTTTTGATTTAAATTATAAAATTTGTTATTACATTTTTGCCCTTTTCAAAAGTCATGATTATTGGGCTTGAGTTCAGGTGGCTGTCTCGTCAGCAAAATTTATCCAAATGTCAGTCACATTAATCTAGGTGACATGTCTGTTAACGAGAGGAACACAGTTTACCTAATTTTGTAACGTGAAGTTTATTTTTGAAAAAAAAAATTCAAGATGAAAGTGGAACTTCGCGAAAAACGCCATGAAAATTTTGTTTGCCCTTTTTTTCATAGCGCTCTCTCACGTGGTCTATTCACTATTCATATCAGGAGAGATTTGGGCGAAACTGCGACCATCATTTACACTATTCTTGTAGACTTTTGCTTAGACTGCAAAAAAATTCTTCTCCTTCAAGCTCTCGACGGTTTCCTTTAGGCCATCCTCGAGCGAAATGTAGTCGATCCCCAAGCTTTTTGCTTTTTCCTTGGAAACTTGATATGTTGGGACAAACGGTTTGTCATCTGCACACCTGCAATTTAAAAAATGCATAAATAAATATAACAAAAAAAATCAAAGAGAATATTTCTCATTTTTGTTATGATCTACAATTGTAATGCAGTGAATTTTCAAAGATGGCGCTTGGAGTTTATGCAACATAAAAGACAGTATTATATGAAGTAGACTTGGTGGTAAAGTAATAATACATACAGAAAAGTGGAAAACCTTATGCATAGGAAGTAAGTGATTATGTGTATTTGGTGGTTCAAAATATTATAAATGAAACACGGTAATCAATACAGAAGCTTTCAAGAAGACGTTTAAACTTTAACAAAGACCCGTTTCCGGTTATGGAGGGAGACTAATTACCATAGAAGATAAATGCATTACTTTGCATAAAACAAAGTTCAGGTTTCCATAATATTTGGCGTTGACATTGTGTAGCTTACTTCAACCATATTATGAGCCGGGCTTGCGGGCAGCCTGGTTCGTTTACAGCTCTAGTATTGAAGAATATTTATGGAAAAAATAGAGTGCATCTCTAATTTTAGTTTGATTGTCCTCAATTCGGAGTTCTTCACCCCAGAACATAGATCTCATATGAAGAAACCCCTAAGAAAGAAGGGTCTAATAAAACAGAATTCATTAGTTGTAAACGAGGTAATCACTAGACTAAATTTATTTGGTCAAACAAATGGAGATAACAATCACAACTAGTTCAAGTAGATGGGCATCAATTTTTATTTGGACTGCATAATACCTATGGAGTTGCAGTAATTTTTATGAACTTACTTGTCTGGAATTTGGAGAGAAGGATATAGCTTGCGTAATTTATCAACAACTTCTGAATAATGTGCAGAACTCTCAACTAAACAATATCTTCCACTAGCTGAAGGAATCTCAAATGCTAGAATATGAGCATTGGCGACATCTTTAACATTAACGAATCCAAAGCTAGCATTTGGATATGTTTGTGCTCCTGCATAAGTAAAATGGTAAATAAACATGACCAGATATTTATATCAAGTCAGTTAAGAAACTTTAGTCCGACATACCAGCAAAATTATATGTCAGTTTGTTACCATCACTTTAGATATCTCATATCAGAAAGTGCTTCAAGACTCGTGATTCCATGGGTAAACAGAATTAAAAGGGAAAAGAGGAAAGGAGAGGGCTTGAAAGAAGTTCCCGCCATTTTGTATTATGGAATGGGCAATAAAAAGAAAAGGCAAAAGGGCATAGATTCTCTCTGGGCCCACGTTTTCCAGATGGGATGGAGGAAAAGAAAACAGTACTCCGAACTCACATGAATATGCTATTATAGCAACATCATTCCAGAAGATATACTTCATCAAAGATTAAAATAGTTCTTTTCAAAATACTATTAATTGCAGACAAAGTTGTCAATACATCTTGAAAAAGGGCACATACCGTTAATTAGGTTCAAAATTGGAGCAGCGCTTGTGTTCAGAGTTGGCTGTAAAAGAGGGCCAATAACCATTGCTGGATTGATTGCAACCATGTCAATGCCTTTTTCTTTTACAAAAAATTTCCATGCAGCATCTTCAGCTAAAGTCTTTGAAAGCGCATACCAATGCTGGTAGAAGTGACAAACAAAGAGGAGAGAGGGGAAAATAATTCAAAATCTAGTGTGAAAAAAGAAAGGGTGTTATCGATGCAAATAAAGAGAAACCAAACAAGCATGTTAGAAACAATGTTGTCCAAATAGGATAGCTATTTCCCACTCTACATAGTATGAAATACAAGCAAGAAGCTAAGGTAGCCAATAAATGCAATGAATGATAACATCATATCGTACAATGAGAATGTGTATTGCAAAGAAGAGAGGAAGATTCACTAACTTGGTTAGAAAACTTAGAATCACCTGATCTCATTAATGTTCCTCTAGATTGGTGTTGATGGAACGAGGCTACGTGCCAACTAGAGTTATATTGAAAGGTTAGCTTCCAAAACTTATATTAACTAGCTAAAACACTTTGTAAGAAACCAATTTGTATATTCTCTGCTACAAAATGTTATCTTGGCTTCCACCAATGATGATCATTTGGGCCTTTCAAGTTCAATCACCAAGTAACTGACATAACACATATTTTGCCAATCAAACAAGGGACTTTATTCAATTAAGAAATTGGAAATAAACAACTTAACTCAATATTAAATTTGATATTATTACCGTGGAAAACATTGTCTAATTGGAGGCTTATGAGGAATCAACGTGGTACTGTTTCCATTTCATGGGTATAGGTGTCACAGTCAACTCATTTTAGAAGTGCTCAAGTGCAGTGCTCCTATTACAGAAGCTTGAATTTTTTCTCCTCTTTTGTGTTTTGCATTCGTTAGGGAATAAATTGAGAACCTATAAAAGACTCCAAAAGTTGGAATATTTTGGTTATAATTCATTCCTTGATTTACACAACTCAATAGAAGGGGACTAGATCTGGGCTCTTAGATAGAAACTCTGTGAACAGAATTACTTGCCTGAGTTGCCTCACTAGAATTTTAGATATAGAAATATTTCATCTTCTTAATTTGCAACTAGCATATATTAAGGTCAACTCCTTAACCCGGTATAAGAAATTCTAGTTCTACGAGATGTTTTGATAAAGGATCAATGTAACAATCCGGGTCAAATCCGAGTCCAGAACAAATCTTAGGTCAAATTTCGAGTCCGAATCAAATCAAATCAATCCAAACAAGACCTTAAAACACTAGCTCAATAGTATCTTTTTTAATCATCTTAGCGTACCATAAACTCTCCCAAAAGGCCATAATTGAAGGTACTATTGCTAGTAACTTAATATCTGATATACAGACAAATTCTTCCCACATGTTTCGATGTGAGTGGGAGTGTGGGACTGGGGTGTTATAATCAATGTATATATATAAGCTTGTACAGTTGGTTTGCAAATGTAGCATATATTAACGTCAACTCCTTAGCTAGTTCTACAGAATGCTTTGTAGAAGGATCAATACTTAGTTATAAGCTTGAATGGCTATCTTTTAGAAGCTAATTCCATCTCTGAGTCATAGATCTTGCAAGCTGCCATAGACCCTGTAGAACAGAAAAGTCTTCTACTTAGATGACTTCTTTCCTCAGGGATTGAGGAATGACATTCCAATAAAATAACAGGTGTCAGTTGTCATCCATAGAGAACCACTGTTATCATACTGAATATATTTAAATTAAACTTTAATAAAATTAATTTTTTCTTACTGCAGGAATTAGGACTTGAAACCTACGCATCACCCTCTGAGGGCAAGAGTCGAGAGATACAACTTCACATACTACTATTTTTACGATAAATTGCTCAAGCGAACAATCACTAGAGTATTTCTTTAGCTATTAAGCTTGTAATCCATGAGTTTAATATAACTGAACAGAATTCACTGACCAAGTATATTGCCTATTCCAACTAATCCTTTCGGACTAAGTATTTTGGCTACTCTTTCAGCCAAAGCAGTTTTGGCTTCTGTCAAAACTATATTCAACGGATGAATGGAGATTCATATGCTGGAGAGTGATCATTACAGTGCCTATTTTAACGTTTTCAAACATTAACAAATTTATGTAAACAAACCACTTTTTTTTTTTTGAAAATATAATTACCCAACTAAAAACAAGAGACGCTCCAATGATTGTCTGATTTTGAAATAGACATAAATCATGTGAAGGTGCACCATAGTGGTTATTTTAAAACGTAACAGGTAGTATCTCGTGTGCAAACCAAATTGACTTATATGGAAAAAAAAGAAGCTACCCACATTCATTTCCTTGCAGACCTCAGGATCTGAAAACCATGTCTCATCAACTACCACATCAGGAGTCCGAGGCCTACCATTGTATACAACTGCAGCTACAGAAGAAGTCAAAACCACTCTTTTGACTGATGGAGCTTTAACACATGACCCAAGAACATTAAGTGTCCCCTTCAGCGCAGGATCGATCAATTCTGTCTGAAATGAGAAGGGAAGCAGTTGTGTCACTATCTGCAAAATTTGTACTTGGACACTTTTAGGGCATGCCCTAATTCTAACAATAATATTTGAAAATCTATTACCTTTAAAAGAAATTTGAAATTTGTATTTACATACTTCTTCCACTTTTCACTGCCTCATAAATAATGGATATGAAAAATACATGTACGTACAACAGTAAAATAAGAATATGGAGAGGACCTGTGGATCATCGACTGCATGGGTAGAAGGAGATGCTGTATGGAAGACACCTTCACAACCATTAACCGCAGCATCAAAAGAACCTTCTTCCAATAGATTTGCTTTGAACAAGTGGAGTCTATCCTTAGCTCCATCAAGTGCAAGCAAGTGGTCTGTTCTCTTTGGATCATCTAAAGAAGATGGACAGGAGACTTCCCATTACTTTTGGTAGTTATTTAAGCACAATATGATAAAGATGTTTCCATTTATGCTGGAAGTATATTTTTTACATTACCCTTATTAATTCATAAGTACATAGTGCGAGTATTTTTTTCTCATGTGCCTCCATTTTTTTACCTAACACTACGCTACATGCACTCTTCTGAATTGTTTGAATTACCCACATTGGACACTCGACACTCGACACTCGATCCACGGAAAAGGGTATTGAATGTGTTCGTAACCCACACTCAAATTGGACGCTTCAATCCTTTTAGTTGCACATTGGAAAGAGAGTAAATTCTTGTATTCAATAATTAAGAAGGATACATGTTTCTTCACTAAAAAAAATGGAACTCCATCTTCCTCAATATATATATCCCATCTTGTACATCAGTATATGACTTACTAAGATATACCTTTGACTATAATTAGTATAAAATTATATAACTACATATAATGTAGTTAAATTATGGAACATGTGCCTGACATATTCTTACCCCAAATTTTGAAATTTCTGAAGCGAGTCTCCCTATCCTAAATTTGGCGTTGAAGAAAGTCAACATCTGGACGCATACCTACAACTGACAACGACAGCCACACCAGTGTCAATGTAACAGAGGCCTCACGATATACTTGAAGGTTCAGTGAAAATATATTCTGATGACTAGAAGCTTTAATGTATTATAAATATGTTTTACAAACTGCCTTACATAAACAACTACTCACGCAATGTATTTTCACTTCATTCAAAAACCAATAAAACAATTTTTTTTATCTAAGAACAAGAGAAGGACAATATTTAGAAAACGTGAATGATTCAAATACCCCTAAAACTACATGAGGCAGACCATAATTGAGTAATCATATTATTCCTTGTAGCCGGAGAAATCTAGATGCACAGGTGGTTATCTAGTAAATTCACTAGCATGACAACCCGGGAAAAGAAAGAGCTGAAAATGAAGAGAGCCATGTTTTTGTGAGCACAATGTTGTTAAATTATGTAGCTAATTTTTTTTGTAATCTAATAAAATGATGTTGCTAATGTCTGCTACACAACTTTCACTAACAGAAACAAGAATACGCATATAAAAGTGTAACTAGCTATTTATGAAATATCATGCAGAAGAGGCAATATAACAAAGTTATGGTCAACCAAAAACCCTACTAGCTGAATGAGCAAGATTACAACATAAGAACTATCCTCACTCTAAGAACCTATCATAAATATGGTGTTCACCTCAAAGAAACCCATCCTCCCTCAGTAAGAAAAACTGATGTAAGGAGCTTCAAACTCAAATGCTAGCAGGAAAGATATTATAAGACTTTAAGTATATCTTAAGAGTATTTCTCTGCACAGATTGGACCTTAAATGCAATAGCCTATTTGTATTGTTTAGTTCATTTCTTGATCAAGTTTCACTTGCGCAAAAAGTTGTCAATTTTAATAGAAATTTGACAGTATTTTATTTTATAAAAAAATCTATTTAAAAATATCTAGTTTTAAATCTCATTGTCCCCTGTAGATGAACATTCCAGAGCTTGTAAAAACCATCCCACATGCAGGTTAAATAAGTACTTATGTTAATTGGCTCTTCTGCTTATACAGTTGGAACTTTACTTCAATCTCATGAGAAGGGGAAAAAGCAAAATTGAAAGGGTTGGTGTACCAACCATCGAACAAGTGCTTAGTTGACCAACTTACGTATCAAGCCAAGAAGATGCCTACAAACATCACACTCATACCTATAGAAGGAAACAACAGCTAATCCTTGTACATAATATCATTGAACAAATTGCTTAATTATAGGAATCAAAATATCATGTATATAGCTGCTAATCAGCTATTGATTATAGGAATTAGATGTAAATACTTAATTCTAGGAGACTGACTTCCTGAATTATCTCCACAACAATTGTATATATTGACCTCTTGGAAGTAATACAATTATCATTGTATCTATAATCATTGTATGGTATCAAAGCAGTGATCCTAAGCCAAACTTTTCTCTTTCTCTCTTCTCACGCCTAACCTCAACAATGGCCTCACTAGATCAACCACCTACTGCCACCTCTCATCCAATTATTCCCAACCTTCATGAACCTAACCATCCTCTTATTGCCATAAACATCTCCTCTCATTCCACCATAAAACTCACATCCACAAATTATCTCTCATGGAAATTACAATTTCAAGCAACCTTGATCGGCTACAATCTTGAAGGTTATATTGATGGTTCGATTAGTGCACCCTCTCCCACCATTATCACTGATGGCAAGAAGTCACCAAATCCAGTCTTCCAAACATGGCATCGACAGGATAAATTAATCTTCAGCGCCATGGTCGGATCCTTATCGGCTACAATTGTTCCACTCCTAAACCGTGCTACCACCTCTCGTGATGCCTGGATAATTCTTGAAAATACCTATGCAAAGCCCACTCGTGGTCATAACAAGCAAATTAAGGAACAATTAAAGCATCCAATCAAAGGCTCACGTACCATTAGCGAATATATGCAATATATTCGGAGCCGTGCGGATGAACTTGCAATTCTGGGCAAGCCATATGATGAAGAGGATTTGATTGAAAAGGTACTTGAAGGTCTAGATGAGGAATACAAATCTATCGTTGATGCCGTCAATGCTCGAGATACGACCATCTCATTTAATGAGCTTCATGAGAAACTCTTGAACAAGGAAACTCGTGCGTCAATCTCAATCATCACAACCAACCTCTCTTCCAAAGAACAAAGAATCCAACAACCTGCTCGCCCTCGAAACAAACCATGGCGCCCCTCACTTCAATCCCTCACCTCAACCATCACCAAATCAATGGTCGTCATTTACTACTCGAGTCGACAGACTCCACCTCGCTCCTTACTTGGCACATGTCAAGCATGTAGTACTCAGGGGCACACACCAAACGATGCCCACAATTTCAATTAATTTCCACTCCATCCAATTCACGTTATTCACCAACAATCCCATATCATCCGGGTTCACCAACAAAACCAAGATCATCATCTCCATGGCAACCCCAAGTCAACTATAAACACCGACACATCCAACACTCCATCATGGCTTCTGGACAGTGGTACCTCTCACCATGTCACCACCGACCTGAATAATCTTTCTCTTCATGCACCATACGCTGCCCATGATGATGTCATGATTGGCGACGGCACGCCTTCAAATTACCCACACTGGTTCTACCTCCCTCTCTTCCTCCACACACAATTTTGAATTACATAATGTTCTATGCGTTCCTACTATGAAAAAGAATCTTATTTCCATTTCTCAAATGTGCCTCACCAATAATGTTTCAATTGAATTTTTACCTTCTGGTTTTCTGGTGAAGGATCTCAGCACAGGAGCAGTACTTTTGAAGGGACCAACTAAGGATGGGTGGTATGAGTGGCCCATTCATTCTCCAAACAAATCACCTCTAGTTTTCTTCTCCAGTGTCAAAACAACAACTGCTGAGTGGCACAATCGTCTAGGTCATCCTGCCTCTCCCATTTCCAAACATGTCGTCTCAAAATTTCAATTACCAGTTTTTGTCTCCACACCAAATAGTCATTGTAATGCTTGCAGTTGTAATAAAAGTCATAAGCTTCCATTTTCTACTTCTTCTATTGTCTCTACCAAACCTCTTGAAATAATTTTCTCTCATGTTTGGACCTCTCCTATGCATTCATATGATGACTTCAAATATTATGTAATTTTTGTTGATCACTTCACCAAATATGTATGGTATTATCCTCTTAAACGGAAATCTCATGTACATGAAGTCTTCATACGTTTCAAGGCGCTTGTTGAAAATTATTTCAATCACAAAATCAAAACATTATACTCTGATAATGGTGGTGAATATCAAGCACTTGCTTCAACTTTGGCTACGACTGGCATCACTCACTTAACCACTCCACCACATACACGAACACAATGGATATTCGAAGACGACATCGCCACATCAGAGAAACCGGGTCTCTTTACTCACACATGCCTCCATTCCACTAATCTACTGGCATCATGCGTTTGCCACAGCATTGTACCTCATAAATCGCCTTCCTACACCCACACTCAACATGTGCTCGCCATTTGAAAAAATCTTTCGCATCACACCCAACTACTCTAAACTCAAAACTTTTGGTTGTCTTTGTTATCCATGGCTTCGACCATACAACAATCACAAACTTGAAACACGATCCATTCCTTGTGTCTTCCTCGGCTACTCCTCCACTCAAAGTGCATATTTGTGTCTTAATACCAACTCATCTTGCATATATATTTCTCGTCATGTCCAATTCGTCGAATCAGTCCTCCCCTTCAACTCCACTCACTCTCATCTCCGTCGTCCCGAGTCAACTACCACTTCTCAGTGGTTACCACCTGCCTACATAATTTCTACTCAATCTCCCGAAGCACTCAACACCTCATCCGTGCAAGGTCCCTCCAATGTTGCTCCCGTACGCTTGCCACCGACACCAGTACATCCCACCACTGTTGATCACTCTTTGGTTCCTCCCATCCGAACCCCATCCGATCACTTCCGCTCTCAACCATCCACCACCCGACCCCATCCGATCCCATCCGAATCCCATCCGACCCCATCCGATCTCATTCGACCACCATCCAACCCCACCGGCTCACCTTCCGATCGATCGTTTACCACCACACGTTCATCATCTGACCCCACACACCTGACATCTTCTTCTTCATCTATACCCCATCCCGACCCAACCCAACTGTCATCATCCATTGGCTCCGCTGACCTAGAGCCACTTAACATCCATTCTATGACCACACGAGCCAAAAATCATATCCACAAACCTATCCAAAAGCTCAATCTTACTGCTCAACTCCTCCCTTCTACTGACCTTGAAGTCTTGAACCCACAACCGTGAAACAGGCTCTAAAAGACATCACATGGCGTCGTGCAATGTCTGAAGAGTATGATGCTCTTGTTCGGAATGGGACATGGGAGCTTGTTCCACCCAATCAAGCTCACAATATTGTTGGATGTAAGTGGATTTTTCGTACTAAACGTTTACCCGATGGTTCTGTTGACAGGTATTAAGCACGTTTAGTAGCCAAGGGTTTTCATCAACGCCCGTGCATCGACTATCATGACACTTTCAAATTTCGTTATAAAACCAACAACAATTTCATTTAGTTCTCACCATCAGACTTAGTCGTGGATGGTCACTACATCAACTTGACATCAATAATGCTTTCTTACAAGGTCATCTCAATCAAGATGTCTTTTATGATACAAACCCTGTGCTTTATTGGTAGAGAATTTCCGATCATGTGTGCAAATTCAAGTAAAAGCTATCTATGGTTTGAAACAAGCTCATGGCATGGTACCACGAAGTTACTTAAGATTTCTTCTAGTCAAGGCTTCACCAATTCCCATGCGGACACTTCTTTGTTCGTCTTCAACAATACACATATCATGATCTACTTCATAGTATATGTTGATGACATCATCATCACCGAGAACGACACATCCACAAAGGCAACGTTTTGTCACTCAACTTGCGGCCCGCTTTCTCTAAAGGATCTCAGCCTCTCATATTTTTCGGGTATCAAGTCCTTCCACATCCACATGGTCTCTTTCTCTCACAACGCCGCTACATTCTACGATCTTCTCACACGCACTCATACGATCGATGCCAAGCCGCACCTTACACCTTTAGTAACCGATCGACTCTCGGCCTTCACAATGGCACCACTCGACCGATGCTTGAAATACGAACTATAGTTCGCGCCTTCAATACTTAACTCTCACAAGGCCCGACATCAGATTTGGTCAGAATAAGCTCTCTCAATTCATGCATCGCCCTACCACCAGATCATTAGAATGCAACCAAACGACTATTACGATATCTTTGTGGTACCTCTAATCATGGAATTGTACTTCATCGCAACCCAAACTTCTCTCTTCATGCCTTCTCAGATGTTGATTGGGCTAGTAACAAAGACGATTTCACATCCACTAGTGCTTACATTGTTTATCTTGGTAGCAGTCCCATTTCTCGAGCTCAAGAAACAACGCGACGGCCGCTCGATCGTCAATGAAGTCGAGTAGTATCGTGCTTGATTAAGCAAGAACTCTTTCTCGAATTAACTTGGGTCTGTTCCCTCCTTACCGAACTAGGAATTCGAACTTCGACAGCTCCGATCATCTATTGTGGCAATATTGGCGCCACTTATGTGTGTTCCAACCCCATCTTTCACTCTCGGATGAAGCATGTAGCTATTGACTTTCATTTCATCCGCGAACAAGTCCAAAGGGACGCCCTTCGTGTCGCCCATGTCTCTTCTACAGATCAGCTGGCTGACTCACAAAGCCACTCCCGCGTACTCAATTTCTTAATCTCAAGGACAAGATTGGAATCTCCACTCGGAGCTCCAACTTGAGGGGGCATATAGAAGAAACAAACAATCATAGAACAAATTGCTTAATTATAATCAGAATATCATGTACATAATATCAGCTATTGAATAGGAATTAGATTAATTATAGAGATATCATGTACATACTGTTAATCCTGAATTATCTCCTGAATTATCTCCACAACAATTGTATATATTGACCTCTTGGAAGTAATACAATTATCATTGCATCTATAATCATTATAATACCATCTTCTTCTTCTTTTTTGTACATCTTCTAGTTCTCAAGAAATTCATCATACACAGAAAGTATAAGTCATAAAATATTGCCCGATTACCAATTATAGCTATACTTGACTTTTTGACTTTTTCTAATAACTTTTTCTCGATATTTAATTTTATTTGTAATTTTTTCGTATAACAAAGTTTAATCTTAGAAAACAAATGAGAAAAATTATTGAACAATATTATGTTTATCCATTAACTTTACTAAATCTAATACAGAACTACTAACTTTTATATAAAAACATATTCGAGTTTATACAAGTGACTGTAGAGTAATTGACCTGTAAAAAAACCAAACTAAAAATACCAGAGAATTGAAAGAAAATCCAGAACACATCTTTCGTAAAAACCTTTTTTCCTAAACCATTTCCTAAAAATCTCTTGTGCCGACCCACCAACGCTCTGATGATCACAGTCAATAAACAAACAGACATTCATAAAAAAAACAATTGACCAAAACCATTAATCCGATTATCATAGTCAATAAACAAACGCTCATTCATCAGAAAATGATAACAAATGAGAAACCCAATTGAGACCAAAACCCATAGTTTAAACATATACATACAAAACACATCCATCAAAAAACAGGCCCATATAAAACACAAAAACGAAATTGTGTGTAAAAGAGAGAAAAAGACTGACTGGGATCACGAACGGAAGCTTTGACAGTGTATCCACGTTGAAGCAAGAATTTTACGAGCCACGAAGCTATGTAACCGGACGCTCCGGTCACACACACCGTTTTCCCCACTCCGCTCATTTTCCTTTTGGTGCGGCTTTTGAGCAGTAGTTTTGTCATTTGTGCGAGTATATATTATCCCTTCAGAAACCGCCAAAATTTGCATGTTTGGATTAGACACCAATATTAAAATTAAAATATAATAATGTCTCTCTCACAAGAAAATACATTTACAAAATTTATTTATTTTTCTATTTTGAAATTGGGAATTAGGGATACAACTAAGGCGCAAATTAAAACAAACAGTTCGAGTCGATTTGGGCTCCACTAAAAAAAATACGAGCAATTTAGATTCGTTAATAATATAATTTAAATCTAAATATAAAAAATAATTTAAATAAAAATATGAGTAGAATCTAAATAAGGTTATACTCATTTAAGATTCAAACTACTCGAATTCTCGATTATAATTCGATACATATTCGATTAAATACTTGATACATTTTGTTATAATATATACTTGATACATTTTATTTTTGTAAAGTGTAATAGTAAATATATTTTTTCATTTCTACGTAAAATAATAAATTCAATTTATAATTATATTTATTATAAAGCTAATTATTATGTGGAGACTCGAATTCGAATTTGAATTCGAAGCTCGCGAGTAGTTGTAATATAATTCGATCCGAGTCGGATCGAATTCGAGTAATGAATATTCGAGTCGAATCTGAGTAGAGTTTTTCAAATACAATTCGAATCTGAAGTTGAAATTGAGTATGAATTTAACTTTTCGAGTCGAATTCGAGCAACTCTATGTTCAATTCAGTTCAATTCGTTTACACCCTTAGATACATGGTCTGTTCGGCTAGCCACGTTTCCGAGGACAACGTGTGCAACGTTTGGACCTCCAAACTTACCACATATGTGACGCCCCCAAAATAGGTATACACAACCCATTCTGAGTTGTCAAATATATGGTACAAAATTCAAATACAAACTTAATTATACAACTGTAGTGTAAAATACGACAAAACATAGCTGAGAATTTTAACACGAATATTGTCTCATAGACAATATCCAAACTCAAATAGAGTCCTCATTACAATTATTATCACACTATTTTATAAAATAGTTAGGACTACTACAGCCACCATCTTGGACCGTCACTCCATTCCTCGACTAGTCCCGGCTATGTTCTCATTTTTTGAAGAGAACAACTAGCCCAGTAAAGAATATTATGACTAAGATAATGCAGAATAAATTATCGTTAGCCTTCAACATTGTTAAACTGATAGAATACAATAGACAACAAGTTTAACTGCAGCGGAACAAACAATTCATTAGAAGAATCAAGTAGAGCATGATATCTACTATCTTCTATGATTTAAAAGTTCATCATCAATATTTTATCGATATAACACAACTCAATAAATAATCCACATCATCGAATTATCCATGCACTACGGCCAAGGATATTCGTTAGTATCACATCCATGAATTATCCATGCACTACGGGCCAATTATATTCATTATTATCACATCAACGAATTATACATGCACTACGGGCCAAGGATATTCGTTAGTATCACCAGTAGTCATGATCATATCAACAGCTGTCCAGCAATGCACTACGGGCCAATGATGGCTTTTACCACATCATTTTGTAACATTACAGGTCATGATTATACCGATACATAGTCATACTCATACCAATCAACAGTCCATCTATGCACTACGAGCCAAAGATGACTTTCATCACAATATAAGCATAAGGATGATGACAATGATATAAGAATTCAATTAAGTGAGAGCAAGGATAAATTTTAAAAATTTATAATTCAAATTATCCAAAGTTCAAAAATGTCCAAATTGTCAACACGATACTGCTTTGTGGAGTAAAATTCAAGAATAATATTGTAACAAAAATAATTTGGACAAAAATGAAATCAATTTTTGTTATGAATAGTGCCCCGGGTGAATAGTACCAAAGTGAATAGTACTCCGTGAATAGTACTTTACCCCGTGAATAATACTTCGGCATGAAAAGATTAAACTTTAACAAGAATATTCAGAAAAATATCTTTGTGAAATGATACTAGATGAAGCGCAAATTTCAAGGATATTCTACTAATTTCAAGGAGTATAGAAGCAATACTTAACAAAATTAGTGTAGAATTCGGAATCTGAAATGAAATAATATTACTTACATACTACAGAGTATGGAAGAAAATATTATTTCTTACGAATATTGAACAAAAAAAATATCCCTTACCTTAAAAGAAGAGTATTTCTGACTGGTATGGCGGGGATATTCTTGAAAAAAACTTGCATTATTTTCTACACTCAAAGCTTCCTTAAACTCTAAAGAAATATGCTCAATATTATAGAAGAAGAATTCTCTGATTCTGGTGTGATTAACAATTCTAAACTAAGCATCCTATTTATAGGAGAATGGAAGGATACTATTTAGAAGGGAAAAAAATCACAGACGCACAGTGCAGAAATTCGGACGAATTCACAGGCAAATTTTTAAGAAATCACGTGATTTTTACTATGTTGCACTATGCAAATACTATATAGTACTATGCATAATAAAATATAATATATTCTATTTTACATAAAAAAAAATAAAACTTATATATATATATATATATATATATATATATATATATATATATAATGAGATAACTTTCTTCCGACGATTTTGAAACCTGAGTAAGTGGAGTCCATATAAGAAGCCAAACTTAGAACAAATACATCATAAAATACCTCTCTATTTATCTCAATTCACTTGGCTTCTCAAAACACATTTTTAATAACATTCATCATTAATATTATAACTCACAATATTAACAACCATATCATTTCCAAGAAAGATGGGGCTTTTCGATAAGGATTTCTCCTTATTGACGCGCAATTAGGTGACCAAATCCCTTTTCTCGACAGAACTTTCTAGACATCGTCAATAATGCAAATAATAATATGAATAACTTTGTCGTCTCAATTATTGATTTAATAATATAAAATATTGTGACAATAATTGAATCAATAACGTGAGATACTATGCAGCAATTACTGTTGTAATAATTGAACAAAACTGAGTGACTTCTCACGTAAACATCAATAATCAAATATATTGTACAATAATGTGTGCTACTATGCAACCACGCGTATTACTGTACTTTTATCACCGTGTATTTCAACAGTTAACGGTAAAACTTTTGCCGTTATTTTTATAAAAAGTTATTTATGTCATTTTCTAACTACGACAATAACTCCGTTGTGGGGTCCATCAATGATTGTGTCGTCGTACGAATATTCTCTGATAAAATGAATATTCCCCGACCAAACGAATATTTTATGACAACTTGCTTACTTTATAAAATTTATAAATATTACCCACAACTATAACATTATATCAAATCCACACCTTATTATTCAAAAAGATATTTCGAAAAAATTAAATCTTTATTCATAAAAGTTGGGGTCTTACAACATAAATTTTGTTGTGTTGTGTTTGAGGCTCAAATGTTGTGTTTGTGAGTTAAATAATACAATAAGTTTTGTTTAAAATAAGCTGTTACTAGATGAAAAAGATTTTTAAGTGCGTTTGATTCAAAATCTCTAAATGCACCAAACGCTGTAAATACTGAGTAAGCAAACATACATGAGAATAAATGTAATAAGGATAACTTGTAAAATTATGTTTTACACCATCTAATAATAACATGACACATAAAAATTTTGGAGAAGATCAAGGGATTTAAAATCCAATATGATTGATTTATCAATTTTACCATGGTAAATAATAATTAAATAATATGGTAATTCATTTCAAATTCCTTGATCTCATCTTAGTTTCACTACATGACATTATTAAATGGTGTAAAACACTAATTTTACATGTCATTCTTAAATAAATTATTCTCAAACATAAATATATTGTGAGTTTTAGAGTTAATTTGTGAAATTTCAATAACCAATTATCCTAGTTTTATTTTACTCGTATTTTTATTCGAACTATTTGTGTGCTCATATTTAGATTAAATTATCAACAAATTCGATTATCGTTAATTTTTTCAAGTTGAGTCCAAATCGAGACTGAACCGTTTAGTTGGATTTATGGTATTGTTTTTAGGTGGTGTTTGTTTGTGTCTGAATACCTCTTAATTTACCTGCCTTTGATTCGGTCAGAGGCAAATCTTGTTTGGTAATTTTTTTTTGCCTCTTAATACCTCTTACTCATTAAGACATAATGTGACGCCCCCAAAATAGGTATACATCACCTATTCTGAGTCGCCAAATACATGGTACAGAATACAAATATAACTTTAAATATACAACATGAACTGTGAGTTTTAATACACATATTGTGTTCTGAACAGTATTTAAACTCAAAATAAGTCCTCAATACATTTATTATCACACTATTTCATAGAATAGTGAGGACTACTAATGCTATCATCTGGATCGTCACTCCGTTTCTCGACTAGTCCCTACTACGCTCATTTTCTCAAGAGAACAATGAAAGCAAAAAGGTGAGCTCAACTAGCCTAGTAAGAAATATTATGACTAAGATAATGCGTAATAAATTATCATTAGCCTTCAACAAAGATGTTAAACCGATAAAATATAACAACATAAAGTTTAATCTAATGGAACAAGCAATCCATTAAAAGAGTCAAGTAGAGAATAAAATCTACTATCTTTTATGATTTAAAAGGTTTTTCATCACTTTTATCGCTGTGACTCAACTTAATAAATAATCCACATCACCGAATCACCCCTGCACTACGGCCAAGGATATTCTTTAGTATCACGACCACAAATTATCCATGTACTACGGGCCAAGGACATTCGTGTATTCATCAATGGTCATGATCATGCCAACAACTGTCCATTAATGCACTACGGGCCAATGAGGACTTTTTCCACATCATTTGTAACATTACGGTCATGATTACACCGAATAATCCCTGGTCATAATCATACCAAATCCATCTATGCATTATAGGTCATAGATGACTTTCAACAAAATATAAACATGAGGATGATGACAATGATATAAGAATTCAATAAAACAAGTTCAAGAATTAATTTATCCAGGAACCAATAACGTCCAAATTGTCAACATGATACTGCTTTGTAGAGTAAAATTCAAGAATGTTCAGAAAAATATTTCCATGAAAAGATACTTGATAAATCGCAAATATCAAGGATATTCCACTAATTTCATGGAGTATAGAAGTCAAAACTTTAACCAACTAAGTATAATAAGGAATGGAATAACAAAAGAAATCACCAGGCATGCGATAGACCGCACAGACAGGTTATTCCAACAGAATAATAATTAACGGAACCAGTTTGGCGTAAAAGCGCATGCATGCGAGGATATTCCAATGTAATAATAAAGATTTTAATCAGTCCGGCGTAGAAACACCTGAGCATGTGATATTCCAATGTAATAATAAAGAGGCGGAATCAGTCGGCACAGAAAATGCATGAACGAGGATATTCCAACAGAATAATAATGAATGGAATAATAGAAGAATTTCACCAAGTATAGGGTAGCCCGCGTATACAGGTTATTCCAACCGAATAATAAATAATGGAATAACAGAAGTTCTCTTCATGAATACAAAAGAAATAATACCCCTTACCGTAAAAGAAACTCGATATAAGAGTAGGGAAGTAGCAGAATACTTTTCTATAGTTTCTCTATAATTTCTCTCTCTAGAGTTTCAGTGAATTCGTAGGAAATAATGAAGGAATGAGTTTCTATTTATAGAAGAATAGAAATGATATTATGCAGTAAAATATTCTAATAAAATGAAACTTTAATTAAAATATATATATATAATTCGTGATATATAAACTCTTTCCCCCGTGAATTAATAGGATTCACGTGAATCCTTTAGTCTAAAATTATGTAATATATATATATATATATATATATATATATATATATATAATACTTACCTTCCTTTTTGGCAAAACCCCCACATATAATATATATATATATATATATATATATATATCACATTCTGCAATACTCCTACCCATGACCAAAATAATTCTATCACCATTAATTCAATCCTCCCATTTCCTTACACACGCACATAGTCACATGCACACACCTGCACATTTATATATATATATATATATATTGATTAACTTTCTACCGATTATTAAAAAATAGGTAAATGGGGGTTCATATAATAAGAAAAAATTACATCAAAGATTTTATATATAAAAAAAAATCCCTTCAATATTTGTAACAACATTTATCATCATTATTATAATTCACAATATTAATCGACCAGGTCGTTCCCAGGAAAGAGGGGGCTTTCCAATAAGGATTTCTCCTTATTGGCGGCAATTAGGTGACCAAACCTCTCCTTGGCAGAACTTCTAGACATCGTTAATATTGCAAATAATAATATTAATAACTCTGTCATTTCAATTATTGATTTAATAATATATAAAATATCAACAATAATTGAATCAAATAACGTGAGATACTATGCAACAATTACTGTAATAATAATTGAACAAAACTGAGTGACTTCTCACGTAAAGCATCAATAATCAATACCTAGTATTACTCTTATGCTGACGCAGCGTAGACATCAGACTTTTAATATGGGTGTTTAAGCAGTTAAATGTAAAACTTCCGCCAATTATTTTCATAAAAGTATTTTTGTCGTTTTCTCAATCAAACAATAATTCCCGCCATGGGGTCCACCAATTATTGTGCCGTTATACTGAATATTCTCGTTAAAGCGAATATTCTCGACCAATCGAATATTATATAACAACTTGTGTACTTTGCAAAATTTATAAATATTACCCATTAACTATAACATTATATCAAATTTACTCCATAATATTCAAAATGATATTTATAGAAAATTCATCTTTATTTATAAAAGTTGGGGTCTTCTTGTAAGACCCCAACTTTTTAATGAATAAAATCGAATTTCCTCAATTTATTATTGTGAATAATAAGGTATTAATTTAATATAATACTTTGGTTATGGGTGAAATGTGAAAATTTTGCAAAATAAGCAAGTGGTTATAAAATATTCAATTGTTGGGAATATTCGTTTGGTCGTGGAATATTCTTTTCCGCTCAGGGAATATTCGACGATGGCGCTAAACCATTTCAGGGCCCCATAACGGATAATTATCGGATGAAGAAAACGACAAAATTGAATAACGGCAGTAGTTATTATCATTAAGACCATTGGAATACCCTTGTAGTTAAAAATCTGATGAATACGCGTGGTTGATTCATATGATAAGGAAATATTTATTTTATGTGGATATAAATGATGGATTTATTTATGTGGTTATTAATGAAGGAATTAATGCTGAGATGTTTTATCAGTATTTTGTCAAATTGGAATTATTTAAAAATCATCCGTTTGTGGATTTCGGGTATTTTTCTGTTTAGAATTTGGAAAAACTCAAAGCTACAAAGTTGTAGAGAATTCGATTTCGTGTGGAATGGACATAAAATTCGTATTTTTTTGATAAACAGGCTATTTTCTATGAATTATTAAAGTTTCTGATTATTGTTTAAATGATAAAACATTTTGGAAAATTCTAGAATTGGTTGGTGAAAAATGTGCTCAATTGAATTTCAAATGTGGTGGGTGGAAATAGTAACAGGTAAAGACATCAGGTAGCAGGTTAGTCTTCTATGGCGTTCTAAGCATTTTCCTATAAATAGGGTGCTTAGTTAGAATTAAAAATCACACCAGAATTCATAAGTTTTCTCTCTCTATATTATTGAGCGTATTCTTGTGAGTATTGTGCATGTTGTATATGTTCATCAGGTATGAAAGGCTGATCACCTTCATTATCATATGTTTCAGTTAAACTTGTTCATGTTAATTGTTGACATCCATTATTATTGGTTCAGTCATTCAATCGTTGAAAAAAAAAAAGTTGATTCATGTTATTTCACAATTATTATATTGTTGAAAACTTGAAAGCTTATCCATTCTTTTCAATCATGATATATCTCCTTTGTATGTAAAACTTGCTGGGCAAATTTGTTGCTCACCCTTGCTATATCATGATAAAATTTTCAGATTAAGATGAAGACTTGAATAAGGACAGAGGCAAAGACAAAGGGCAAAGTTTCTTTATGTTGTAGTTAAATTTATTAAATTTTCTGATGAAAATAGTATTGTAAATCTTCTAAGATATTGAAGGTATGTATTAAGTTAAGGTTGTAGACTTTGGGAATGATGTGTAAAAGTTTAATGTATAAACAATTTATGTTTATATCTTCCGCAACATTCGTAGAAATAGCGTACCGGATTCGGGACCCGGATTCGGGGTCGCTACAGTTGGTATCAAAGTTGTTGGTTATGAAGCTTAGGTAGGAATACCTGAGACTAATAACCGCAATGATTATGATAAGTATTAACTCATATAGAGTTAGTTGGTCGATAAGATTCAAAGATGAATCTCAGAGTGTAAAGACACGTAGTTCCTAACTCGATTATAAAGTTAAGCAAAGAGTGGGGAATGGATTGAGTCTAAAAGACCTGAAAGTGCAGTTATGAGAGATCGTAAAATAAAACGATCAAGATATTGAACTAAATCGTAATATATACGATGAGATCACCCCGTGATCTGATAAGGCTATAACGGCCGGAAGGAATCAATCGATGATTGGAAAGTTTACAAAGAAGATTGCGTGTATGAATTGTACTATCAATCGAGTGCAGATCCGTAAGAGAATTATAAATCTGAATTAAATTCGTATGGAGAATGGGGTTAGTGTTAGATGGGGATTCAATTGAGGACTCATGCCTGGCAAATTTGAGTTGTATGATTCTTCGTATGGGGAGTGAATTGTACTTGGTGTAAAAACCACTTAGTTTTTACAGCGATAATCATTGAAATGTACGTGTCGCTATTTATTTGTTATATGCACATTAAGAGGATGACTCCATTCTCGTGTGTATAACAGTGTAGATAGGTCATAGATAGAGAATATAAGATTAAGTTCGAGTTCTTAAAACTCATACCTATGAAACATTCTTGACTCATAATTATATGAAATGTTTATGAACCCCTCAGCGAATGGACGCCAAAGGTCTGACTAGGATAAGTTCTTAAACTCATATGATTGTGGCAATTTATGAACTCATAAGTGTGGTTTGATGAACTGGGTATAGTTTTGTGTGAATGGAGTGTTATGGATTACAGGAACAGATAGATTGTTAAGTAAATGATTTTTAGTGAAGGTGTTAGGTTTTCCTAAACTCCTAGCTATGCTAAACTTCAAAATTTTTGACATCAAGCTAAATACGCACTATGTGCTTTTGAAAACAAAAATGTAGACTCGTAATCATTTTTGAAACGGTTTAAAGTACAGTATATGCTACTTATTTCGGCTAGACGCGAATGATTTGAAGTATCAAAAGTTGTTTTTATTTATCACTTATGTACCATGCAACCTGGTGCAGAGATGATAAAAAAAATGATGGAGTCATCAATGCAGATATTACTTAGTGTTGGATGTGATCTCGTGGATCGTCAACCCACTATGGTATGATGTAGTATGATAAAATCACCAAATGAGCGGAATCTCTCAGACCGTAAATACAAAGCAGCTGCGGCATCATGACGTCATTCTCGAAAAAATGTTTTCAAAAGTTTAAATTGCAAACAGGGGTTTGGCTACATCTAAATAATTGATTGAATGAATTATTGATATGAGTCTATGCTATTTGAATCACTAGACTAATGTTTATGAAAACTCTAAGTGTTCATTGAAAGAAATTTCCCGAACCAAATTGTTTGGTGCGGAATCCTATGATAAGACCGAGGTGAACGATGTTGTTTGGATAAATGATCCAATCTAATAAGCGTAAATATTTATTAGGTATGATTAATCGTTATGCATGGACGTAGGGTACAATAGGCTAATCACCCAAAGTAGTATTATTAATGGTACTTTACCTTCTTTGTGATTGTAAAACACACACGTGTAATATTTTGTTTTTGCGGTATGAATACTGATTTAAAACTATGTGTTCATGGTCTATATGACCCCTCAAAGACAATTTGAAAACTTTTACTCTTGTGAGAGGTGTATTGGGTAGCATGTGATGATGGATATGAAATAGTGTAAACTCGTTATGCATTTAGTAGAATCGAGATGATTAAATAAAGGTTATTATGACAACCTAGTTTTGATGAATGTTTAGAAGATGTAAACCCTAGTGAGTAGTTATGGTGAAATGTGATAATAGATGAGAAATCCTCGAATGAGGAAATTGTAAAGGTTAAATTGAAAACCTAGTTTTGATCAAGAGAATGAGCAGAGATTAGGATGCTTTAATTTCGAGGACGAAATTCTTAGAAGAAGGGGTGAATGTGACAACCCGAAAAGTTTCTAAAATCTTGAATGATTAGAATAAAGGTTAAAGAATAAAACCTAGATGAGAATTTGAGAATTTATTTAAAATTTTCAAGAAAAACCTATATGGTTTGATATTCGAATGAGAATAGAGAAAATATGGGTTACAAAATTCTAAAACCCTAGAAATGAATTAATATGTACTTGAAGGAATATCAAGAATAAGGTATTACGATACCTGTAAATTCGATGTGAACTGAATAGTCTAAGAAATGTTATATAAGTACTATGGAAATTTTATTATTGGAGATAAGATTTCACGAGGAAGAGATGCTATGTCTTTATATATATATATATATATATATATATATATTTAGCAAGAGGAATGATGAATCAAGTTAATGATCAAGATAAAACTATGTTAGTAATTAACATAGCTTGAGTGTTGGCTTGATTGGCAAATAAGAATTTAAATAAGTATAAAGTCGTTAGTTAATACGATTAGCAATGAGAAGTGAAATATGTTATGATTATACTGAATTATGTGTATGATTAAATAAATATACATTATATAATGTGAATACATTTATTTTGTATATAAAAGTGAAGTAAGAATTAAGTTATGTAACCTAATATATATATTAGGCGTGATAATTAAATAACCTAAATGGTTATCAATATTTAGTGGTCCTAATATTTTATTTTTATATTAGTGACCTAATTTAAGAGAATTGTGGAACATGTCACAATTTATTAAATTATTTTGTTTGAATAGTGAGTAAAGGAAAATGAAAAATTTAATAACTTAAGGGTTATGAGATGAGAGAATTATGGTATTTAGAATATATACCAATTATGAGAGATTTATTTTATACATCTCAGTTAATTAATTTTATAGCCTAATTTTTTAGCAAGTCTAATTAGGTTAAGAAATTAAATGTACTTAAATAAGAATTTTATTTCACTTGAGTGCATGTAAACTCTAATTTAATGATAAGGGTAGAATGAAATAGAATTAGAAGTAATGGGCTATAATAATATCATAGCCCAATTAATTTATAGAGAGTCCAAGAGAAATATATTTAATGGACTAAGGAAGTTATATTATATAAGCAAGCCCAATTAATTAATTAAGTATGAGACTTGTAGATAATATGATTTAAGAAATGATTAAATTAATAATCTAGACTAGCATATTATGTATGGGACAAGAATTATAAAGGCCCAATCTAATTTGTAGAGGAAGCCTAATTTTTATTTTTGTTAGTAAGTAATCAAGTAAAATGGCTAGCTCAATGGAATTAATTATTGAGAGCCCAAGCTAAGCCCACTTGTGGGAGAATAATAAATTATATTAAGTTAAGAGATATATTTTTTATTATCTCAAAGTTATTAATTTTATAACTTAATTAAAATAAGCTTAATTGGGTTATAGAATTTATTGTAGTAAGAGAGTGATGATTTAAATTCTAATTATTTGGAATGATACCCTAATTAAATATTTAGGGTGGGTAAAGATAGAAAGAATTGGTCTATGTATATTTTATAGCCTAAGTGTTGGCCAATGGAATTAGTTAGAAACCCAAGCAATACATTAAAGGAATGTCTCAATTTTTAGCCCAAGTGGGAGAGGAATTTATGGACAATTGTTAAATCAAATAAGCATTAAATCAAAGAGCCAAACTTGGTGCATTTTTAGGCCAAGTGGTTGGACCTAGAAGTGAGCAAAAGGAGGAGCAAAATAGCACATGATACATTTCATTAGCTCCATTTTTTATTTTATTTTTGGTCAATGGGTTGTTTATCAACCCACCTAAATAAATTTCAAATTTTTATAAATTTAAGTACATAATAATTATTAACCAAGGCTAGCAAAATTTAAGATATTGGGGAGGCTTTATATAAATTAAAATGTGGGGAAAAGAGAGGCCATATGGCCGGATCATGTGCGTGAAGAGAAGGAGAGTGAATATAGATTATGAGATAATCCACATATAATACAAAGTGAATTTTATTTTTCTCTTTCATCTCTTATTTCCTACTTTTCAACTAAGAAAGAAAGAGAGAGAGAGAGAGAGAGAGCTGCCATTCGGCAGCCATGGTGGAGAGAAAGGAGAGTTTTTGGTGAGGCATCCAAACTCCATGGAAGAGAAGAAGAAGAAGAAGAAGGTAAAAATTTTTTTCTCTTTCTAAGTTTTATTCCTTTATTTTATGAAATTGATGAAAAGGGGGTTTTGATTTGGATGTTCAAACCCTTAAGATCTATGTGTTCTCTATGGATTTATGTATGGATTTACTCATTTTTGATGTTGATTTGGGTGAATCAAAAGAATAAAGAAAATTTATTTTCTAGTTTTGAATCCGAAATTTCCTAAGATTTTGAAATTTCACCGTTTTAAATCTATGACTTCTTTTTGCGATCCGTCAAAGAGGGATGTTAGATATATGTGTTTAGTAGTTAACCCAAGTGGTAGTACTCAAAAATGTTGAGTTTACATGGGGTAGTGACTGATTTGGTGAAAACAGTTCTGTTTTTATAACCAAAAATGGGCAGATTCGGGGCAGTCAGTAGCGAGGGCAATTTCGTCCAGTTTTTGTGCTTTAAAAATTCTGGGCTTTTGATATGTTGTAGTACACTGTTTTAGCTTTCCATAGACTCCGGAACGGACTAATTCCGACTCCGGATGAGGTAGTTATGGCGTTCGGAAGGTGCGTAGTCGAAACTGTCCACAAATTCCGAACAGCCACCTTTGTGTAAATTTCTGGACTGATGTGTTATGATTTTGGAAAAATGTCGTGAGACAAAAGTTGTAGCCCTGGAAGTTATCTTCGCGTGGGCTCAAGAATCGCTCAAAAATGTTTTAAAACGCGAGAGTTATGGCTGTTTTAGTGAGGCTGGGTAAAATATTTCGAAAATCAAATTGTCCAAAAATAGGAAAATGCGATGTATGAAGTGAGACTCGTGAGCATGGCTTTTATGCAAGTTCAGTAATGAAGCTTTGGGTCGGGTTTAAAGTGTTGTAATGTTTATAGCATTTTAGAATGCTTAAGCAAGTTATTTATTAAAAAGGAAAACAATTGAAATAATTGTTTATTTATGTGATTAATGACTTAAGTTATTTTTATATGACTAATAATATTGTATTGAGATATTATTAGTAGTATTTGATTGGAATGAAATTAAAAGGTTGATAACCTTAGCGTAAAATATTATTGTATAATTAATAATATTTGACGGGAGATTTAATAAGAGATTTATGATATTTTTCAATGTAATTGTTGAAATTGATATTCAATGAAGTATATTATGTGTTTGGGCATATGATGAAGAGAAATAAGTCATAATAATCTAATAAAGTCTTATAGTTAAATTTGACTATAAGTAATATTTTATGCTTAGAAACTTTCTTCGAGGCATAAATAAAGCAATAAAAATATGTAATAAATATAAATTACATATTTAAGTTTAAAAAATATATATATATATATATAGTTGCCTATAAAATTATTTTGTGGTGGAACAAAAGAATGTAAAACCTTTGAAATATTGTATTAATCATAAAATGATATTTTGAGGTTTTGATTGCTCAAAATGAAGTTTTTGATTTTGAGATTTACGAACGAAGCAAAAATGAGAATAAGCGTAAAATGAAAAAAAAAAGCGAATGTGCTAGTGAGATAAAATGTTTATATATGAGACAATAATCGGTGTTGACTCATGAACGGATTAAATCAAGTAAAATATTATTACATGATTAATAATATTAGAAGGTGATTACAATATTATTAAATGAGTAATAATATTAGTAAAGGATTTAAATATTATTAAGTTATTAATAATATTTGTGAGTGATAAATATTCTATTAACTGATTAAAAATATTAGACAAAAGTTTAAGATAATGGTTAAGTGATAGTAATATTATTAAGGGATAATAATATTACTAATGAGTTAAAGAATTATGCAATGTTTAATTATGTGGCTAAATGTTAGCTAATTTATTATTTGAGTAATAGTGTTGTGGGATAAAATGTATTATGCTAATTGGAGGATCGATCTTATTAATGATAGGTCTTTTATAAGAGATTAAATTGATTGCTTAGCGGTAATCAACGGTACATGCAAGTTCCTAAACTTGAACTTCTAATTATTGTGCAAGTTTCCTAACTCAACTTGAGTTGTTAATTCAAAGCATGTTAGTGGTTAATCATTGTTGATTTTACCACGTCAATAAATTATTGATTCGCACATTGTGCATGTTGTATATGTTCATCGTGTATGAAAGGTCGATCACCTTCATTACCATATGTTTCAGTTAAACTTGTTCATGTTAATTGTTGACATCCATTATTATTGGTTCACCATTCAATCGTTGAAAAAAAAAAAAAGTTGATTCATGTTATTTCACAATTATTATATTGTTGAAAACTTGAAAGCTTATCCATTCTTTTCAATCATGATATATCTCCTTTTGTATGTAAAACTTCACGGGCAAATTTGTTGCTCACCCTTGCTATATCATGATAAAATTTTGATTAAGATGAAGACTTGAATAAGGACAGAGGCGAAAAAGACAAAGGCAAAGTTTCTTTATGTTGTAGTTAAATTTATTAAATTTTTCGATGAAAATAGTATTGTAAATCTTCTAAGATATTGAAGGTATGTATTAAGTTAAGGTTGTAGACCTTGGGAATGATGTGTAAAAGTTTAATGTATAAACAATTTATGTTTATATCTTCCATAACATTCGTAGAAATAGCGTCTTAGGATTCGGGACCCGGATTCGGGTCGCCATGATTAGTATCAAATTTGTTGGTTATGAAGCTTAGGTAGGAATACCGAGACTAATAACCGCAATGATTATGATAAGTATTAACTCATATAGAGTTAGTTGGTCGATAAGATTCAAAGATGAATCTCTATGCGAGTGTAAAGACACGAGTTCTAACTCGATTATAAAGTTAAACAAAGAAGTGGGGAATGGATTGAGTCTAAAAGACCGAAAGTGCGATTATGAGAGATCGTAAAATAAAACGATCAAGATATTGAACTAAATCGTAATATATACGATGAGATCACCCGTGATCCGATAAGGCTACGATGACCGTAAGGAATCAACTCGATGATTGGAAAGTTTCTGAGAAGATTGCCGTGTATGAATTATCTTATCAATTAGTACAGATCCGTAAGAGAATTATAAATACGAATTAAATTCGTATGGAGAATGGGGTTAGTGTTAGATGGGGATTCAATTGAGGACTCATGTGCCGGCGGTGAGTTGTATGATTCTTCGTATGGGAGTGAATTGTACTTGGTGTAAAAACCACTTAGTTTACGCAATCGATAATCATTGAAATGTCTCGTGTCGCGCTATTTGTTATATGCACATTAAGAGGATGACTCCATTCTCGGTGTATAACAGTAGATAGGTCATAGATAGAGAATATAAGATTAAGTTCGAGTTCTTAAAACTCATACCTATGAAACATTCTTGACTCATAATTATATGAAATGTTTATGAACCCCTCAAATGAATGGACGCCAAAGGTCCGACTAGGATAAGTTCTTAAACTCATATGATTGTGGCAATTTATGAACTCATAAGTGTGGTTTGATGAACTGGGTATAGTTTTGTGTGAATGGAGTGTTATGGATTACGAGAGCAGATAGATTGTTAAGTAAATGATTTTTAGTGAAGGTGTTAGGTTTTTCTAAACTCCTAGCTATGCTAAACTTCAAAATTTTTGACATCAAGCTAAATACGCACTATGTGCTTTTTGAAAACAAAAATGTAGACTCGTAATCATTTTTGAAACGGTTTAAAGTACGATAAGATATGCTACTTATTTTGGCCAGACGCGAATGATTTGAAGTATCAAAGTTATTTTATTTATCACTTATGTACCATGCAACCGGTGCGAGATGATAAAAAAAAATGATGGAGTCATCAATGCGAAGATACTTAGTGTTGGATGTGATCTCGGGATCGTCAACCCACTATGGTATGATGTAGTATGATAAAATCACCAAATGACGGAATCCTCAACGAATTGTAAATACAAAGTGCGGCATCGACGTCATTTCTAAAAAATGTTTTCAAAAGTTTAAATTGCCAACGGGGGTTTGGCTACATCTAAATAATTGATTGAATTGAATTATTGATATGAGTCTATGCTATTTGAATCACCTAGACTAATGTTTATGAAAACTCTAAGTGTTCATTGAAGAAATTTCCGAACCAAATTGTTTGGTGCGGAATCCTATGATAAAACCGAGGTGAACGATGTTGTTTGGATAAATGATCCAATCTAATAAGCGTAAATATTCGCTAGGTATGATTAATCGTTATGCATGACGTAGGGGTACAATAGGCTAATCACCCAAAGTACTATTAATGGTACTTTACCTTCTTTGTGATTGTAAACACACCGGGTAATATTTTGTTTTGCGGTGTATGAATACCGTTAAAACTATGTGTTCATGGTCTATATGACCCCTCAAAGACAATTTGAAAACTTTTACTCTTGTGAGAGGTGTATTGGGTAGCATGTGATGATGGATATGAAATAGTGTAAACTCGTTTGCATTTGAGTAGAATCGAGATGATTAAATAAAGGTTATTATGACAACCTAGTTTTGATGAATGTTTAGAAGATGTAAACTCCTAGTGAGTGAGTAGTTATGGTGAAATGTGATAATAGATGAGAAATCCTCGAATGAGGAAATTGTAAAGGTTAAATTGAAAACCTAGTTTTGATCAAGAGAATGAGCAGAGATTAGGATGCTTTAATTTCGAGGACGAAATTCTTAGAAGAAAGGGTGAATGTGACAACTGAAAAGTTTCTAAAATCTTGAATGATTAGAATAAAGGTTAAAGAATAAAACCTAGATGAGAATTTGAGAATTTATTTAAAATTTTCAAGAAAAACCTATATGGTTTGATATTGAATGAGAATAGAGAAAATATGGGTTACAAAATTCTAAAACCCTAGAAATGAATTAATATGTACTTGAAGGAATATCAAGAATAAGGTATTACGATACACTGTAAATTCGATGTGAACCTGAATAGTCTAAGAAATGTTATATAAGTACTATGGAAATTTTATTATTGGAGATAAGATTTCACAGGAAGAGATGCTATATGTCTATATATATATATATATATATATATATATATATATATATATATATATATAGCAGAGGAATGATGAATCAAGTTAATGATCAAGATAAAACTATGTTAGTAATTAACATAGCTTGAGTGTTGGCCTTGATTGGCAAATAAGAATTTAAATAAGTATAAAAGTCGTTAGTTAATACGATTAGCAATGAGAAGTGAAATATGTTATGATTATACGAATTATGTGTATGATTAAATAAATATACATTATATAATGTGAATACATTTATTTTGTATATAAAAGTGAAGTAAAATTAAGTTATGTAACCTAATATATATATTAGGCGTGATAATTAAATAACCTAAATGGTTATCGTTATTTAGTGGTCCTAATATTTTATTTTTATATTAGTGACCTAATTTAAGAGAATTGTGGAACATGTCACAATTTATTAAATTATTTTGTTTGAATAGGTGAGTAAAGGAAAATGAAAAATTTAATAACTTAAGGGTTATGAGATGAGAGAATTATGGTATTTAGAATATATACCAATTATGAGAGATTTATTTTATACATCTCGGTTAATTAATTTTATAGCCTAATTTTAGCAAGTCTAATTAGGTTAAGAAATTAAATGTACTTAAATAAAATTTTATTTCACTTGAGTGCATATAAACTCTAATTTAATGATAAGGGTAGAATGAAATAGAATTAGAAGTAATGGGCTATAATAATATCATAGCCCAATTAATTTATAGAGAGTCCAAGAGAAATATATTTAATGGACTAAGGAAGTTATATTATATAAGCAAGCCCAATTAATTAATTAAGTATGAGACTTGTAGATAATATGATTTAAGAAGCGATTAAATTAATAATCTAGACTAGCATATTATGTATGGGACAAAAATTATAAAGGCCCAATCTAATTTGTAGAGGAAGCCTAATTTTATTTTTTTGTTAGTAAGTAATCAAGTAAAATGGCTAGCTCAATGGAATTAATTATTGAGAGCCCAAGCTAAGCCCACTTGTGGGAGAATAATAAATTATATTAAGTTAAGAGATATATTTTTATTATCTCAGGTTATTAATTTTATAACTTAATTAAAATAAGCTTAATTGGGTTATAGAATTTATTGTAGTAGAGTGATGATTTAAATTCTAATTATTTGGAATGATACCTAATTAAATATTTAGGGTGGGTAAAGATAGAAAGAATTGGTCTATGTATATTTTATAGCTAAGTGTTGGTGATGGAATTAGTTAGAAACCCAAGCAATACATTAAAGGAATGTCTCAATTTTTAGCCCAAGTGGGAGAGGAATTTATGGACAATTGTTAAATCAAATAAGCATTAAATCAAAGAGCCAAACTTGGTGCATTTTAGGGCAAGTGGTAGGACCTAAAGTGAGCAAAAGGAGGAGCAAAATAGCACATGATACATTTCATTAGCTCCATTTTTATTTTTTTTTTTGGTCAATGGGTTGTTGTTTACCAACCCACCTAAATAAGCCTAAGCCTTTTATAGCTTAGTACATAATTATTAACCAAAGGCTAGCAAGCTAAGATATTGGGAGGCTTATATAAATTAAAATGTGGGGAAAGAGAGGCCATATAAATGGGATCATGTGCATGAAAGAAGGAGAGTGAATATAGATTATGAGATAATCACATATAATACAAAGTGTAGCTTATTTTTTCTCTTTCATCTCTTATTTCCTACTTTTCAACTAAGAAAGAAAGAGAGAGAGAGAGAGAGAGAGAGCTGCCATTCGGCAGCCATGGTGGAGAAAAGGAGAGTTTTGGTGAGGCATCCAAACTCCATGGAAGAAGAAGAAGAAGAAGAAGAAGGTAAAATTTTTTCTCTTTCTAAGTTTTATTCCTTTATTTTATGAAATTGATGAAAAGGGGTTTTGATTTGGATGTTCAAACCCTTAAGATCTATGTGTTCTCTATGGATTTATGTATGGATTTACTCATTTTTGATGTTGATTTGGGTGAATCAAAAGAATAAAGAAAATTTATTTTCTAGTTTTGAATCCGAAATTTCCTAGTACTTTGAAATTTCACCGTTTTAAATCTATGACTTCTTTTTTTGCGATCCGTCAAAAGGGATGTTAGATATATGTGTTTAGTAGTTAACCCAAGTGGTAGTACTCAAAAATGTTGAGTTTACATGGGGTAGTGACTGATTTGGTGAAAACAGTTCTGTTTTTATAACCAAAATGGGCAGATTCAGGGCAGTCAGTAGCGAGGCAATTTCGTCCAGTTTTGTGCTTTAAAAATTCTGGGCTTTTGATATGTTGTAGTACACTGTTTTAGCTTTCCATAGACTCCGGAGCGGACTAATTCCGACTCGGATGAGGTAGTTATGGCGTTAGGAAGGTGCGTAGTCGAAACTGTCTACAAATTCCGAACAGCCACCTTTGTGTAAATTTCTGGACTGATGTGTTATGATTTTGGAAAAATGTCGTGAGACAAAAGTTGTAGCCCTGGAAGTTATCTTGGCGTGGGCTCAAGAATCGCTCAAAATGTTTTAAAACGCGAGAGTTATGGCTGTTTTAGTGAGGCTGGGTAAAATATTTCGAAAATCAAATTGTCCAAAAATAGGAAAAATCGATGTATGAAGTGAGACTCGTGAGCATGGCTTATGCAAGTTTGTAATGAAGCTTTGGGTCGGGTTTAAAGTGTTGTAATGTTTATAGCATTTTAGAATGCTTAAGCAAGTTATTTATTAAAAGGAAAACAATTGAAATAATTGTTTATTTATGTGATTAATGACTTAAGTTATTTTTTATATGACTAATAATATTGTATTGAGATATTATTAGTAGTATTTGATTGGAATGAAATTAAAAGGTTGATAACCTTAGCGTAAAATATTATTGTATAATTAATAATATTTGACGGGAGATTTAATAAGAGATTTATGATATTTTTCAATGTAATTGTTGAAATTGATATTGATGAAGTATATTATGTGTTTGGGCATATGATAGAGAAATAATAAGTCATAATAATCTAATAAAGTCTTATAGTGCGAAATTTGACTATAAGTAATATTTTATCTTGAGAAACTTTCTTTCGAGGGCATAAATAAAGCAATAAAAATATGTAATAAATATAAATTACATATTTAAGCGAAAAATATATATATATATATATATAGTTGCCTATAAAAATTATTTTGTGGTGGAACAAAGAATGTAAAACCTTTGAAATATTGTATTAATCATAAAAATGATATTTTGAGGTTTTCGGTGCTCAAAATGAAGTTTTTGAAATTTGAGATTTTCGTATGTGAAGCAAAAAATGAGAATAAGCGTAAAATGAAAATAATAAAGCGAATGTGCTAGTGAGATAAAATGTTTATATATGAGGCAATAATCAGTGTTGACTCATGAACGGACAAACTGAAGTAAAATATTATTACATGATTAATAATATTAGAAGGTGATTACAATATTATTAAATGAGTAATAATATTAGTAAAGGATTTAAATATTATTAAGTTATTAATAATATTTGTGAGTGATAAATATTCTATTAGCGATTAAAATATTAGACAAAAGTTTAAGATAATGGTTAAGTGATAGTAATATTATTAAGGGATAATAATATTACTAATGAGTTAAAGAATTATCGATGTTTAATTATGTGGCTAAATGTTAGCTAATTTATTATTTGAGTAATAGTGTTGTGGGATAAAATGTATTATGCTAATTGGAGGATCGATCTTATTAATGATAGGTCTTTTATAAGAGATTAAATTGATTGCTTAGCGGTAATCAGCAGATGCAGAGCAAGTTCTAAACTTGAACTTCTAATTATTGTGCAAGTTTCCTAACTTCGACTTGAGTTGTTAATTCAAAGCATGTTAGTGGTTAATCATTGTTGATTTTACCACGTCGATAAATTATTGATTAGCGCATTATGCATGTTGTATATGTTCATCGGTATGAAAAGGTGATCACCTTCATTACCATATGTTTTGATTAAACTTGTTCATATTAATTGTTGACATCCATTATTATTGGTTCGGTCGTTCAATCGTTGAAAAAAAAAAGTTGATTCATGTTATTTCACAATTATTATATTGTTGAAAACTTGAAAGCTTATCCATTCTTTTCAATCATGATATATCTCCTTTGTATGTAAAACTTCTTTGGGCAAATTTGTTTGCTCACCCTTGCTATATCATGATAAAATTTTGATTAAGATGAAGACTTGAATAAGGGCGGAGAAGGCAAAGACAAAGGGCAAAGTTTCTTTATGTTGTAGTTAAATTTATTAAATTTTACGATGAAAATAGTATTGTAAATCTTCTAAGATATTGAAGGTATGTATTAAGTTAAGGTTGTAGACCTTGGGAATGATGTGTAAAAGTTTAATGTATAAACAATTTATGTTTATATCTTCCATAACATTTGTAGAAATAGCGTCTAGGATTCGGGACCCGGATTAAAGGGTCATTCTGATTAAGTATCAAAATTTGTTGGTTATGAAGCTTAGGTAGGAATACGAGACTAATAACCATAATGATTATGATAAGTATTAACTCATATAGAGTTAGTTGGTCGATAAGATTCAAAGATGAATCTCGGCGAGTGTAAAGACACGAGTTCCTAACTCGATTATAAAGTTAAGCAGTAGTGGGGAATGGATTGAGTCTAAAAAAGGTGAAAGTGCGATTATGAGAGATCGTAAAATAAAAGCGATCAAGATATTGAACTAAATCGTAATATATCGATGAGATCACCCGAAGTGATCGATAAGGCTATAATGACGGAAGGAATCAATCGATGATTGGAAAGTTTCTGACAAGATTCTTTGTGTATGAATTATCTACTATCAATTGAGTACAGATCCGGAAGAGAATTATAAATCTGAATTAAATTCGTATGGAGAATGGGAGTTAGTGTTAGATGGGGATTCAATTGAGGACTCATGTATGAAATTTGAGTTGTATGATTCTTCGTATGGGAGTGAATTGTACTTGGTGTAAAAACCACTTAGTTTACAGCGCGATAATCATTGAAAATATACGTGTCGCGCTATTTGTTATATGCACATTAAGAGGATGACTCCATTCTCGGTGTATAATGGTAGATAGGTCATAGATAGAGAATATAAGATTAAGTTCGAGTTCTTAAAACTCATACCTATGAAACATTCTTGACTCATAATTATATGAAATGTTTATGAACCCCTCGTGAATGGGCCGCCAAAGGTGCGACTAGGATAAGTTCTTAAACTCATATGATTGTGGCAATTTATGAACTCATAAGTGTGGTTTGATGAGCTGGGTATAGTTTTGTGTGAATGGAGTGTTATGGATTACGAGGAGCAGATAGATTGTTAAGTAAATGATTTTTAGTGAAGGTGTTAGGTTTTCCTAAACTCCTAGCTATGCTAAACTTCAAAATTTTTGACATCAAGCTAAATCGCACTATGTGCTTTTGAAAACAAAAATGTAGACTCGTAATCATTTTTGAAGCGGTTTAAAAAATCAGATCTATGCTACTTATTTCGGCTGAAGCGAATGATTTGAAGTATCAAAAGTTGTTTTATATTTATCACTTATGTACCATACAACAGAGTGCGAGAGATGATAAAAAAAATGATGGAGTCATCAATGCGATATTACTTAGTGTTGGATGTGATCTCGGGATCGTCGACCCACTATGGTATGATGTAGTATGATAAAATCACCAAATAGCGGAATCCTCAGCGAATTTGTAAATACTGATCTTGCGGCATCATGGCGTCATTCTCGAAAAATGTTTTCAAAAAGTTTAAATTGCCAGCGAGGTTTGGCTACATCTAAATAATTGATTGAATTGAATTATTGATATGAGTCTATCTTTATTTGAATCGACTAGACTAATGTTTTATGAAAACTCTAAGTGTTCATTGAAGAAATTTCCGAACCAAATTGTTTGGTGCGGAATCCTATGATAAATGAGGTGAGCGATGTTGTTTGGATAAATGATCCAATCTAATAAGCGTAAATATTCGCTAGGTATGATTAATCGTTATGCATGGCGTGAGTAGGGTACAATAGGCTAATCACCTAAAAGTACTATTAATGGTAGTTTACCTTCTTTGTGATTGTAAACACACCAGGTAATATTTTGTTTTGCGGTATGAATACCGTTAAAACTATGTGTTCATGGTCTATATGACCCCTCAGCACAATTTGAAAACTTTTACTCTTGTGAGAGGTGTATTGGGTAGCATGTGATGATGGATATGAAATAGTGTAAACTCGTTGCGTACGAGTAGAATCTGAGATGATTAAATAAAGGTTATTATGACAACCTAGTTTTGATGAATGTTTAGAAGATGTAAACTCTAGTGAGTAGTTATGGTGAAATGTGATAATAGATGAGAAATCCTCGAATGAGGAAATTGTAAAGGTTAAATTGAAAACCTAGTTTTGATCGAGAGAATGGCGAGAGATTAGGATGCTTTAATTGAGAGGACGAAATTCTTAGAAGAAGGGTGAATGTGACAACTTAGAAAAGTTTCTAAAATCTTGAATGATTAGAATAAAGGTTAAAGAATAAAACCTAGATGAGAATTTGAGAATTTATTTAAAATTTTCAAGAAAAACCTATATGGTTTGATATTGAATGAGAATAGAGAAAATATGGGTTACAAAATTCTAAAACCCTAGAAATGAATTAATATGTACTTGAAGGAATATCAAGAATAAGGTATTACGATACTGTAAATTCGATGTGTTGAATAGTCTAAGAAATGTTATATAAGTACTATGGAAATTTTATTATTGGAGATAAGATTTCACACGAGGAAGAGATATCTTTATATATATATATATATATATATATATATATATATATATATATATATATTATATTTTAGCAAGAGGAATGATGAATCAAGTTAATGATCAAGATAAAACTATGTTAGTAATTAACATAGCTTGAGTGTTAGCCTTGATTGGCAAATAAAATTTAAATAAGTATAAAAGTCGTTAGTTAATACGATTAGCAATGAGAAGTGAAATATGTTATGATTATCTGAATTATGTGTATGATTAAATAAATATACATTATATAATGTGAATACATTTATTTTGTATATAAAAGTGAAGTAAAATTAAGTTATGTAACCTAATATATATATTAGGCGTGATAATTAAATAACCTAAATGGTTATCGTTATTTAGTGGTCCTAATATTTTATTTTTATATTAGTGACCTAATTTAAGAGAATTGTGGAACATGTCACAATTTATTAAATTATTTTGTTCGAATAGGTGAGTAAAGGAAAATGAAAAATTTAATAACTTAAGGGTTATGAGATGAGAGAATTATGGTATTTAGAATATATACCAATTATGAGAGATTTATTTTATACATCTCGGTTAATTAATTTTATAGCCTAATTTTAGCAAGTCTAATTAGGTTAAGAAATTAAATGTACTTAAATAAAATTTTATTTCACTTGAGTGTATGTAAACTCTAATTTAATGATAAGGGTAGAATGAAATAGAATTAGAAGTAATGGGCTATAATAATATCATAGCCCAATTAATTTATAGAGAGTCAAGAGAAATATATTTAATGGACTAAGGAAGTTATATATATATAAGCAAGCCCAATTAATTAATTAAGTATGAGACTTGTAGATAATATGATTTAAAGGCGATTAAATTAATAATCTGAACTAGCATATTATGTATGGGACAAAATTATAAAGGCCCAATCTAATTTGTAGAGGAAGCCTAATTTTATTTTTGTTAGTAAGTAATCAAGTAAAATGGCTAGCTCAATGGAATTAATTATTATTGAGCCCAAGCTAAGCCCACTTGTGGGAGAATAATAAATTATATTAAGTTAAGAGATATATTTTTATTATCTCGGGTTATTAATTTTATAACTTAATTAAAATAAGCTTAATTGGGTTATAGAATTTATTGTAGTAGAGTGATGATTTAAATTCTAATTATTTGGAATGATACCCTAATTAAATATTTAGGGTGGGTAAAGATAGAAAGAATTGGTCTATGTATATTTTATAGCCTAAGTGTTGGTGATGGAATTAGTTAGAAACCCAAGCAATACATTAAAGGAATGTCTCAATTTTTAGCCCAAGTGGGAGAGGAATTTATGGACAATTGTTAAATCAAATAAGCATTAAATCAAAGAGCCAAACTTGGTGCATTTTTTTAGGCCAAGTGGTAGGACCTGGAGTGAGCAAAAAGGAGGAGCAAAATAGCACATGATACATTTCATTAGTTCCATTTTTTATTTTTTTTTTTTGGTCGATGGGTTGTTTACCAACCCACCTAAATAGCCTAGCCTTTTATAGCTTAGTACATAATTATTAACCAAGGCTAGCAAGCTAAGATATTGGGAGGCTTATATAAATTAAAATGTGGGGAAGAGAGGCCATATATATGGGATCATATGCATGAAGAGAAGGAGAGTGAATATAGATTATGAGATAATCCACATATAATACAAAGTGTAGCTTATTTTTCTCTTTCATCTCTTATTTCCTACTTTTCAACTAAGAAAGAAAGAGAGAGAGAGAGAGTGAGAGAGCTGCCATTCGGCAGCCATGGTGGAGAGAAAGGAGAGTTTTTGGTGAGGCATCCAAACTCCATGGAAGAGAAGAAGAAGAAGAAGAAGGTAAAATTTTTTTCTCTTTCTAAGTTTTATTCCTTTATTTTATGAAATTGATGAAAAGGGGGTTTTGATTTGGATGTTCAAACCCTTAAGATCTATGTGTTCTCTATGGATTTATGTATGGATTTACTCATTTTTGATGTTGATTTGGGTGAATCAAAAGAATAAAGAAAATTTATTTTCTAGTTTTGAATCCGAAATTTCCTAGTACTTTGAAATTTCACCGTTTTAAATCTATGACTTCTTTTTGCGATCCGTCAAAGAGGGATGTTAGATATATGTGTTTAGTAGTTAACCCAAGTGGTAGTACTCAAAAATGTTGAGTTTACATGGGGTAGTGACTGATTTGGTGAAAACAGTTCTGTTTTTATAACCAAAAATGGGCAGATTCAGGGCAGTCAGTAGCGAGGCAATTTCGTCCAGTTTTTGTGCTTTAAAAATTCTGGGCTTTTGATATGTTGTAGTACACTGTTTTAGCTTTCCATAGACTCCGGAGCGGACTAATTCCGACTCGGATGAGGTAGTTATGGCGTTCGGAAGGTGCGTAGTGAAACTGTCCACAAATTCCGAACAGCCACCTTTGTGTAAATTTCTGGACTGATGTGTTATGATTTTGGAAAAATGTCGTGAGACAAAAGTTGTAGCCCTGGAAGTTATCTTGGCGTGGGCTCAAGAATCGCTCAAAAATGTTTTAAAAGCGAGAGTTATGGCTGTTTTAGTGAGGCTGGGTAAAATATTTCGAAAATCAAATTGTCCAAAAATAGGAAAAATCGATGTATGAAGTGAGACTCGTGAGCATGGCTTATGCAAGTTTGTAATGAAGCTTTGGGTCGGGTTTAAAGTGTTGTAATGTTTATAGCATTTTAGAATGCTTAAGCAAGTTATTTATTAAAAGGAAAACAATTGAAATAATTGTTTATTTATGTGATTAATGACTTAAGTTATTTTTATATGACTAATAATATTGTATTGAGATATTATTAGTAGTATTTGATTGGAATGAAATTAAAAGGTTGATAACCTTAGCGTAAAATATTATTGTATAATTAATAATATTTGACGGGAGATTTAATAAGAGATTTATGATATTTTTCAATGTAATTGTTGAAATTGATATTCAATGAAGTATATTATGTGTTTGGGCATATGATAGAAATAATAAGTCATAATAATCTAATAAAGTCTTATAGTGCGAAATTTGACTATAAGTAATATTTTATCTTGAAACTTTCTTTTTCGAGGCATAAATAAAGCAATAAAAATATGTAATAAATATAAATTACATATTAAGCGAAAAATATATATATATATATATATAGTTGCCTATAAAAATTATTTTGTGGTGGAACAAAGAATGTAAAACCTTTGAAATATTGTATTAATCATAAAAATGATATTTTGAGGTTTTTGATTGCTCAAAATGAAGTTTTGAAATTTGAGATTTACATAATGAAGCAAAAATGAGAATAAGCGTAAAATGAAAATAATAAAGCGAATGTGCTAGTGAGATAAAATGTTTATATATGAGACAATAATCAGTGTTGACTCATGAACGGACAAACTGAAGTAAAATATTATTACATGATTAATAATATTAGAAGGTGATTACAATATTATTAAATGAGTAATAATATTAGTAAAGGATTTAAATATTATTAAGTTATTAATAATATTTGTGAGTGATAAATATTCTATTAGCGATTAAAATATTAGACAAAAGTTTAAGATAATGGTTAAGTGATAGTAATATTATTAAGGGATAATAATATTACTAATGAGTTAAAGAATTATGCAATGTTTAATTATGTGGCTAAATGTTAGCTAATTTATTATTTGAGTAATAGTGTTGTGGGATAAAATGTATTATGCTAATTGGAGGATCGATCTTATTAATGATAGGTCTTTTATAAGAGATTAAATTGATTGCTTAGCGGTAATCAGCAGTGCGAGGCAAGTTCTAAACTTGAACTTCTAATTATTGTGCAAGTTTCTAACTTTCGACTTGAGTTGTTAATTCAAAGCATGTTAGTGGTTAATCATTGTTGATTTTACCACGTCGATAAATTATTGATTCGCACATTGTGCATGTTGTATATGTTCATCGGTATGAAAGGTGATCACCTTCATTACCATATGTTTTGATTAAACTTGTTCATATTAATTGTTGACATCCATTATTATTGGTTCGGTCGTTCAATCGTTGAAAAAAAAAAGTTGATTCATGTTATTTCACAATTATTATATTGTTGAAAACTTGAAAGCTTATCCATTCTTTTCAATCATGATATATCTCCTTTGTATGTAAAACTTCTTTGGGCAAATTTGTTGCTCACCCTTGCTATATCATGATAAAATTTTGATTAAGATGAAGACTTGAATAAGGACGGAGAGGCAAAGACAAAAGGCAAAGTTTCTTTATGTTGTAGTTAAATTTATTAAATTTTCTGATGAAAATAGTATTGTAAATCTTCTAAGATATTGAAGGTATGTATTAAGTTAAGGTTGTAGACCTTGGGAATGATGTGTAAAAGTTTAATGTATAAACAATTTATGTTTATATCTTCCGCAACATTTGTAGAAATAGCGTACCGGATTCGGGACCCGGATTCGGGGTCGCTACAACTATCTTTGATTGTATCCATGTTTTGATCTTTATTTTGAATTTTGTTTCACAATTGGTTATTATGAAGTATTTTTGAACTTGGATAAACTGTAATACGAATCCCTAATATTTGATCTTTTATCTCACTGGATTCGTTTTTTTTAAGATAATTTTCATCATCCTCAGTCCTAAATGATGATATTACTGAATATCTTTGGCCTGTAGTGCAAAGATGAATGATTAACTGATGAGTATCTTTGGCCTGTAGTGCAAAGATGAATGATTAACTGATGAATATCTTTGACCTATAGTGCAAAGATGAATGATTACCTAATGAATATCTTTGGCTCGTAGTGCAAAGATGAACAGGTGTTGAGATGAACATGACCAACTGGTGATACAAATGAATATCTTTGGCCCGTAGTGCAAAGATGAACAGGTGTTGAGATGAACATGACCAACTGGTGATACAAATGAATATCTTTGGCCTGTAGTGAAAAGATGAATATTTGATTAAAAATGTATATTAATTGTTATTACAGGGATAAAATATTGATGATGAACTTTTAAATCTTAGAAGATAGTAGAATTCTTTCTCTACTTGACTCTTCTAATGGATTGCTTATTCACCGCAGATTGTTGATCTAAAACTTGTTGTACATAATATTTTATCGAGTTTTTTCCTATTGAAGACTAATGATAATTTGTTGTATATTATCTTAGTCATAATATTTTCTTTCTTGGGCTAGTTGAGCTCACCCTTTCTTTCTTTATTCTCTTCGTGAAATGAGAATATAAATTTGGGACTAGTCGTGGAATGGATTGATTTTGTCAGGATGGTTGCATTAGTAGTCCTCACTATTACGTGAAATAACGTATCAATAATTGTAATGAGGACCCCTTTTGAGTTTTTATAACGCCTATTAGACAATAGTTGTATTTAAACTCACAATTATATATGTGTTATCGTATTTTGCACGCACAATTGTATTCTTGAAGTTGTATTTATTTTTATACCATGTATTTGGCGACGAGAATGGGTTGGATGGAATGGACCTATTTTGGGGTAAATCACAGTTAATATCAAAGCTTAGGGATATGATCCCTGGCTAAGATGTGAGACTAGAACTAGGAGGAGAGATGAGAAATTCTTTTCATTAGTATGACCTACCTAAGTTTGTTTGGTATTTATTTGGTCGGTCAGAGTATAGGGATAATATGTGACATGTCAATTAACCCTTGTTTTGTTGCAGTGTTTGAAAATGGCATCTAAAAATGTTGTGATAAGCAATGAAGCATATGAGACCGTTGAGTCACCAACGATCAATACCTAGGATAATGTGCATCAGGATGGCAATAATCCTCAGGTGAACAACGGCACCGACTAAATGACGAACGGCGGTACATTTAGGAGCTTTTTATAATTTATGCAACACCAAACGAGAGAGACTCCTGTTCATAATGTAGGTGGAAACAATGGCAACCCATGGTTGGTCACCGCCAAGCAGTTCAAGGAGCTGGGACCACCGGAGTTTTTGGAAAAGCTAGAACCACTTACGGTAGAGACGTGGATAAAGCAGATCACCAAGATATTTGATGTCTTGGGATGTTTAGAGGAGCAAAAGGTTCCCTTTGCCACCTTTATGTTGCAAGGAGAGGCTGATTACTGGTGGGAATCGGTAAAGCGTACTCAACCTGCCGCATTGAAGATGTCTTGGGAGAAGTTCCAAGAATTGTTCAATGACAAGTACTTTCCCGAAAGTATTCGTCACATGAAGGAGGTTGAGTTCATCAAGCTGGAGCAAAACAATATGAACGTGTCATAGTACGAAGCTAAGTTTGTGGAGTTATCCCGATTTGCATCCCATTTAGTTGATAATGAGGAACGAATGACACAAATGTTTCTGCGAGGTTTGAAACCCGAAATACGTCAATACCTCATTTCTCACAAACTTTGTTTATATTCAGATGTTAGGAATAGGGCTCACTTAGTGGAGCGCGATAATGAGCCAGCCCAACCGAAGGATAACGAGTAACAACACGATAATAATCGTACCGGTGACAACGGTCATCGGAACAATGATAACCATCGTGGAAGAAATTATCATGCCAGAAATGGTAACCACTTCGGTGGTAATCATGGCCAAGATAATAGAAGAAATGATTCAAGTGGAAATTTCAAGAAGAGAAGATTTAACGATGACGGAAGGCGTCAAGAATAAAGACCAAAGACAAGAACAAATTCTAGGAGAGGAGAACGACCGTCAGTTAGATGCTACAGATGCGGAGAGGAGGGACATATAAGTCCAAACTATTCACAGCTTTCCAAGATATGTTTTAGTTGTGGAAAAGACGGTCACATAGCTCGATTTTGTCCTGTAGCGAAATCAAGTCCAGTTGGGACGGTGGCACCAAAGGTGGATACGGACAAAACAAAGTCGGTGGTTTCAGGAAGAGCGTTTTTCGTGACTTCTCAAAGAGCGAGTAACCCGAATGAAGTTAGCACGGGTTAGTTAATTATAAATTCTTGTGAAGTCTATACCTTATTAGATACTGGTTCTACCCATTATTTTATTTCTCTTGCTTGCGCTCAATGTTTAAATTTAACTCTAGAGAAGTTAGACTTTGACTTATCGATTGAAACTTCGTTAGTAGAAACCTTCATTTCATGTGCTATCCAAGTCTTGGATGAGAGTCACAGTTTTTTAAATGATATTTCTATTGTTAATAAATCTCCTGACGTATTCTCGAAGGACTTCTTAGCCTACCCCTAGAGCGTGAAATCGAATTTTGTATTGACCCTAGTACAAAACCCATTTCTAAAACCCTTAAATATTTCTTCAACCAAAATGAACGTATAATGCGTCAAAGACGTTGGCTCGAGCTGTTGAAGATTACAATCGTACCATTCAATACCATCGTGGGAAAACGAAAGTGGTAGCTGACGCGTTGAGTAGAAGATCGTATGCGTTTACGAGTGCGATGTTGTTAACACACAAAAAAATAATCCATTCTATATGACTTACAAATGATGAAGATAGAGTTAAAGACTCTAGGGACCCACGTGCAGATAACGAATATACGAGTAGATTCAACTTTAATCGATAAAGTTAAAATCGCTCAAGCTACACACTGGAGCTGATGAATATAAAGAAGAAGGTGCAAGAATGTGTTATTCTAGAAGTAAGAGTCGATGAAGAGAAGAAAGCTCAAGCCTTCGATTTATTTGAAATCCTCGATCAAGTAGGAATCGTGGCTTATAAAGCTCGCTTATTTTAACGCTAAAGTATTTTGGCGTGTTCATAACGTTTTTCACGTATCGATGTTACGTAAATATGTGGACGACCCAAACCACATTATTACGTTAGAACCAGACGAGATAGCCGAAGATTTAACGTACGAGGAGGTACCTGTCAAGATCTTGGATAGGAAAGAGCATGTCCTACGCACGAAGGTTATACCACAAGTTAAGGTTTTGTGGAGAAACCATGCTATTGAAGAAATGAACTGGGAATTAGAATCAAAACTGAAAGCGAGGTATCCTCACCTTTTCGTAACACCAGGTACGTACGTCAATTTCGAGGATAAAATTTTATAAGGAGGGGAGGTTGTAAGACCCCAACTTTTTAATGAATAAAATCGAATTTCCTCTATTTATTATTGTGAATAATAAGGTATTAATTTGATATAATACTTTGGTTATGGGTGAAATGTGAAAATTTTGCAAAATAAGCAAGTGGTTATAAAATATTCAATTGTTTGGGAATATTCGTTTGGTCGTGGAATATCTTTTACGTCGGGGAATATTTATGACGAATGCCATAATGACCATTTGTGGGCCCCATAAACGGATAACGGTCGGATGAAGAAAATGACAAAATTAAATAACTACAGTAGTTGTTACCAATTAAGACTATTGGAATACCAATTGGTTAAAATCTGATGTCTGGCGTGGTTACACAAGAAGTACACCAGTATTGCATAGTATTGTTGAATTATTAATCCTTACGTAAGAATGCACCACTCAATAATTGTCACAGTAGTCACTGTTCAATATTTTATTTTATTGATTCAATAATTGCTGCGTTAATATTTTATATTATTGTTGTTCAATAATTGTCACTGCACAATATCTCCATTATCAGATCAATAATTCATATTATTTGAATAATATTATTAGATAGCATTATTGGCAATGTCTAGAAATTTCTGTTAAGGAGAGGTTTGGTCACCTAATTGCGCGCCAGTAAGGAGAAATCCTTATCGGAAATCCCCCTCTTTCCTGGGAACAGCCTGGTTGTCATAAATGTGATTCTGTAATATTATTTGTGAATAATTAATTATTGATTCATATGAGAAGGAAATATTTATTTTATGTGGATATAAATGATGGATTTATTTATGTGGTTATTAATGAAGGAATTAATGCTGAGATGTTTTATCGATGATTTTATCGGATTGGAAGTATTTAAAAATCATACATTTGTGGATTTGGGTATTTTTCATTTGGAATTTAGAAAAACTCAAAGCTACAAAGTTGTAGAGAATTCGATTTCGTGTGGAATGGACATAAAATTTGTATTTTTCTGATAAACGGGCTATTTTTTATGAATTATTAAAGTTTCTGATTATTGTTTAAATGATAAAACATTTTAGAAAATTCTAGAATTAGTTGGTGAAAAATGTGCTCAATTGAATTTCAAATGTGGTGGGTGGCAATAGTAACAGGTAAAGCCATCAGGTAGCATGTTAGTCTTCTATGACGTTCTAAGCATTTTCCTATAAATAGGGTGCTTAGTTAGAATTGAAAATCATACCAGAATTCATAAGTTTTCTCTCTTTCTCTCTCTATATTATCGAGCGTATTCTTGTGAGTATTTTGATACTTTGAGTGTTGCTATACGGTGCAAGTTCCTTCAAAGACTATATCCGAAGATTCACCGTAAGTATTATCTTTTTGAGGTAAGGGATGCTATTTTCTTCATAAGTGATATTATTTCTTCAATATCATTATGCCGAAATATTGGTTGGAACTTTTTATCAAATTTGGAACTTTTTATGTTGGGGTTACTATTCATGAGTTACTATTCACGAGTTATTATTCACGAGTACTATTCATGAAGCATGATGATTTTTCTTGTGGAATTTCTATCTTTTGGTGTTGGAGTTCTTTATTCACGATACTCACGGCTTTATTCACGAATCGACCATTATTCACCGAAAAATGAGTTTTCTTCTTTTTTGTCCAAGTTGTCTATTATGGTTACTATCTTTGATTGTATCCATGTTTTGATCTTTATTTTGAATTCTGTTTCACAATTGGTTATTATGAAGTATTTTTGAACTTGGATAAACTGTAATACGAATCCCTAATATTTGATCTTTTATCTCACTGGATTCATTTTTTTTAAGATAATTTTCATCATCCTCGGTCTAAATGATGATATTCTTTGAATATTTTGGCCCAGTAGTGCAAAAGATGAATGATTAACTGATGAATATCTTTGGTCTGTAGTGCAAAGATGAATGATTAACTGATGAATATCTTTGGCCTGTAGTGCAAAGATGAATGATTACCTAATGAATATCTTTGGCCCGTAGTGCAAAGATGAACATGTGTTGAGATGAACATGACCAACTGGTGATACAAATGAATATCCTTGGCCCGTAGTGCAAAGATGAACATGTGTTGAGATGAACATGACCAACTGGTGATACAAATGAATATCTTTGGCTTGTAGTGCAAAGATGAATATTTGATTAAAGATGTATATTGATTGTTGTTACAGGGATAAAATATTGATGATGAACTTTTAAATCTTAGAAGATAGTAGAATTCTTTTTCTACTTGACTCTTCTAATGGATTGCTTATTCCGCTGCAGTTGTTGATCTAAAACTTGTTGTCTATTATATTTTATCAGATTTTTCCCTGTTGAAGACTAATGATAATTTTTTGTATATTATCTTTGTCATAATATTTTCTTACTGGGCTAGTTGAGCTCACCCTTTCTTTCACTGTTCTCTTCAGGAAATGAGAATATAGCTGGGACTAGTCGGGGAATGGATTGACGGTCCAGATGGTTGCATTAGTAGTCCTCACTATTCTGTGAAATAGCGTATCAATAATTGTAATGAGGACCCCTTTTGAGTTTTTATACTGTTTATTAGACAATAGTTGTATTTAAACTCACAGTATATATGTTGTCGTATTTTGCACGACAATTGTATTACTGAAGTTGTATTTGTTTTTATACCATGTATTTGGCGACTCAGAATGGGTTGGATGGAATGGACCTATTTTGGGGTCGTCACACTTACAACCTCCCCTTCTTATGAAATTTCGCCCTCGAAATTAGGGTACGTACCTGGTATGTCGAAGAGGTAAGGATACCTTGATTTCATTTCAGATTCTAACTCCCAAGTCATTTCCTCAACATCGTGGTTTCTCCACAAAACTTTGACTTGAGGTATAACCTTGGAGCGTAGAATATGTTCCTTTTTATCCAAGATTTGAACATAAACCTCTTCATACGTCAAATCTTCCTCTATTTCGTCCGGTTCTAACTCAATAATGTGGTTCGGGTCTTCCACATATTTACGTAACATGGATATGTGAAAAATATTATGAACACGAGACATACTTGGCGGTAAAGCGAGTCTATAGGCCACAGTTCCTACTCGATCGAGGATTAAAAATGGGCCGATGAATCGAGGATTGAGCTTTCCTCTCTTTCCAAATCTCGTAACTCCTTTCCACGGAGCAACTCGTAATAACACATGATCTCCTATAACAAATTCCACGTTCTTTCGATGAAGATCAGCATAACTCTTTTGTCGATCTTGTGAGGTTTTTATACGTTGTCGGATCGTTTAAATCTTTTCCATAGTCATTCGTACCAACTCCGGTCCCAACAACGTTGCTTCACCCACCTCATCCCAAAGATCTTTGGAGAATGACACTTTCTTCCATACAACGCCTCAAATGGAGCCATGCCAATGCCAGATGATAAGCTGTTGTTGTAGGAAAACTCCACCAACCAGTAAGAACTTGTCCCAACTTCCTTGAAGTCAAGGACACTGAGTCTTAATAAATCTTCCGGAGTTTGAATAGTCCTTTCGATTGTCCGTCAAAATGCGAGGATGATATGCCAAAATAAATCGTGAACCGTGCCTATAGCTTTTTGCAAACTAACCCAAAATTGTGAAGTGAATCTTGGGTCTTGATCAGAAACTATGGATACTGGCATACCATGCAGTCTTACAATCTTGTTTATGTACATACGAGCAAGACGTTCAAGTGTATAAGTTTCTTGTATCGGTAAGAAATGAGCAGACTTGGTCAATCTATCAACAATGACCCAAATTACATCTATGCCTTGAGAAACCTTAGGAAGACCGGTAATGAAATCCATGGTAATGTGCTCCCACTTCCATTCTGGAATTTCAAGTGGCTACAATGGACCTTTTGGTACTTGATGCTCCACCTTGACTCGTTGACAAGTTTGACACCTTGAGATAAACATATTTATCTCTCTCTTCATATTGCTCCACCAAAATGTATGGCGAAGATCACGATACATTTTGGTACTCGAGATGGATTGCAAACGGTGTGTTAGCGCGCCTCCATCATGATTTTATACTTTAAATCGTGGTCGTTAGAACACAAAGTTTAGAGTTGACTCAAGTATTCCTTCTTCATCGATTCTTGCTCCCAAGATATAGCACCTTCTTGTACTTTCTTCCTCATACGCATCACCTCGTGTCCGTAGCTTGAGCAGCTTTAACTTTATCAATTAAAGTCGGTTCTACTCGTATATTCGCCATCATCACATGGGTCCCTAGAGTCTTTAACTCTATCTCTATCCTTTGCAAGTCACACGAAATGGGCTTTTGTGTTGTCAATATTGCACTCGTACCCGTATATGATCTTTTACTCAATAAATACCTACCACGTTCGCTTTTCCAGGATGGTATTGGATGGTATGATCATAATCTTTCAACAGTTCAAGCCAACGTCGTTGTCGCATGTTGAGTTCCTTTTGAGTGAAGAAATATTTGAGACTTTTATGATCCGTAAAGATCTCCACTTTCTCTCCATACAAGTAATGCCTCCAAATTTTAAGTGCGAAGACAACAGCTGCCAACTCTAGATCATGAGTAGGATAATTCCTCTCATATTCTTTGAGTTGTCTTGAGGCATAGGCTATGACTTTCCCATGTTGCATGAGAACACATCCTAACCCTTTGCCCGAAGCATCACTGTAGATGACAAATCCCTCCGAACCAGATGGTATTGTCAGAACAGGTGCTGAAATGAGTCTCCTTTTGAGTCCTTGAAAAATCTTCTCACATTCCTCGCTCCAACCGAACTTTGTATCTTTCCGAGTTAGCTAAGTTAGTGGAGTAGCGATTCGAGAAAATCCTTCCACGAATCTCCGATAATAACCAGCTAAACCGAGAAAGCTACGTACTTCAGTCACTGATTTAGGTAGCTCCCAACTTTGAATAGCTTCAATCTTTGCTGGGTCAATAGATATTCCATGACTTGATACTACGTGCCTAAGGAATGCTACTTCTCGCCTTTAAGCGGCATTTCTTCAACTTGGCATAAAGCTTATATTCACGAAGCTTTTGGAGTATCAGCCTCAAGTGTTGCTCATGATCTTCACGGCTTTTGGAATAAATAAGGATGTCATCAATAAAGACGACCACAAAGTGATCCAAATATTCCTTGAATACTCGGTTCATCATATCCATGAAGGCAGCAGGAGCATTAATCAATCCAAAAGACATGACTAGGAATTCATAATGCCCGTACCGAGTTCTGAAAGCCGTCTTTGGAATGTCATCGGTTCTAATCTTCAATTGGTGATATCAGGAATGAAGATCAATCTTTGAAAAGAATTTGGCTCATTGCAACTGGTCATACAGGTCATCAATACGTGGCAATGGGTACCTATTTTTGATGGTGACATGATTCAACTCCCGTTAATCAATACAAAGTCGCATACTCCCATCTTTCTTCTTCACGAATAGAACATGAGCACCCCAAGGAGAAGTACTAGGACGAATAAAGCAAATGTCTAACAATTCCTGCAGTTGGGTCTTTAACTCCTGAAGTTCAATAGGAGCCATTCGATATGGGGCTTTGGAAATGGGTTTTGTACCGGGTTCAAGGTCGATACAAAATTCAATTTCACGCTCTGGGGGTAGGCCAGGAAGTTCTTCAGGGAATTTATTAACAATAGATATATCATTCAAAACTGACGTATTTTTGTTTAGATCCATGACATGAGCTAAGAAAGCTTGACATCCGTTTTTCAATAAACGAATAGCTTTATGGCTTGAAATGACATTGATTGATTTTAATGGTTTAGTTGTTTGAATTCGCATAATAGGTTGGTTAGGAATATGAAAGCTAACAACCTTACGAAAACAATCAATTTTTGCATGATGAGTAGTTAACCAATCAATCCCTAGAATCACGTCAAATGCAAGTATTTTCAATGAAATAAGATCGACAGGTAATGTGAGGGTACCAATTTGAACCAAACAAGACTTATAAACGATGGATGTAATGAAGGTTTCTCCCAACGGAGTTTCCACAGATAAGTTAAAGTCTAATTTCTCCGGAGTCAAGTTTAATCGTTGAGCGCAAGTAGGAGAAATAAAAAAATGGGTAGAACCGATATCAAATAAGGTATAGACTTCGCTAGAGTTTATGATAAGCTTACCCGTGATGACCTCGTTCGGGTTCCTTGCTTTCTGGGAGGTCACAACAAATGCTCTCCTTGCACCACCGACTTTGACTTTTTCGGGATGACCTTTGGTGCCTCCATCCTAGCTGAACTTGTCTTCGGTGAACGACAAAATCGAGCTAGGTGACCTTCTTTTCCATAATTATAACACGCTTTGGATGGCATCGCGCAGTTTGGACTGATATGTCCCTCCCCTCCGCATTTGAAGCATATGATAGGTGGTCGTTTCTCCTTCCTTAACCACGGTTCTTTGGTCGCCGGCGTCTTTCCATCATTGTTGAATCTTCTTTTCTTGAAATATCCATTTTTACTGTCTTGGCCATGATTACCACCGAAGTGGTTACCATTTCTGGTATGTTGATTCCCTCCACGTTTGTTGTCACCATTTCGATGATGATATACCTTTGGTATTTTCATGTCTTTTACCGCTTTCTCTTGGTTACGTTGACTGCGTTCTGGCGCTCCAATAATCGAGCCCTATTTACAACATCTGAGTACAAACACAGTTTATGAGAAATAAGATATTGACGTATCTCTGGTTTCAAACCTCTTAAAAACATTCGCGTCATTCGCTCCTCATTATCGACCAAATGGGATGCAAACCGGGATAACTCCGCAAATTTATCCTCGTATTACGACACGGTCATATTGTTATGTTCCAACTTGATAAACTCCACCTCTTTCATGTGACAAATACTCTCGGGAAAGTACTTGTCGTTGAATAGCTCTTGGAACTTCTCCCAAGACATCTTGAGTGCGTCAGGCTGGGTACATTTTACATATTCCCACCAGTAATCTGCCTCTTCACGCAACATGAAGGTGGTGAAAGGAGCCTTTTTCTCCTCGGAGCATCCCAAGACATCAAATTTCTTGGTGATCTGCTTTATCCATGCTTCTGCCTTAAGTGGTTTTGGCTCTCCAATAAACTTCGGTGGTCCCAGCTCCTTGAACTATTTAGCGGTGACCGTCGAGAGTTTCGATGTTTCCACCTACATTTTGGATGAGAGCCGCTCACCGATGTTGCATGAATTGCATAAAGCCTCTGAACAATCCATCATTCATCATTTGGTCAGTGTTGTTGTTTGCATGAGGATTATCGCCTTCCTGATGCACATTATCCTGATTATTGATATGTGGAGATTCAACGGTCTCTTGTGCTCCATTGCTATTCTCAACATTCTCGGATGTCATTTTCAGATACTGCCACAAAACAAGGGTTAGTTGACATGTAACATATTATCTATATACTTTGACCAACCAATTAAATATTAAATAAAATTAGGTAGGTCATACTAGCGAAGGAATTCCCCGTCTCTCCCATCCTAGTTCTAGTCTAACATCTTAGCCAGGGATCATATCCATAAGCTTTGATACCAATCTATGCGCCCCAAAATAGGTATACATCACCTATTACGAGTCACCAAATACATGATCTGTAATACAAATACAACTTTAAATATACAACATGAGCTGTGAGTTTTAATACAAATATTGTCTTCTAAGCCAGTATTTAAACTCAAAATAAGTCCTCAATACATTTATTATCACACTATTTCATAGAATAGTGAGGACTACTAATGCTATCATCTGGACCGTCACTCCGTTCCCCGACTAGTCCCTGCTACGTTCTCATTTCCTAAAGAGAACAATGAAAGCAAAAAGGGTGAGCTCAACTAGCCCAGTAAGAAATATTATGACTAAGATAATGCAGAATAAATTATCATTAGCCTTCAAATGTGTGTTAACCGATAAAATATAACAACATCAAGTTTAACTGCAGAGGAACAAGCAATCCATTAAAAGAGTCAAGTAGAGAATAAAATCTACTATCTTTTATGATTTAAAAGGTTTTTCATCACTTTTATCGTTGGGACTCAACTTAATAAATAATCCACATCATCGAATCACCCCTGCACTACGGCCAAGGATATTCTTTAGTATCACGACCACAAATTATCCATGCACTACGGGTCAAGGACATTCGTGTATTCATCAATGGTCATGATCATGCCAACAACTGTCCATCAATGCACTACGGGCCAATGAGGACTTTTTCCACATCATTTGTAACATTACGGTCATGATTACACCGAATAATCCCTGGTCATAATCATACCAAGTCCATCTATGCATTATAGGCCATAGATGACTTTCAACAAAATATAAACATGAGGATGATGACAATGATATAAGAATTCAATAAAACAAGTTCAAGAATTAATTTATCCAGGAACCAATAACGTCCAAATTGTCAACATGATACTGCTTTGTAGAGTAAAATTCAAGAATGTCCAGAAGAATATTTCCATGAAAAGATACTGGATGAAGCGCAAATATCAAGGATATTCCACTAATTTCATGGAGTATAGAAGTCAAAACTTTAACCAACTGAGTATAATAAGGAATGGAATAACAAAAGAAATCACCGGTATGCGATAGATCGCACAAAAGGAGTTATTCCAATGAGAATAATAATTAACGGAACCAGTCTCAGGCGTAAAAAGCATGACATGGATATTCCAACAGAATAATAAAAAGGCGGAATCGAAGTCCTGCCAAAAACACACATGATGGATATTCCAAATGTAATAATAAAGGCGGAATCAGTCCGGCAGAAACGCATATGAACATGATATTCCAACAGAATAATAATGAATGGAATATGTAAGAATTTCACCAAGTATAGGGTAGCCATGATATCTGAGTTATTGCAACGAATAATAAATAATAGAATAACAGAAGTTCTCTTCATGAATATAAAAGAAATAATACCCCTTACCGTAAAAGAAACTCGATATAAGAGTAGGGAAGTAGCAGGATACTTTTTTATAGTTTCTCTATAATTTCTCTCTCTAGAGTTTCAGTGAATTCGTAAGAAATAATGAAGGAATGATCTTCTATTTATAGAAGAATAGAAAGGATACTATGCAATAAAATATTCTAATAAAACGAAACTTTAATTAAAATATATATATATAATACCCGTGATATATCAGCTCTTCCCCTCCGTGAATTAATAGGATTCACGTGAATCCTTTAGTCTAAAATTATGTAATCTATATATATATATATTATATATATAATACTTACCTTCCTTTTTGGCAAAACCCCCACCCCAAACCCGTGAATTCATCCAACATAAAGCATATATATATATATATATATATATATATATATATATATATATATATATATATATAAAATAACATGTTGTACTTTCAAATATATATATATATATATATATATATATATATATATCACATTGATGCTTACGTAAGAAGTTACTCAGTTTTATTCAATTATTGCAACATTAGTTGCTGCATAGTATCTCACATTATTGATGCAATTATTGTCACATGCAGTATCATCTGCATAATATTTTATATTATTAAATCAATAATTAAGACGACATAGTTATTCATATTATTATTTGCATTATCGACAATGTCTAGAAAGTTCTGTCGAGGAAATGAGTTTGGTTATTTAATTGCGCGCCAATAAGAAGAAATCATTATCGGAAAGCCCCCTCTTTCCAAGGAACGACCTGGTTGTCAATATTGTGAGTTATAATATTAATGATGAATAATTGTTGAAAGATTAAAAATATGTTTATTGAAGATAAGTTATTTGTGGTAAATATTTATTCAATTTTTGATATAAATAGAGGGGTGTGTCATGAGGCATTTGTTGTAAGTTTGACTTATTAATATTCCATGGGGAGATGTACTAATTTTTCAGACCGTCAGTTGAGGTTTTAATAGTAAATCAATATGGACCGTCGGTTGAGGTTTTAATAGTAAATCAATATGGACCGTCCATTTTAATAGTAAATCAATCTGGACCGTCCGTGAATCAGTTACTATTTAGTCCATTATCTTATAAATAGAAGCTCATTTCTTCATTCTTTCTTACGAATTCACTAAAACTATAGAGGGAGAAACTATAGAGAGAAAGAAGAAGTGTATTTTTCTACTTCACTATTGTAGTATCCAATCTCCTACTAAGGTAAGGAATATTATTTTTCGTATTCATTCTTTATTAATCTGTGGGAGTAACCTGTCTACGCGGATTACCGCATGCATGGTGAATAACCCTTCGTATTCATTCTTTATTAATCTGTGGGAGTAACCTATCTACGCGTATTACCGCATGCATGGTGAATAACCCTTCGTATTCATTCTTTAATATGTGGGAATAACATGTCTACGCGGATTACCGCATGCATGGTGAATAACCATTCGTACTCATTCTTTATTTATAGAAAAGATCTGTCTACGCGGATTACCGCATGACGGGTGAAAATCTATTTGCAGTTTCATATATTATTTCTTTTCATATTCCTAAATCTAAACTTACTATGGTAAGTATTGCTTCTATAATCCCTAAAATTAGTAGAATATCCTTGAGTTTTGCGCTTCATCTAGTATCGTTTCATTGGAATATTGGTCTGAACTTTCTTATTAAATTTTAATATTTTCATTCAGGGTATTATTCACGGGAAACTATTCACTCGGGTACCATTCACTCGGGATACTATTCACGATAAAATTGGTTTCTTTTATATCCAAATTATTTTTGATACATGAATATCATTCTTGAATTTTACTCCAAAATTAATTATCATGTTGACAATTTGGACATTCTTGAACTCTGGATAAATTGAATTATAAATCTCTAATATTCATCCTTGATCTCACTTGATTGATTCCTTATATCATTGTCATCATCCTCATGCTTATGTTGTGGTAAAAGTCATTTTTGGCCCGTAGTGCATAGATGAACCGTTGATTGGTATGATTATGACCAGGAATTGTGTATTAGTATAATCATGACCTGTAATGTTATAGATAAATATTGTAGTGAAAGTCCTCATTGGCCCGTAATGCATAGATGGACAGTTGTTTGGCATGATCATGGCCACTGGTGATACAAACGAACATCTTTGGCCCGTAGTGCATGGATAATTCGTTGATTTAAAATATTTATTGATTGGTGTTACATGGATAAAATATTGATGATGGACTTTTAAATCATAGAAGATAGTAGACATCATGTTTTACTTGACTCTTCTAATGGATTGTTATTTCTGCTGCAATTATTCAATCAGATTTTTCCCTGTTGAGGACTAAGGATAATTTATTCTACATTATCTTAGTCATAATATTCTTTATTGGGCTAGTTGAGTTCACCCTTTTCCTTTTGGTTCAATTGTTCTTCTCAGGAGGCGAGAATGTAGTTGGGACTAGTCGGGGAGTGGAGTAGTGGTCCAAGATGGTTATTTTAGTAATTCTCACTATTTTAAAAAATAGTGTGATAATAATTGTAATGAGGATTTTATTTGAAAAATAGTGTGATAATCCTATTTTAGGATTTTATTTTGAAAAATAGTAAGTATCAGAGCTTAGGGATATGATCTCTGGCGGAGCTCTGAGGTTAGAACTAGAAGAGGAGAAATGAGTAAATCCTTCGCTAGTGTATCCTACCTAAGCTTATTTGTTATTAAATTGGTTGGTCGGAATATAGGGATAATATGTTGTAAAACCCCAACTTTTATAAATAAAGATGAATTTTCTATAAATATCATTTTTGAATATTATGGAGTAAATTTGATATAATGTTATAGTTGTAGGTAATATTTATAAATTTTACAAAGTACATAAGTTGTTATATAATATTGATTGGTGGAAATATTCGTTTTAACGGGGAATATTCGCATAACCAAGCACAATCATTGGTGGACCCATAATGTAATTATTGTCGGATTGAGAAAGCGACAAATATACTTTATGAAAATAACGGCGGAAGTTTTACAGTTAGCTGTTGAAACACCCGGTGTTTAAAAAGTATAATAATATGCGTGGTTGCATAGTATAATACTAGTATTGATTATTGATGCTTATGTGATAAGTCACTCGATTTTGTTTTATTGGTATTATTAATGTAATAAAAGCAGAAAAGCTTTTTATATAAAGCGAGAATACTTTTATAAAGTTATTCATTTTATTAGGCTAATAGTAAAATATTTTTATATAAAAGCGAATACTTTTATAAAGTTATACATTTTATTAGACAATAATTAGAATATATTATATTTTATTATGCATAGTGTTTGCATAGTGCTGCGATAGTGTTTTACATAGTAAAATCTTTTATAAAGTTATTCGTTTTATTAGATTATAAATAGAATATATTATATTTTATTTAAAAGATTTTGCTTTAAATATGGACCGTCAGATTAAAGTAAATCTAACTGGACCGTTTCATGAGTTAGTTACTTATGCACGATCCATTTTGCTATAAATATAAGCTCATTCCTTCATTATTTCTTACGAATTCTTTGAAACTCTAGAGAGAAAAATTATAAAAAACTATAGAAAAATATTACGCTACTTCCCTACTCTTATATTCGGTTTCTTTTTACGGTAAGAAGGGTATTATTTCTTTTGTATTCATGAAGAGAACTTCTATTATTCCATTCTTTATTATTTTCTTTGGAATAACGGTATATGCGGACTACCCTATACTCGGTGACATTCTTCTATTATTCCATCTTTATTATTATTACATTGGAATATCACATGTCATGCGTTTTACTTGGGACCTTGTTAAAATCTTTATTATTATTACATTGGAATATCCATCTGCATGCATTTTACGTGGGACCGGTTTACGTCTATATTATTACATTGGAACATCCCGTAAAATTAATTTACTTTGATTGGTTCCACATTTATTATTCTATTGGAATAACTTCATACATCAAATACCGCATGCATGGTGATTTCTTTTGTTATTCCATTCGTTATTATACTCAAATTGGTTAAAGTTTTGACTTCTATACTCCATGAAATTAGTGGAATATCCTTGATATTTTGCGCTTCATCCGAAGATCTTTTCATGGAAATATTCTTACGAGCATTCTTGAATTTTACTCTACAAAGCGAGATCATGTTCACAATTTGGACGTTATTAGTTCCTAGATAAATTAATTCTTGAACTTGTTTTATTGAATTCTTATATCATTGTCATCATCCTCATGTTTATATTATGTTGAAAGTCAATACGTGGGCCTGTAGTGCATAGATGGACTTGGTATGATTATGACCGAGGATTATTCGGTATAATCATGGACCGTAATGCTACAAATGATGTGGTAAAAGTCCTCATTGGTAGTAGTGCATTGATGGGACGATTGTTGGCATGATCATGACCATTGATGAATACCACGAATATCCATGGTCGTGGTGCATGGATAATTTGTGGTTGTGATACTAATGAATATCCTTGGTCAGTAAAAGGGGGATGATGTGGATTATTTATTAAGCTAAGTCTCAAATGATAAAAGTCATGAAAAACCTTTTAAATCATAGAAGATAGTAGATTTTGTTCTCTACTTAACTCTTCTAATAGATTTCTTGTTCAGCGCAGATTAAACTTGATGTTTGTTATATTGTATCGGTTATTAATCATTTAAGGCTAATGATAATTTATTACGCATTACCTTAGTCATAATATTTCTTCTTTGGGCTAGTTGAGCTCACCCTTTCTTTCACTTTATTCTCTTGGAAATGAGAATATAAATTTGGGACGAGTCGAGGAAGCGGAGTGATGGGACGGATGATAGTATTAGTAGTCCTCAATATTACATTAAATAGTGTGACAATAAATGTAATGAGGACTTATTCTCGAGAGTGGATATTGTCTAGAAGATGATTTGTATTAAAACTCATACTCTCTTGTTGTATATTAACGATTGTATTTGTATTCTGTACCATGTATTTGGTGACTCAGAATAGGTGATGTATACCTATTTTGGGGGCATCACATATGTGACATGTCAATTTCTTTAATTAACCCTTGTTTTGTGGTAGTATTTAAGAATGACATCTGAAAATCAAGCAATGAACTCATATATAGTTTTAAGTAGTGAATTGAGAAGATTTATTTAAAGAATAAATAGTGGAGTATAATATCTTGTTATAACAAAGATGTTTATTGGGGAGTACTAATTAAGTTGTTGAACTTGATTGTATGATATTAAGCGAAGAAGAAATTAGATATATTAATGTGGTGAGTGAAGAATTAATAGTTGCACCCGAGCTAGTCGTAGAGGTAGCAGCTGAGAGTGAAGAAGAAGAGGACCCCGAGGAGGATTTATTAGGAGAATTTTATGATCGAAATATAGAATTGCAAGATCTTATTCGTGAGTTAGAAGATCAGGGTGAAGAACGATAAGAGACCATGGAACAAAGGGATGCAGCAATTCAAGATTTTGCTAACCGATATGCGTAGCTTGAACAGAAGCTCTCTTTGGCAGAGTATATGATAATAGAGCTGGAATTTGATAATGCAAATGTCAAATATTAGTTGAAAGAAGAAACAACTGAACGAGTGAGAATGGAGGATGAATGGGTAAAAGACGCATAACGCGTTGATATTGTAGAAAGAGACGTCCGATCCAAGAAGGCTAAAATTAGAGGTGTAAACGAGTCGAATCTCAGCGAACATCTTCATGTTCAGATTCGTCTCGACTCGAAAAAATTGAGCTCGAATTCGATAAGGGATTTATATTTTTGTGCTAGATTCGACTCGAATCATTACTCGGACTTACTCGGCTCATAAGTACTTGACTCGTTTACAAAACGAGTTACTCATGAGCCTTTAAATCGAGTTTCAAATATGAATCATTTCACTTACAACTGAACCACTACATACTAAATTAGTTACTTAACTAATATTTATATATAAAACTTTTTCACTTTTATTTATGTATTGAAATTATAAAGAATGTAATTTAAATTGACATTCAATTAATTGATTTATTCAAGTACAAGTTTACACAATTTCATACTACACTTTATAAATTATAAAGAATAAAGATTGATATAAATATCATATATTTAGCTTACTAGCATGGATCAGACCAATATTTGAATATGATCCATCGAGCATGTATCGAGTATAGTCTGAGAAAAAAATGAAATACTCGAACCCTAATATGAGCGAACACTGGTATGCTCAAATTCGACTCGTATATCATTAAATAGAAAACGAGTATGGATCAGATTCGACTAGGATCAACTTCGAATTCGAGCTTTAGATCATATTTTCGAGCCGATCTCGAGTCGAGTACCAAACTACTTGGCTCAATTTACACCCCTAGCTAAAATAGATAATATGTATTTCTCTTTTTGGACAACAATTGGGAGAACCCAACATCGAGTTTTGAATTACCCTATACAGAGTGGTCAACTGCAATTCAATATGGATCGAAGATTAATGATTCAGATTATGGATCAGGAGTACGACGAAGCAGTTAAGGGTGGAATATACCCTATAGCGAAGTCAATTCCAGCGGTAATGATGACACCAAAGGCTGTCTCAGACAAGTCAAAGTTAGTGGTTCAAGGAAGAACGTTTGTCATGACTTTCCAAAAAGCGAGGATCCCAAACGAAGTTATCACGGGTAAGCTAATCATAAACTCTTGCGAAGTCTATACCTTATTCGATACTGGTTCTACCCATTCTTTTATTTTACCTGCTTGTGCTCAACGTTTAAACTTGACTTCGGAGAAATTAGACTTTGACTTATCGGTTGAAACTCTGTTGGGAGAAACCTTCGTTACATCCACCATTTATAAATCTTGTTTGATTCAAATTTATACCCGCATATTACATGTTGATCTCATCTCTTTGAAAATACTTGCATTTGATGTGATTTTAGATATTGATTACTCAACATGCTAAAATTGATTATTTTCGTAAGGCCGTTAGCTTTCATATTCCTAACCAACGTATTATTCGAATTCAAGCAACCAAACCACTAAAGTCAATCACTGTTATATCAAGCCATTCGTTTATTGAAAAACAGATGTCAAGTTTTCTTAGCCCATGTCACTGATTTAAACAAAAATACGTCAGATTTGAATGATATTTATGTTGTTAATAAATTTTGTGACGTATTTCCCGAAGAACTTTCTTGCCTACCCCAGAGCGTGAAATTGAATTTTGTATTGACCTTGAACCCGGTACAAAACCTATTTCCAAAACCTCATATCGAATGGATCATATTGAACTTCAGAAGTTAAAAACCCAACTACAGGAGTTGGTACCCGAGCCTCTATCTGGTGACTTCCTTTGTGGAATGCACCAAAACCAGACTCTCCGTAGGGGACGCCATATTTGTGTGGTGGCAAACTGATAGGTGCAATTGTGAGGTGTTATCCAAGGTTGGGATATAAGTCACAGTTGGGAGCAACCTAAGTCAGTAACCAAAATAAGTATCTTTCTAGGCTTATCTGGTTATTATTGGAGATTCGTGGAAGAATTTTCTCGAATCATGTGACGCCCCCAAAATAGGTATACATCACCCATTCTGAGTCGCCAAATACATGGTACAGAAACAACTACAACTTCATTAATACAATTGTCGTGCAAAATACGATAACACATAAACTGTGAGTTTAAATACAAATATTGTCTTCTAGACAATATCCACACTCAAATAAGTCCTCATTACAATTATTGATACTCTATTTTGCAAAATAGTGAGGACTACTAAAACAACTGTCTTGAACCATTACTCCACACCCCGACTAGTTCCCGCTTATATTCTCGCCTCCTGAGAAGAAAAATGGAACAAAAAAGAAAAGGGTGAGCTCAACTAGCTCAGTAAAGAATATTATGACTAAGATAATGTACAACAAATTATCCTTAGTCTTCAACAGAGAAAAATCTGATAGAATACAATAGACAACAAGTTTTAGATCAACAATGCTGCGTGAAACAACAATTCATTAGAAGAGTTAAGTAGAGAATGAAATCTACTATCATCTATGAATTTAAAAGTCCATCATCGATATTTTATCCTGTAACATCAATCAATATACATCATAAATCAAATATTCATCTTTGCACTACTGTGCCAAAGATATTCACCGATTAGTCATGTTCATCTAAACACATGTTCATCTTTGCACTGACCAGCCAAAGATATTCATCGTAAATCATTCATATTTGTACTACTGGGCCAAAGATATTGGTTATATCATCATTTAGGATCGAGGATGATGAAAAATATTTTAAAGAAAACGAATCTAGTGAAACAAAAGAATAAATATTAAGGATTCGTACTTTAAACAATCCGAGTTCAAAAATACTTCAGTAATAATCATGGTGGAGTAAAATTTAAGAATGAAGACCAAAACATAGATCCAATCAAAGATAGGAATCTTAATGAGACAATCTTGGACACGAAAAGAAAATTTAATTTTTTACGTGAATAGTGTAAATGATTCGTGAATAGTCTTAGTATCGTGAATAGTAACTCCGACACCAAAAGATAGAAATTTCACAAAAAAAATCATCATACTTCGTGAATAGTACTCGTGAATAGTAACTCATGAATAGTAACCACGACATGAAAAAGTTCCAAATTTGATAAAAAGTTTAAACCAATATTTCGGCATAATGATATTGAAGAAATAATATCATTTATGAAGAAAATAATCTCCCTTACCTCAAAAGGATAATACTTCTGACTGGATATAGTGCTGAAAGAACTTGCACCGTATAGCAATACTCAAAGTACTAAAATACTCACAAAAATACGCTCAATATATCGAGAGAGAAAGAGAGAGAATTTAGGTTTTCGGTGTGATTTTCAATTCTAACATAAGCACCCTATTTATAGAAAATTGCTTAGAACACCAAAGCAGAAAATTTAATATAATAATAATATAATTACAAAATATTCAAGCCCACCTCTAGATACTTGAATTCAGCCATTAACATGTGCAAGTGAGGGCCACCAAAGTACAAAAACGTTTTTTAACAAAAATCATTTAAACTCCAAAATCAATTCACACCGATATATAGAAACTTTAATAATTCACAATAAATAGCCATTTTGTCGGAAAATTGAATCTTGTGGCTTTTATAGGAAATTCAATTCTCTACAACTTTGCGAGAAGAAAGTTTTTCCAAATTCCAAATGTAAATTGATCAAATCCATAAACAAGCGATTTTATGTGTTATAATCAAATTTCGGTCAAGAAATGGGCCCACGACACACAAAACATGTGTTAATCATTTAATGCAACAAAAATACTCTTTCCTCCTCATATACTCATATATCCCATATTCATTGTAAAAATATCATCATTATTATATTATTAAAATATAATAAAATATTATTTTATCAGAAAAGATAAAATATCAATTTTCAACAATTGTCACTTTAAAAATTTTCTCCATCTATATCCACATAAAATGAATATTTTCCTTATCATATGAATCAATAATTAATTATTTACAAATAATATTACAGAATCATAATACTGACAACCAGGCCGTTCCTAGGAAAGAGGGGGCTTTCCAATAAGAATTTCTCCTTACTGGCGCGCAATTAGGTGACCAAACCTCTCCTTAGACAGAACTTTCTAGACATTGCCAATAATGTTTTCTAATAATATTATTCAGATAATATGAATTATTGCTTCGATAATGAAAAAATCTTGTGTAGTGACAATTATTGAAACAACGGTAATATAAAAAATCAACGCAGCAATTATTGAATCAATAAAATAAAATCTTTGAAGCGGTAATTATCGTAACAATTATTGAGTAGTGCCTTCTTACGTAAGAATCAATAATTGGTGCAATACTGCTGGTGTCTTCTTGTCAACAACGACATTCATCGTGTTTTAACCACCGGGTGTTCAACAATGTTACTTCAGTAATAACAACTGTATGCTATTTATAAACCGCTTATACTTGTCATTTTCTTCATCCAATCGCTTTCCGTTATGGGGCCCACACAAGGCCGCGCCATCGTACGAATATTCTCCGACAACAAAGAATATTTTATAACCACTTGCTTATTTAAAAATATTTGCGCATTTTACCCATAACTAACCACATTAATCAAATCAACCCCTACTATTTCAAAATAATAAATAGAGGAATTAAATTTCATTTATTAATAATTTGGGGTCTTACAACCTCCCCTCCTTATGAAATTTCATCCTCGAAATTGACGTACGTAGGACATGCTCTTTCCTATCCAAGATCTTGATAGGTACCTCCTCGTACGTTAAGTCTTTGGCTATCTCGTCCGGTTCTAACTCAATAATGTGGTTCGGGTCATCCACATATTTACGTAATATTGATACACGAAAAACGTTATGAACACGCGTTATACTTTGCGGTAAAACGAGTCTATAGGCCACAGTTCCTATTCGATCGAGGATTTCAAATGGACTAATAAATCGAAGGTTTGAGCTTTCCTCACATCGCTGATTCTCGCTTTTGGAATAACGACTTATTGCATCTTCTTCTTCATATTCATCAACTCCAAGTCTGTAGCTTGAGCAGCTTGAAATTTATCGATTAAAGTTGATTCTAATCGTATATTCGTTATCTTCACGCAGATTCTTGGAATCTGTAACTCTATCTCCATCTTTTGTAAGTCGTACAAAATGTGTCTTTGTGTTAACATTATCGCACTCGTAACCATATACGATTTTCTACTCTCAGCTACCACGTTTGTTTTTTTTTCAGGATGGTATGGTCAGAACAGGTGCCAAAATGAGTCTCCTCTTGAGTTCTTTGAAGCTCTTCCCACATTCCTTGCTCCATTCGAATTTTGTATCTCTACGAGTCAGCTGAGTTAATGGAGTAGCGATTCGAGAAAATCTTTCCACGAATCTCCGATAATAACCAACTAAGCCTAGAAAGCTACGTATTTCAATTACTGACTTAGGTTGCTCTCAACTATGACTCATATCCCAATCTTGGATAGCACATCACAATGGTACCTATCAGTTTACTATCACAAATATGGTATCCCCTACGGAGAGTCTGGCTTCGGTGCATTCCACAAAGGAAGTCACCAGATAAAGGCTCGGGTACAAACTTCTACAGTTGAATTTTTAACTCCTGAAGTTCAATAAGAGCCATGAGATTTTAGAAATGGGTTTTGTACCGGGTTCAAAGTCGATACAAAATTCAATATCACACTTTAGGAGTAAGCAAAAAAATTCTTCAGGAATTACATCAGGAAATTTACTAACAATAGAAATATTATTCAAATCTGATGTATTTTTGTTCAAGTCCATAACATGGGCTAAGAAAACTTGACATCCGTTTTTCAATAAACGAATGACTTTATGGCTTGATATGAAAGTGTTTGACTTCAATGGTTTGGTTGCTTGAATTCGAATAACATGTTGCTTAGGAATATGAAAACTAACAACCTTATTTAAAGCAATCAATTTTGGCATGATGAGTAGTTAATCAATCAATCCCCAAAATCACATCAAAAGCAAGTATCTTTAAAGAAATAAGGTCAACAGGTAATGTGATGGTGCCAACTTGGATCAAACAAGATTTATAAATAGTGGATGTAACAAAAGTTTCTCATAACGGAGTTTCAACAGATAAGTCAAAGTCTAATTTTCTCCAGAGTCAAGTTTAAACGTTGAGTATAAGCAGGAGAGATAAATGAATGGGTAGAACCGGTATCTAATAAGGTATAAACTTCGTAAGAATTTATAATTAACTAACCCGTGCTAACTTCGTTCGGGTTACTCGCTTTTTGACCAGTCACGACAAACGCTCTTCCAGGAACCGTTGACTTTGACTTTTCTGGGACAGCCTTTTGAGTCACCATCCCCGCTGGACTAGGTTTCGCTACCGTACAATCTCGAACGATATGACCTTCTTTTCCACAATTATAACATACCTTGGAAGGCTGTGAACAGTTTGGACTTATATGTCCCTCTTCTCCGTGATCTCGTAAGATCTAAGCTGGCGGTCTTTCTCCTCCTCTAAAATTCGTTCTTTGGTGTTGGTGCCGAACGCGTTTTCCGTCATTGTTGAATCTTCTCTTTTGAAATTTCCACTTGAATTATTTCTTCTATTATCTTGGCCATGATTACCATCAAGTGGTTACCATTTTCGCATGATAATTTCCTCCACGATGGTTATCATTGTTTTGATGAACGTCACATGCAGACGACGATTATCATCGAGTTATTGGTCATTATTCTTCAGTTGAGCCGACTCATTATCGCGCTCCAATAACTGAGCCCTATTCAAAACATCTGAATATAAACAAAGTTTGTGAGAAATGAGGTATTGACGTATTTTGGGTTTCAAACCTTGCAGAAACATTCGCGTCATTCTCTCCTCATTATCAACCAAATGGGATGCAAATCGAGACAACTCGGCAAACTTAGCTTCGTACTGCGACACGTTCATATTTTTTTGCTCCAGCTTGATGAACTCTACCTCCTTCATGTGACGAATACTTTTGGGAAAGTACTTGTCGTTGAACAATTCTTGGAACTTCTCCCAAGACATCTTCATGCGTAGTAGGTCGAGTACGCTTTTACTTGATTCCCACCAATAATCGCTTCTCCTCGTGAATACATGAAAGTGGCGAAAAGAACCTTTTGCTCCCCGAGCATCCCAAGACATCAAATATCTTAGTGATCTCGCTTTATCCACGCTCTCGCCGTAAGTGGTTCCGCTTTCCCAATAACTCTGGCGGTCCAAACTCCTCGAATCGCTTAATGGTGACCATCCGTGAGTTGCAGTGTTTCCACCTGCATTTTGAACAGTAGTCTCTCTCGTTTGGTTTTGCATGAATTCTAGAAAGTTCCTAAACATACCATCGTTCGTCATCTTCTTAGTGGTGTTATTCACAGTAGGAACATTGCCAGCCTGTTGCACGTTCTCCTCGTTGGTGAGCAAAGGTGTCTCCACGGTCTCATTTACTCCACTGTTAACATTCTCAGTCGACATTCTTAAATATCGCTTATAAAACAAGGGTTAATTAAACAAATTAACAAATCACATAATACCCTATATTATGACTTCGACCAACAAATAAGCTTAGGTAGGACACACTAACAAGGATTTACTCTGCCTCCCTCCTAGTTCTATTCCCCGATCTCCGCCAGAGATCATATCCCTAAGCTTTCATACCAACTGTGACGCCCCCAAAATAGGTATACATCACCCATTCTGAGTCACCAAATACATGGTACAGAAACAACTACAACTTCATTAATACAATTGTCGTGCAAAATACGACAACACATAAACTGTGAGTTTAAATACAAATATTGTCTTCTAGACAATATCCACACTCAAATAAGTCCTCATTACAATTATTGATACACTATTTTACAAAATAACGAGGACTACTAAAACAACTATCTTGAACCATTACTCCACACCCCGACTAGTTCCCGCTATATTCTCGTCTCCTGAGACGAAAAATGGAACAAAAAAGAAAAGGGTGAGCTCAACTAGCCCAGTAAAGAATATTATGACTAAGATAATTTACAACAAATTATCCTTAGTCTTCAACAGGGAAAAATCTGATAGAATACAATAGACAACAAGTTTTAGATCAACAACTGCAGCGGAAACAACAATTCATTAAAAAGTTAAGTAGAGAATGAAATCTACTATAATCAATGAATTTAAAAGTCCATCATCGATATTTTATCCCTGTAACATAAATCAATATACATCATAAATCAAATATTCATCTTTGCACTACAGGTCTAAGATATTCATCAGAAATCATTCATCTTTGCACTAAGGGCCAAAGATATTCAGTTATATCATCATTTAGGACTGAGGATGATGGAAAATATTTTAAAGAAAACGAATCCAGTGAAACAAAAGAATAAATATTAAGGACTCATACTTTAAACAATCCGAGTTCAAAAATACTTCATTAATAATCATGGCGGAGTAAAATTTAAGAATGAAGACCAAAACATAGATCCAATCAAAGATAGGAATCTTAACAGACAATCTTGGACACAGAAAAGAAAATTTAATTTTTCTGTGAATAGTATCGTATTCGTGAATAGTGCCGTATACGTGAAAAGTGCCGTATACGTGAATAGTAACTCCGACACCAAAAGATAGAAATTTCACAAAAAAATTATCATATACTGTGAATAGTACTCGTGAATAAGAACTCATGAATAGTAACCACGACATGAAAAAGTTCCAAATTTGATAAAAGTTTAAACCAATATTTTAGATAATGATATTGAAGAAATAATATCATTTATGAAGAAAATAATCTCCCTTACCTCAAAAGGATAATACTTCTGACTGGATATAGTGCTGAAAGAACTTGCACCGTATAGCAATACTCAAAGTACTAAAATACTCACAAAAATACGCTCAATATATCGAGAGAGAAAGAGAGAGAAGATTTCAGTTTCTGGTGTGATTTTCAATTCTAACATAAGCACCCTATTTATAGGAAATTGCTTAGAACACCAAAGCAGAAAATTTAATATAATAATAATATAATTACAAAATATTCAAGCCCACCTCTAGATACTTGAATTCAGCCATTAACATGTGCAAGTGAGGGCCACCAAAGTACAAAAAACGTTTTTCTAACAAAAATCATTTAAACTCCAAAAATCAATTCACACCCGATATACCGAAACTTTAATAATTCACAATAAATAGCCCTTTTGTCAGAAAATTCGAATCTTGTGGCTTTTTATAGGAAATTCAATTCTCTACAACTTTGCAGAAGAAAGTTTTTCCAAATTCCAAACAGAAATTGACCGAAATCCATAAACGGACGATTTTACAGGCTATAATCAAATTTCAGTCAAGAAATGGGCCCACAGACACACAAAACATGTGTTAATCATTTAATGCAACAAAAATACTCTTCCTCCTCATATACTCATATATCCCATATTCATTGTAAAAATATCATCATTATTATATTATAATAATATAATAAAATATTATTTTATCAGAAAAGATAAAATATCAATTTTCAACAATTGTCACTTTAAAAATTTTCTCCATCTATATCCACATAAAATGAATATTTTCCTTATCATATGAATCAATAATTAATTATTTACAAATAATATTACAGAATCATAATATCGACAACCGTGTAGTTCTAGAAAGAGGGGCTTTCAATAAGAATTTCTCTCATCTTGGCGCCGCAATTAGGTGACCAAACCTCTCCTTAGACATAACTTTCTAGACATTGCCAATAATGTTTTCTAATAATATTATTCAGATAATATGAATTATTGCTTCGATAATGAAAAATACTGTGTAGTGACAATTATTGAAACAACAAGAATATAAAAAATCAACGCAAAGAATTATTGAATCAATAAAATAAAATATCAACAAGAATTATTTGTAACAATTATTGAGTAAAGTGCCTTCACGTAAGAATCAATAATTGGTGCAATCTGTGCAAAGCATCTTGCAACAACGCGTACATCGTGTTTTAACCACGGGTGTTCCAACAATTGTTAATTGTAATAACTACGCCGTTATTTATAAACCGCTTATACTTGTCATTTTCTTCATCCAATCGCTTTCCGTTATGGGGCCCACATAAGGTCGCAATACTGTCTGATTTAATATTCTCCGACAACAAAGAATATTTTATAACCACTTGCTTATTTAAAAATATTTGCGCATTTTACCTATAACTAACCACATTAATCAAATCAACCCCTACTATTTCAAAATAATAAATAGAGGAATTAAATTTCATTTATTAATAATTTGGGGTCTTACAATTCACTACTCCATTAACTCAGCTAACTCGAAAAGATACAAAATTTAGTTGGATAGAGGAATGTGAGAAGTGTTTCCAATAACTCAAGAGGAGACACATTTCAGCACCTGTTCTGACAATACCATCAGGTATGGAGGGATTTGTCATCTACAGTGATGCTTTAGGCAGAGGTTTAGGATGTGTTCTCATGCAACATAGAAAAATCATAGCTTATGCCTCTCGAAAACTCAAAGAATATGAGAGGGATTATCCTACTTATGATCTAGAGTTGGCAGCAGTTGTTTTTGGGCTAAAGATCTGGAGACACTACCTGTATGGGGAGAAAGTGGAGATCTACACAGACCATAAGAGCCTCAAATATTTTTTCACTCAAAAGGAACTTAACATGCGCCAAAGATGTTGGCTTGAGTTGTTGAAAGATTACGATCATACCATTCAATACCATCCTTGAAAAATGAACGTGGTAGCTGACGCATTTAGTAGAAGATCAATTGCGGGTACAAGTACGATATTGTTAACACAAAGATCCATTTTGTATGACTTATAAAGGATGGAGATAGAGTTAAAGACTCCAGGGACCCACGTGAATATGGCAAATATACGAGCAGAACCAACTTTAATCAATATAGTTAAAGCTACTCAAGCTACACATTCAGAGCTATAATGAATATGAAGAAGAAGGTGAAAGAAGGTTCTATTCTAGAAGCAAGAATCGACGAATAGGGGAAATCTCAACCCTCGATTTATTGTTCTATTTGAAATCCTTGATCGAGTAGGAACTGTGGCCTATAGACTCGTCTTACCACCAAGTATGTCTCCTGTTCATAATGTTTTTCATATATCTATGTTATGTAAAAATATGGAAGACCCAAACCACATTATTGAATTAGAACCAGACAAGATAGACAAACATTTAACGTATGAGGAGGTACCTATCAAGATCTTGGATAAGAAGGAGCATATTCTACACTCAAAGGTTATACTTTCAGTCAAAGTTTTATGGAGAAACCTTGATATTGAGGAAATGACCTGGGAGTTAGAATCTGAAATAAAAATAAGGTATCCTCACCTCTTCGATATACCAGGTACGTATATTAATTTCGAGTATGAAATTTCATAAGGAGGGGAGGTTGTAAGACCCAAACTTTTATGAATTAAGATTTAATTTTCTCTAAATATTATTTTGAATAATAAGGTGTTGATTTGATATAATGCTATAGTTATGGGTGATATGTGCAAATTTTACAAAGTAAGCAAGTTGTCATAAAATATTCGTTTGGTCGGGGAATATCCGTACGACGGTACAATCATTGGTGGATTCCACAACGGAATGATTGTTGGATATAAAAAACGACATAAATAACCTTTTTATAAAAATAGCGACAAAACTTTTACCGTTAACTGTTGAAATAACGGTGATAAAAGAATAATAATACGCGTTGTTGCAGAGTAGCACACGGTATTGCACAGTAACTCTTATTATTGATACTTACGTAAGAAGTCACTCAGTTTTATTCAATTATTGCAATGTAGTTGCTGCATAGTATTTCATATTATTGATTCAATTATTTTTCACAGTATCATTTGCATAATATTTTATATTATTAAATCAATAATTGAGACGACATAGTTATTCATATTATTATTTGTATTATCGACAATGTTTAGAAAGTTATGTCTAGGAAATGAGTTTGGTTATTTAATCGCGCGCCAATAAAGAGAAATTCTTATCGGAAAGCCCCCTCTTTTTTGGGAACGATCTGGTTGTCAATATTTTGAGTTATAATATAAATGATGAATAATTGTTGAAAGATTAAAAATGTGTTTATTGAAGATAAGTGATTTGTGGTAAATATTTATTCAATTTTTGATATAAATAGAGGGGTGTGTCATGAGGCGTTTTGTAAGTTTGGCTTATTATTCCATGGGGAGATGTACTAATTTTTCAGACCGTCGGTTGAAGTTTTAATAGTAAATTAATATGGACCGTCAGTTGAGATTTTAATAGTAAATCAATATGGACCGTCGGTTGAGGTTTTAATAGTAAATCAATAAGGACCTTCAGTTGAGGTTTTAATTGTAAATCAATATGGACCGTCCGTTTTAATAGTAAATTAATCTGGACCGTCCGTGAATCAGTTACTATTTAGTCTATTCTTGTAAGACCCCAACTTTTATAAATAAAGATGAATTTTCTATAAATATTATTTTTGAATATTATGGAATAAATTTGATATAATGTTATAGTTGTGGGTAATATTTATAAATTTTGCAAAGTAAGCAAGTTGTTATAAAATATTCGTTTGGCTGGGAATATTCTTTTTGTGGGGAATATTCGACGATTTTACTCAATCATTTGTGGACCCCACAACGGAAGTATTGTCGTAGTTAGAAAATGACAAAATTATCTTTGTATAAAAATAACTACGGAGGTGTTACCGTTAAAAGCTGTTGAACTACCGGTAGTAAAAGTACGAAGAATACGCGTGGTTGCATAAGAAGACACTCAGTATTGATTATTGATGCTTTACGTGAGAAGTCACTCAACTATACTCAATTATTGCTATAGTAATTCTTTGATCATATCTCTTATATTATTGATTCAATTATTGTCACAGTATCATCTGTATAATATGTTATATTATTAAATCAATAATTAAGATGACAAGTTATAAATGATTAATAATTGTTGAAAGATTAAATATGTGTTGATTAAAAATAAAATGATTTATGGTAATATTTATTCAATCCTTGATGTATATAAAGAGTCTGTTATGAGACATTTGTGGTAAGTTTGGTTATTTTTTGGGGGGCCCATATGTCATCATCTAAGAGTCTCTTCGTCAATAGTAATTACCTTCGTCAATAGTAATTATCTTCGTCAATAGTAATTACTTTCGTCAATAGTAATTACCTTCGTCAATAGTAATTACCTTCGTCAATAGTAATTACCTTTACCAGACGTCAAACCACTTGTCATTTCACATTACAGGCGTCGAACCAATTGTCGTTTCACATTACAAAAGCGTCAAACCACTTTTCTTTTCACATCACCAAATCAAGCCACTTGCCTTTTCACATGGAAAGTGCTAAGCTAGAAATCTTCTATAAATAGAGGCCTAGTGCTTCATTATTTTTCATGAATTCATTCAAGCTATAGAGAGAGAAAGTATAGAGAGAATAAGAGAGAAAGAAGAAGAGTATTCTGTTACTACACTACTGCAATATTCAATCTACTACTAATGTAAGGGGTGTTATTCTTTCTTATTCATGAAGAGAACTGTTGTTATTCCATTGCTTATTATTCTGTTGGAATAACCTGTATACGCGGTTTACCCTATACTTGGTGACATTCTTCTATTATTATGTTGGAACATCCTGTCTGTGTGTTTTACACCGGACCTGGTTCCATCTTTATTATTATTCTCATTGGAACATCCCGCTCGTGTGTTTTACCGGGACTCGGGTTCCGCTTTTTATTATTATTCTGTTGGAACATCTTGTTTGTGTGTTTTACGCCGGACCTGGTTCCATTCTTTATTATTCTGTTGGAATATCTTGTCTGTGCATTTTACGCCGAACCGGTTCCGTTATTTATTATTCTGTTGGAATAACTCGCTGCGTCTTGATCTATCGCATGCATGGTGATTTCTTTTGTTATTCCATTCTTTATTATACTCGGTTGGTTAAAACTTTGACTTCTATACTCCATGAAATTAGTGGAATATCCTTGATATTTGCGCTTCATCCAAAGATCCTTTCATGGAAATATTCTTCTAAGTATTCTTGAATTTTACTCTACAAAGCAAAGATCATGTTGACAGTTTGGATGTTATTGGTTCTGGATAAATTAATTCTTGAACTTGTTTTATTGAATTCTTATATCATTGTCATCATCCTCATATTTATATTTTTTGAAAGTCATCTGTGGCCTGCAGTGCATAGATGGACTTGGTATGATTATGACCAAGGATTATTCGGTGTAATCATAACCATAATGTTACAAATGATGTGGTAAAAATCCTCATTGGCCCGTAGTGCATTGATGGACAGTTGTTGGCATGATTATGACCATTAATGAATACACAAATATTCTTGTCCCGTAGTGCATGGATAATTGTGGTCGTGATACTAAAGAATATTCTTCGCCAGAAAAAGTAGTACGGGGTGATTCGATGATGTGGAATATTTATTGTCGAGTCTCATTTATAACATGATGATGAAAAATCTTTTAAATCATAAAAGATAGTAGATTTTATTTTCTACTTGACTCTTTTAAAGGATTGCTGGTTCCGCTGCAGTTAAACTTGATTTTTATTATATTTTATCAGTTTAACACTATTGAAGGCTAATGATAATTATTTTGCATTATCTTAGTCATAATATTTCTTACTGGGCTAGTTGAGCTCACCCTTTCTTTCACTGTTCTCTTCAGGAAATGAGAATATATATTTGGGACTTAGTCTGGGAACTAGAGTAATGGTCCAGAGGATAGCATTAGTAGTCCTCACTATTCTGTGAAATAGTGTGATAATAATTGTAATGAGGACTCCTTTTGAGTTTGTATAATCTCTAGTAGACAATATTTATATTCAAACTCACAGTTTATGTTTTGTCGTATTGTACACGACAGTTGTATTAGTAAGTTGTATTTGAATTCTGTACCATGTATCTGGCGACCCAAGATGGGTGATGTATACCTAATTTTGGGGGCGTCACAATTCTCCTATAAATAGAAGCTCATTTCTTCATTCTTTCTTATGAATTCAATAAAACTATAGAGAGAGAAATCATAGAGAGAAAAAAGAAGAGTATTTTGCTACTTCACTATTGTAGTATCCAATATCCTACTAAGGTAAGGGAAATTATTTTTCGTATTCATTCTTTATTAATCTGCGAGAGTAACCTGTCTATGCGGATTACCGCATGCATGGTGAATAACCCTTCGTATTCATTCTTTATTAATCTGCGGGAGTAGCCTGTCTGCGCGTATTATCGCATGCATGGTGAATAACCCTTCGTATTCATTATTTAATGTGTGGGAATAACCTGTCTACATGGATTACCGCATGCATGGTGAATAACCCTTCGTACTCATTCTTTGTTTGTGGAAAAGATCTGTCTATGCGGATTATCGCATGACGGGTGAAAATCCATTTGCAGTTTCGTATATCATTTCTTTTCATATTCCTAAATCTAAACTTACTATGGTAAGTATTGCTTCTATAATCCCTGAAATTAGTTGAATATCCTTGAGTTTGCGCTTCATCTAGTATCGTTTCATTGAAATATTGGTCTGAACTTTCTTATTAAATTTTAATATTTTCATTCGGGGTACTATTCACGGGGTACTATTCACTCATGTACTATTCACTCAGGGTACTATTCACTCGGGTACCATTCACTCGGGTACTATTCACTCGGGATACTATTCACGAAAAAAAATTTGGTTTCTTTTCTGTCCAAATTATTTTTGATACATGAATATCATTCTTGAATTTTACTCCACAATTAATTATCATGTTGACATTCTTGAACTCTGGATAAATTGAATTATAAATCTCTAATATTTATCATTGATCTCACTTGATTGATTCCTTATATCATTGTCATCATCCTCATGCTTATATTTTGGTAAAAGTCATCTTTGGCCCGTAGTGCATAAATGGACTGTTGATCGATATGATTATGACCAGGAATTATGTATTTGTATAATCATGACCTGTAATGTTACCAACAAATGTTGTGGTGAAAGTTCTCTTTGGCCCGTAGTGCATAGATGGACAGTTGTTTGGCATGATTATGACCACTGGTGATACAAACAAATATCCTTGACCCGTAGTGCATGGATAATTCGTTGATTTGAAATATTTATTGATTGGTGTTACAGGGATAAAATATTGATGATGGACTTTTAAATCATAGAAGATAGTAGACATCATGTTCTACTTGACTCTTCTAATGAATCGTTATTTCTGATGCAGTTATTGATCTAAAACTTGTTGTCTATTGTATTCAATCAGATTTTTCCCTGTTGAGGACTAAGGATAATTTGTTCTACATTATTTTAGTCATAATATTCTTTACTGGGCTAGTTGAGCTCACCCTTTTCTTTTTGGATCCATTGTTCTTCTTAGGAGACGAGAATATAGCTGGGACTAGTTGGGGAGTGGAGTAATGGTCCAAGATGGTTATTTTTGTAATCCTCAATATTTTGAAAAGTAGTGTGACAATAATTATAATAAGAATTTTATTTGAGTTTGTATATTGTCTACGAGACAATATTTGTGTTAAAACTCACAGCGTATGTTTTGTCGTATTTTACACGACAATTAATAGCTGTATAAATGAAGTTTGTATTTGAATTCTGTTCCATGTATTTGGCGACTCAGAAAGGGTTGTATGGGCCTATTTTGGGGGCGTCATATAAAATGCAAAGAATTGTACTGAGAGGATTATCAATATATCAAAAATCAAATTTCCCAATCTCCTTTTCTCTCCCTAATTTTATGTTATTGTCTAGCTAGGGACTTTAAATCTAGCAACAATGGTGCTTTCATTAAGAGATGGTCCTATCATGGCTGCTTGAGACAAATTCGCGGAGAGATTTTCAGAATCTATGGCAACATGAGATGATCAATTTGTTGAAGCTATGAAACAATCTCTCCCAAAATTTGATCTAGAGCATGATCAAAAAGTGCTTATTTGTTGCTATACGAGGAGGATTTCTTATGTGAATCAAATGATTCCATAAAGTTAATATACTTGTCGAAAATAAGGATGAAGGTAATGTCGTTTTGGATTGTAAAGAGAATGAGAGCCATCAAACCCAGTTGCAGATTTAACTAGATGGATCGATTGTTCTTGAGGAGGGAAGCTAATGATGGTTTTTAAATGAAAATTGAAGGTCACCAAATCTTCAAGTATGCAATCTATTGGATTATGCCAAGGTAAATTCTCTTCCAAGATGTGATTTCTCATCCCTAACGTGGCAGTCAACACAATAGTAGTGTTCCTTGTAAATAAAATGGAGTTAGTTGGTGCATTTAAGGTGTTCGACGATTCTAGTGTTAATGGGAAACATTTTTGCCCTTAATTCGAAGCCACCAGATGAGTATGACTGTGATGCCCCCAAATTCAGATTCATGTACCTCGAATCTAGTGCTCCATGATCCATCTCATACAACATACCAATTTTAACTAATAGTGGAATAATAAAAATATTTACATTATATAACATAAATATTTTCGTCCCAAGTCTCGCAACCATTACTAATACATTACATAACTTAATTCATGACATAACTTAATACATAACATTAATCAAGTCTTAATACATATAGAAACCATAATACTAGCATAGAAGAGCAAAACTATTTTGTAGCATTGCCCTTGCCTTTCCTGAAGTTCCACCTTGTTCTGTCCTAACTGAAATGTTTAAGGGAAGTAAGAGTAAGCAACAAATTTGTTCAGCATGTAATATAAAACAAAGGCGAACGAACAAAGGTGAACGAGTATATATATAAAGTTCATATTCTCAAAGAAAATAACGATAATTGATAGCTCAGGGATTTTAAGTAAGAATGTTGTGAACAAAGTAAATATTAATAGTTCCAAATCTATCCTTTGAATTTAAATAATGAGTCACTATGGATCGAAGGATTATTAAAGGAATTCAAAGGTTTCAACAATTTCAGCTTAATGAGTATTTAATATTGAGTAGTCACTATAGACCAAGAACTACTGCGAGAATTAACAGTATATCACTAAAAATCCACAATATAAACAAGTACAATAGGTGATCAGCCTAAGGTATCCTATGTTATACATACCACTTAAATATGTTGTTCGCGCGCGTGTCGGTTTCCCAACATAATATATTTTTCCCTTCTATGAGGGTAGTTCATCTCAGTAGATTATAAAAGTCCACACCAAAGAAATTGGTTTGAATCACTTTCCAACACATGATATTAGTCTATCCGAATCAAAGGGCGTAGACACCTTTCTTAATGTATTTAGGAACAATTTATAAGTTCAATGTTTGCAACATGGTTCAAGGAATATAATTTTGATTTAAATCAAGCTTCAGAGTATGGATAATAACTTTCATGAATTTATATAACACAAGAATCATTCTAACAATTATTTACTCGTACGATGTCAATAAGAGTACAAGTTTAGGTACTTGCTCAAAATATAATAGGAAACTTGCACAATATACAAGGTTGTGTAAGTTATGGAATTTGCCTGAGTAGTAGTCTATATCCAGTCCTGACTTCTTATCCTTTGAATAACCTATGTTTACTATAGTCATTCTAACGATTAATCTCTATAATTTTTCCACATATAAATCTAATTGATCTACACACAAGTCACAAGTCTCATATAATGAAGACTCACAAATCAATCTATTTAATTAATTATTCATTTATTCACCACTCTCTTTATTCTATTTATTAGTCTTTACTTAATTTACTACAAATAAAATAATCTTCAATTATTTTAATTGTTTAATTAATGTCTCACCATTTAATTTATTTATACAAATAAAGGATTCTTACTTTATTTGTTATCATTTAATTACTCTTTAAGTAATTTACCTTAATTACTATTCATTAATCTTCACAATACACATTTACTTTATTTACTACAAATAAAATAATTATTTTATTATTTTATTTGTTTAATTAATTGTTCACTTTATTTTATTTATCCATGACTCATTATATAAATAAAGTATTATTACTTTACTTAGTAATATTTAATCACTCTTTAAATAATTTTCTTAATAATTATTCAGTATTTTATTAGTCCTCAAATAAAATAATCTAGTTATTATTTTATTTGATTAATCTATAATTAGAGTAGTTCACAATTAAATAAACCTTAATATTATTTAATTGTTTGTTCTTCATTAATCCATAATTAATTCATAATTATCTTTCAATTAAAATAATCTTTACAATTACAATTAAAATAATCTTTATTATTATTTTAAGTAACACAATAACTTTATTAAAATTATTGTTTATTCTCCACAATTAAAACAATATTTAATATAAATTCACAATTAGAGAATTTCAAAATTTCTAACCAACAATTAAAATAGTCTTTATCCTTTTAATCATAGTTAATGCAATTAAAACATTCTCTTAATATTTTTGTTTTAATTATTTAGTAGTTTATAAAAAATTTATTTTAGACCCGTTTGGGACCCGACTCGGTTTACCATGACCCAACCCAATTTGACCCGGATCCGGGTCAACTAGATAACCAGACCAGCGCCCTGGCGCTAGGATATGGCCTTGGGCCAGTGCCCCGACGTTGGAGGTCAGAACCTCCAAGTTCTATTTTTCAACATTCTTGATTTTTACCTCTTTTGATTCAACCTTGCACAATTTGTTCATTTTTCATCTAAAAGTGTTCAAACCACTACCATTATCTCATAAACTCATATATCTTCAATATTTGATCTCTTAAACAATTTTCCAAAATATTTATCTAGCCAAAATTTGTGACGCCCCCAAAATAGGTATACATCACCCATTCTGAGTTGTCAATACATGGTACAGAAATAACTACAACTTTATTATTACAACAGTAAAACTGTGAGTTTGAATACAAATATTATCTTGTAGACAATATCTATACTCAAATAAATCCTCATCACATTTATTGATACATTATTTTACAAAAATGGTGAGGACTACTAAACAACTCTCTCTAAAACCTTCATTCTATACCCCGACTCGTACTCGCTATATTCTTGCCTCCTGAGAAGAAAAATGGAACAAAAAGGAAAAGGGTGAGCTCAACTAGCCCAGTAAAGAATATTATGACTAAGATAATATACAACAAATTATCATTAGTCTTCAACAGGGAAAAAATCTAATAGAATACAATAGACAACAAGTTTTAAATCAATATTCATAATGAAATAATAATTCATTAGAAGAGTTAAGTAGAGAATGCAAACTACTATCTTCTATGTATGAATTTAAAAGTTCATCGCTCATCTTTTATCCCCGTAACATCAATCAATATATATCGGAATCAAATATTCATCTTTGCACCTGTGCCAAAGATATTCATCGATTGGTCATGTTCATCTAAACACTGCTCATCTTTGCACTACGGGCCAAAGATATTCATCGAAATCATTCATCTTTGTCTTATAGGCCAAAGATATTCAATAATATCATCATTTAAGACCGAGGATGATGAAAATATTTTTAAAGAAACGAATCCAAAGTGAAACAAAATGACAAGGATTAAGGATTAAGGATTCGTACTTTATTTTATCCACGCCCAAAAAATACCTCAAAATAATCATAGTGGTGTAAAATTCAAGAATGATCAAAACATGGATACAATCAAAGCTAGTATCCGAATAGATATTTTGGACTTAAAAGGAAAATTTTCATTTTTCGATGATAAAGGCCAGATTCGTGAATAAGACCAGATAACGTGAATAGTAACTTTACACTAAAAGTTCCAAATTTGATTAAAAAGTTCAGATCAATACTTCGGCATAATGATATTAGAATAAATAATATCATTAAAAAAAATAATATCCTTTACCTCGAAAGACAGTACTTCTAGTTGAAACACCGGATATAGGCTATGACTTGAACTTGCACCGTATAGCAATACTCAAAGTATACTCAAAATAATCACAAGAATACGCTCGATAATATAGAGAGAGAAAACTTCAGTTTCTGGTGTGATTTTCAATTCTAACCTAAGCACCCTATTTATAGGAAAATGCTTAGAACACCAAAGTAGAAATTTTAATAAATTAATAATATATATATATTTTTCCAACGCACACTTTTAAGGATCTGAATTCAGCAAATTCCAACACATGCAAGACCCACAATAATGACAAAAAACGTTTTTCATATTAAAATATTTTAAACTTCCAAAAATTAATTATTTCGGAGCTTCAGAACTTCAATAATTCATAATAAATAGCCCTTTTGTCAGAAAATTCGAAACTCGTGAGTTTTTATAGGAAATTCAATTCTCTACAACTTTGCAGAAGAAAGTTTTCCAAATTCAAAACAGAAATTGACCGAAATCCACAAACGGGCAATTTTCACAGTTATAATCAAATTTCAATAATAAATGGGGTCCAACCGACATGTTTAACATGTTTTAAACATTTATTGCAACAAAAATACTCTTCCTCCTCAGATACTCATATATCCCACATTCGTTGTAAAAATATCATCATTATTATATTATTAAAATATAATAATATATTTAAATGAGTTATTTTATCGTAAAAGATAAAATTTCAATTTTCAACAATTGTCACATTAAAATTTTCTCCATTTATATCCACATAAAATCAATATTTTTCTCATCATATGAATCAATAATTAATTATTCACAAATAATATTATAGAATCACAATATTGACAATCGAGGCGGAAAAGGGGCTTTCAATAAGAATTTCTCTCTCATCTTGGCCGCAATTAGGTGACCAAACCTCTCCTTGATGTAACTTTCTAGACATTGCCAATAATGTTATCTAATAATATTATTCAGATAATATGAATTATTGCTTCGATAATAAAAAAATATTTGTGTAATGACAATTATCAAACAACAAAGAATATAAAATATCAACGCAACAATTATTAAATCAATAAAATAAAATAATTGAATAGTAATTCATGTAACCATTATTGAGTAAAGGCCTTCTTACGTAAGAATCAATAATTGGTGCAATAAGTATCTTCTTGTGTTTTAACCACCGAGTATTTTAACAAAGATAATCTTGTGAATAATTACGTACCGTTATTTTTAAACAACTTATATTTGTCGTTTTTCTTCATCCAATCGCTTTTCGTTATGAGGCCCACATTATAGTCAGGCTACTATTGCATTTAATATTCTACGACCAAACTAATATTCCCCAAACAACAATGAATATTTTATAACCACTTGCTTATTTTGAAATATTTGCGTATTTTACCCATAACTATCCACATTAATCAAATCAACCCTTACTATTTCAAAATAATAAATAGAGAAAATTAAATTTCATTAATAATAAGTTGGGGTCTTACAAAATTATTGATTTTTCAAGCTAGGGTTTCCATTCCAACATGTTTTACTAAATGATCTGTCATAGGTCCATTCTAATTTCGATTCCGACGATTCCATTTGGGTCGTGTTCGTATTTCATAGATGCTCAACATAAGATTTTTAGATAAACCAAATAGCTTACACATTTTATGACATTTAACATCAAATCTCATGTTTTCAAGTATTATAAACTAGATTTCATGCATACATGCATTCTTATGGTTCATTTAAACCTAAAACATGTATAAATGCATACAAGTCACAAAATTTTCTTTCAATACCCATCCTTACGACTTCGAATCCTTCATGATTCCACAACACTTGAAACTCCCACAACCAAGCATGAATTTACTAACATAAACAACAACATACTAACTTACTTAAAAGATTAGGGTTAGACTAGAATTTTACATCTCAGATGCTTTCTTCCTTTTAGCTATAAACCTTATGTAGCTCTCCACCTTCTTTCTTCTCCTTGGATCACCAAAGATCAAGAGCTCGTTTCTTATTCTCTTTCTATTTCTCTCGAACTCGCTATAGCTCTCCAACACTTAACAATCTAACAAATTAAACAAACTCTAGCAAATGTCTGGGGAGATCCTATTTATAGGCAAACTCCATGTACAAAATATATGTACTAATACTTGTGTTTGTACACCCAACTAGTTAATAACTAATGATAAAAGGTAATTAGATACAAAGTTTTACTAACTCCTAATCTAGTTATGCCCTACCTCATCATCTAGTCACATGACATTGCTTGCAAGCTTAAATGAGCTACAAATTAAATCAGCACTTTGACAATTTAGGGTTTCTTTTGTACTTTGCTAGCTTATTACACACACACACACATATACACACACATACACACACACACACACACACACACATATATATATATATATATATATATATATATACATACATAAACACACACACTCTTATACCCATATCCACTCATTCTATTACATATTGGGCTAATCCAAAGAAATATTCATTGGGCTACTAGTTTAAATTAACTTGGACCAAATACACATTGGGCTCAACTATCAATCCAACACGTCAATTACTTGAATCGTATTTCCTAACACTTGTAATTTAGTCAGATTAGGTTTGAGTATATTCCTTAGTCCATTACATTATTTAATTATTTCTTAATTTATTTAAGTAATCAATCAATCCATCTTATGCCACACACGATACATCACATAAGCTTAATAACTTTATAATCAAGCTTATCATTATTTTTACCACATTTCTCAATAACCACACACTTAAGTCAACTTAAATTGAATTATAAAGATTCGTGACACACACACACACACATATGTATGTATATGTACACAAATAATTTTTAAACATTCTCTTATTTTTTTATTTACAATACAAAAATTTTGGGTACCATAATATTGCTTTGGGAACTTGTGTAAATATGAAAGTGGTGATGGACCACGGGGTAGTTCCATGGGCCTTTAGTTCAAGTCCTTAATGTTTATTAATTCTTTGTTACAGTCGTGTTCATATAAAGTGAGAAAAAAGGGATCAATCTGTCATTATTGGCGGTGTTTTTACGCAGTGGCGGAACCAGAATATTTATATAGGGGGTCAAAATACATCAGTAAAAAATAATTATTTATTGATGCTTGAAGTGCTTCTTTACAGATGATCGAGATGAGGTAATCAGATCTCTCTGAGTCTGCATAGTTTGAAAACGTCTCAAAATTTGTTCATTTTCAATTGTTAAAAAATATCATTCTCAATATAAACTACCAAACTGTCATTCATCTACTCGTCTCCCATTTTATTACGCAAGTCAGTCTTAACAATTTTCATTGTACAGAATACTCTTTCAATAGTAGCAGTCGCAACAGGTAAAACCAAAGCCAACTTGATCAATCGATATACCAACGTAAAAGTCATATTTCTTCTTGTTTCAATCAGCGTCTTAGCAAGACTTCCTAAACCCAAATCTCCGATCCCAAAAAAATGATTATCACATCGCATATCATAAATGTAATTTTCAAGTTGATCCCTAAGTATCATGCGATCAGTCAATGAGAAGTCTTTTGGATAAAGCTTAGCAAGACGGAGTAACTTATTTTTGTCAAATTTAGAGAACGAATCCATTGGATCAAGGCATGATATGCATAAAAGTAACTCTGTGCTTGCTTCTGAAAAATGATTGTTCATCTCTTGAACAATTGAATCAATAACCTACATTATAATAATGAAAAATCAACAAAAAAGATAGATTCTTGGATATGAATAATGAAAAAAGATATATAGAGACTATACCTGACAAAAAATCTCAACAAGATAATGATGAAAATTAGTAATAATTTGTCCATTGCGTTTTCTACGACCGCGGGATCTCATGTTGTCTTCCATATTAATTATTGGGATCATGTTCATCTCACAATAAATATTGACTTCCTTCAAAAAATTCTCCCATTCTGCCTCCCTAAAATCTTGTAGTCGTGCTTTCATTACCCCCAATCAATCTCACAGCATGTACAATGTTTTGATCTTTTTGTTGTAAGGCAAGTGAGAAATCATTTATGATTCCCAATAAATATTATCACAAATATAAATTCATAATTCTCCATCTTATCAATCAAACTTATGGCTATACCGCTATTATCATCAAAAGCACCATCATCATTCACATTTTCAAGCACTTGTAATACGGAAGTCCACATAGACATAAGACAAATTATTGTTATGGAATGTGACCCCAACGAGTATCTCCTGGCCGTTTAAAATTGATTTCCTGATATTTTTTTTTCCTTCACCACTAACTATCTCTCCCTTTTCTAAACACTCTACGATTCTATCATGCTCAAGCTATTTAAGTTTATCTTTCCTTTCACATGATGCTCCAGCCACATTCACAATCATAGTAACATATTGAAAAAAATCACTCACAATACGGCTGCTATTGGCAACAGCAACAACAACTATTTGGAGTTGGTGAGATAAAATAATGGACATACCTTACATATGGATTTTTTTTTTTAAAATAAGAGCCTTCAATCCATTGAACTCGCCTCGCATATTTGAAGCCCCATCATATCCTTGACCTCTGAATCTCGATAATGATAATTTATGTTTTGCAAATAATTCATCAATAGCATTCTTCAAAAAAATAGAAGAAGTGTCAAGAACATGTACCACACCAAGAAACCTTTTTGTAAGATCCCCAACTTTTATGAATAAAGATTAATTTTTCTCGAAATATATTTTTGAATATTATGGTGTGGATTTGATATAATGTTATAGTTGTGGGTATTTATAAATTTTGCAAAGTAAGCAAGTGGTTATATAATATTCGATTGGTAGGGGAATATTCGTTTTAACAGGGAATATTCATGACGATGGCATAATCATTGGTGGGCCCCCATAACGAAAGTATTGTCGTAGTTAAAACTATGTAATTATCTTTTATAAAAATAACGGCAAAAGTTTTACCGTTAAACCATTGAACTACCCGGTGGTAAAAGTACGAAGAATACGCATGGTGGTTGCATAGTAGCACACAAGATTGATTATTGATGCTTACGTGAGAAGTCACTCATTATACTCAATTATTGCATAAAGAATTGTTTGATAATATCTTTCATATTATTGATTCAATTATTATCACAGTATCATCTGCATAATATTTTATATTATTAAATCAATAATTGAGATGACAAAGTTATTCATATTATTAGTTGTAATATTGACAATGTCTAGAAAGTTCTGTCAAGTAGAGGTTTGATCACCTAATTACGCGCCAATAGGGAGAAATCCTTATCGGAAAGCCCCCTCTTTCCTAGGAATGATCTGGTTGTTAAATATGAAATTGATATTTTTATTGTGTTAGGATTATTAGTGTTAGTGGAAATTAACATCTATTTTGATAATAATGGATGTCTCGAGGTTATATTAACTAATCGGGTAATTAATCGGATAAATGAGCAATTAATTGCTATTATTTCCAATGCTTATAACTATTTGTTCACATGTGTGTACTATTGATTCACATGCATGTACTAGTAGGGGAGGTGGTGCAAGATTGATAATACTTGCATAACTAAATTAAAAATGGAGGTATAGATGAAGGTACTATTGTGACGCCCCCAAAATAAGGTATACATCACCCATCTTGAGTCTTGGATACATGGTGATGTAAATCAAATACAACTTAATAATACAATATGTCAGTGTACAATACACAATGTAACATAAATCGTGAGTTTGAATACAAATATTGTCTACTAGAGAGTATACAAACTTAAAAGGAGTCCTCATTACAATTATTATCACACTATTTAGTGAGGACTACTAATGCACCATCTAGGACCATCACTCCGTTCCCCGACTCATTCCAGCTATATTCTCATTTCCTGAAGAGAACAGTGAAATAAAGGGTGAGCTCAACTAGCCCAGTAAGAAATATTATGACTAAGATAATGCAGAATAAATTATCATTAGCCTTAAATAGTGTTAAACTGATACAATACAACAAACATCAAGTTTAACTGTAGCGGAAACAAGCAATCCATTAGAAGTGTCAAGTAGAGAATAAAATCTACTATCTTCTATGATTTAAAAGGTTTTTCATGACTGTTATCATCGAGACTCAAATTTTAATAAATAATCCACATCATCGAATCACCCCTTACTACTACTGACAAGGATATTCTTTAGTATCACGACCACAATTATCCATGCACTACAGGCCAAGAATATTTGTGTATTCATTAATGGTCATGATCATGCCAACAACTATCCATCAATGCACTACGGGCCAATGAGGACTTTTATCACATCATTTGTAACATTACGGTCATGATTACACCAAATAATCCCTGGTCATAATCATACCAAGTCCATCTATGCACTACAGGCCACAGATGAATTTTAAAAAAAAATATAAATATGAAGATGATGACAATGATATAAGAATTCAATAAAACAAGTTCAAGAATTAATTTGTCCAAGAACCAATAACGTCTAAATTGTCAACATGATACTGCTTTGTAGAGTAAAATTCAAGAATGCTCAGAAGAATATTTCCATGAAAAGATACTGGATGAAGCGCAATTATCAAGGATATTCCACTAATTTCATGGAGTATAGAAGTCAAAACTTTAACCAACTGAGTATAATAAAGAATGGAATAACAAAAGAAATCACCATGCATGCGGATTCGTGACAGACAAAGTTATTCCAACAGATTAATAAGTAACGAAACTAGGTCAAAGTAAATTAAATGCAAGCGGGATGTTCCAACGAGAATAATAAAGAGCGGAACCAGTTAAAGGCGTAAAAGCGTCTGAACATGTGAGGATATTCCAACAGAATAATAATAAAGATGGAACCAGTCCCACAGTAAACGCATTGACATGTGATATTCCAACGAGAATAATAATAAAGAGCGGAACCGGTCCCACAGAACGCAAAGAAGACAGGATATTCCAACAGAATAATAATAAAGATGGAATATTAGAAGAATGTCACCAAGTATAGGGTAGCTTGCGTATACAGGTTATTCCAACAGAATAACAAAGAATGGAATAACATAAGTTCTCTTCATGAATACAAAAGAATAACACCCCTTACGAGTACAACAAATAATATTTTCTACCTTAAGAAGAAGAGTACTGGATATAAGTAGTGAAGTAGCAGAATACTTTCTTCTTTCTCTCTATAGTTTATCTCTCTAGAGTTTCAGTGAATTCGTAAGAAAATAATGAAGGAATGAGTTTCTATTTATAGAAAATGGACTACATAGTAAGTAACTCATGAACGGTCAAGATTGATTGACTTTAATCTGACGGTCCATATTTAAAGCAAAATCTTTTAAATAAAATATAATATATTCTATTTATAATCTAATAAAACGAATAACTTTATAAAAATTTTTACTATGCAAACACTATGCAGGAACAATGCATAATAAAATATAATATATTCTAATTATTGTCTAATAAAACAGATAACTTTATAAAAGTATTCTGTTTTATATAAAAAGATTTTACTATGCAAAACACTATGTAGACACTATGCAACACTATGCATAATAGAATATAATATATTCTATTTATAGAATAACTTTATAAAAGTATTACATTTTTATATAAAAGATTTTATGTATTATTACATTAATAATACCAATAAAACCGAGTGACTTATCACGTAAGCATCAATAATTAATACCGTGTGCTACTATGCAACCATGCGTAGACATCGTATTTTTAATAATAGGGTGTTTCAACAGCTTAACGGTAAAACTTCGCCGTTATTTTCATAAAGTATTTTTGTCATTTTTTCAATCCGATAATAATTACATTTGTGGGGTCCACCAATGATTGTCTTCGTTATTTAATATTCCCCTGTTAAAGCGAATATTCCCACCAATCGAATATTATATAACAACTTGCGATTTTTGCAAAATTTATAAATATTACCCACAACATTATATCAATTTCACTCCATAATATTCAAAAATATTATTTATAGAAAATTCATCTTTATTCAAAAAGTTGGGGTTTTACAATCTCCCCTTCTTATAAAATTTCGCCCTCGAAATTAGGGTACGTACCTGGTATATTGAAGAGGCAAGGATACCTTGATTTCATTTCAGATTCTAACTCCCAAGTCATTTCCTCAACATCTTGGTTTCTTTACAAAACTTTGACTTGAGGTATAACCTTGGAGCGTAGAATATGTTCCTTCTTATCCAAGATTTGAACATGAACCTCTTCATACGTCAAATCTTTCGCTATTTCGTCCGGTTCTAACTCAATAATGTGGTTTGGGTCTTCCACATATTTACGTAACATGGATATGTGAAAAACGTTATGAACACGAGACATACTTGGCGGTAAAGCGAGTCTATAGGCCACAGTTCCTACTCGATCGAGGATTAAAAATGGGCCAATAAATCGAGGATTGAGCTTTCCTCTCTTTCCAAATCTCGTAACTCCTTTCCACGGAGCAACTCGTAACAACACATGATCTCCTATATCAAATTTCACATCCTTTCGATGAAGATTAGCATAACTCTTTTGTCGATCTTGTGAGGTTTTTATACGTTGCCGGATCGTTTGAATCTTTTTCGTAGTCATACGTACCAACTCCGGTCCCAACAACGTTGCTTCACCCACCTCATCCCAAAGATTCGAGAAGCGACACTTTCTTCCATACAACGCTTCGAATGGAGCCATGCCAATACTTGCTTGATAACTGTTGTTGTAGGAAAACTACACCAATGGTAAGAACTTGTCCTAACTTCCCTTGAAATCAGGGACACAGAGTCTTATTAGATCTTCAAGAGTTTGAATCGTCCTCTCCGATTGCCCGTCCGTCTGAGGATGATATGCCGAGCTAAATCGTAAATCCGTGCCCATAGCTTTTTGGGAACTAACCCAAAATCTTGAAGTGAATCTTGGGTCTCGATTAGAAACTATGGATACTGGCATACCATGCAATCTTACAACCTCGTTTATGTACATACGAGCAAGATGTTCAAGTGTATAAGTTTCTCGTATCGGTAAGAAATGAGCAGACTTGGTCAATCTATCAATAATGACCCAAATCACATCTATACCTTGAGAAACCTTAGGAAGACCGGTAACGAAATCCATGGTAATGTGCTCCCACTTCCATTCTGGAATTTCAAGTGGTTTCAATGGTCCTTTTGGTACTTGATGCTCCGCCGTAACTTGTTGACACGTTAGACACCTTGAGATAAAAAACGCTATCTCTCTCTTCATATTGTCCCACCAAAATGTATGTCGAAGATCATGATACATTTTGGTACTCCCATGATGGATTGCAAACGGTGTGCTGTGCGCCTCTATCATGATTTTATATTTTAAATCAGGGTCGTTAGGAACACAAAGTCTGGAGTTGACTCAAAGTATTCCTTCTTCATCAATTCTTGCTTCCGGCATAGCACCTTCTTGCACTTTCTTCCTCATACGCATCACGGCTCCAGTCCGTAGCTTGAAAGCGATTTTAACTTTATCAATTAAATTCAGTTCTACTTGTATGTTCGCCATCATCACATGGGTCCCTGGAGTCTTTAACTCTATTTCCATCATTTACAAGTCACACAAAATGGGCCTTTGCGTTGTCAATATTGCACTCATACCCGCATATGATCTTCTACTCAATAAATACCTACCACGTTCGCTTTTCGAGGATGGTATTGGATGGTATGATCATAATCTTTCAATGATTCAAGCCATCGTCGTTTGTTGCATGTTGAGTTCCTTTTGAGTGAAGAAATATTTGAGGCTTTTATGATCCGTAAAGATCTCCACTTTTTCCCCATACAAGTAATGCCTCCAAATCTTTAGTGCGAAGACAACAGCTCCCAACTCTGGATTATGAGTAGGATAATTCCTCTCATATTCTTTGAGTTGTCGTGAGGCATAGGCTATGACTTTCCCATGTTGCATGAGAACACATCCTAACCCTTTGCCCGAAGCATCACTGTAGATGACAAATCCCTCCGAACCAGATGGTATTGTCAGAACAGGTGCTGAAATGAGTCTCCTCTTGAGTTCTTAAAAACTCTTCTCACATTCCTCGCTCCAACCGAACTTTGTATCTTTCCGAGTCAGCTGAGTTAGTGGAGTAGCGATTTGAGAAAATCCTTCTACGAATCTCCGATAATAACCAGCTAAGTCGAGAAAGCTACATACTTCGGTCACTGATTTAGTTTGCTCCCAGCTTTGAATAGCTTCAATCTTTGCTGGGTCAACAGATATTCCATGACTTGATACCACGTGCCCAAGGAATGCTACTTTCTCAAGCCAGAACTCGCATTTCTTCAACTTGGCATAAAGCTTGTATTCACGAAGCTTTTGGAGTATCAGTGTAAGACCCCAAATAATTAATAAATGAAATTTAATTTCCTCTATTTATTATTTTGAAATAGTAAGGGTTGATGTGATTAATGTGGATAGTTATGGGTAAAATACGCAAATATTTCAAAATAAGTAAGTGGTTATAAAATATTCATTGTTGTCGGAGAATATTCGTTTGGTCGCGGAATATTCGTACTATCGGGGAATATTCGTACGACGACGCAGCCATGTGTGGGCCCCATAACGGAAAGCGATTAGAGGAAGAAAACGACAAATATAAGTTGTTTAAAAATAAGGCGTAATTGTTTATCGTTTAATCGTTAAAATACTAAATTGGTTAAAACACGATGTACGGCGTTGTTGCAGACAAGAACACATGGTATTGCACCAATTATTGACTCTTACGTAAGAAGGCACTACTCAATAATGGTTCTGTAATTATTTTCAAAGATTTTATTGGTTCAATAATTGTTGCGTTGATATTTTATATCGTCATTGTTTTCAATAATTGTCATTACACGTATTTTTCATTATCGAAGCAATAATTCATATTATCTGAATAATATTATTAGATAACATTATTGGCAATGTCTAGAAAGTTACATCTAAGGAGAGGTTTGGTCACCTAATTGCCGCCAAGAAGGAGAAATTCTTATTGGAAAGCCCCCCTTTCAGGAACGCACGGTTGTCAATATTGTGATTACGTAATATTATTTGTGAATAATTAATTATTGATTCATATGATGAGGAAAATATTGATTTTATGTGGATATAGATGGAGAAAATTTTTAATGTGACAATTGTTGAAAATTGAAATTTTATCTTTTTTACGATAAAATAATTCATTTAAATATATATATTATTATATTTTAATAATATAATAATGGTGATATTTTTATAACGAATGTGGGATATATGAGTATACGAGGAGGAAGAGTATTTTTGTTGCAATAAATATTTAAAACATGTTAAACATGCTAAATTGGACCCCATTTATTTATTTGAAATTTGACTATAGCCTCTAAAATGACCCGTTTGTGGATTTCGGTCAATTTCTGTTTGGAATTTGAAAAAACTTTCTTCTGCAAAGTTGTATAGAATTGAATTTCCTATAAAAACTCGCGAGATTTGAATTTTCCGACAAAAGGACTATTTATTGTGAATTATTGAAGTTCAAGTTCAAATAATTGATTTTGGAAGTTTTAATTGTTTTTAATAACAAAAACGTTTTTTTGTTTTTGTCATTATTATTGTGGGGCAACAAAGGTGGCTGAATTCAGTTCTACAAAAGATGGCATAGGAAAATTTAAATTATATAATAATATTATATAAATTTTCGCTTTTGGTGTTCTAAGCATTTTCCTATAAAATAGGGTGCTTAGGTTAGAATTGAAAATCACACCGTAAACTCAAGTTTTTCTCTCTATATTATCGAGCGTATTCTTGTGAGTATTTTGAGTATACTTTGAGTATTGCTATATACCGGTGAAAGTTCAAGTTATAGCCTATATCCGAAGATTCGGTTAAAGACTGTCTTTCCGAGGTAAGGGATATTATTTTTTTCAGTAATGATATTATTTCTTCAATATCATTATCTTTGAAATATTGATCTCGAAGTTTTTATCAAATTTGGAACTTTTAGTGCTCTGAGTTACTATTCACGATCAAGACTTATTCACGATAAGGAACTATTCACGAATACGACCATTATTCACGTAAAAATTAAATTTTCTTTTTTCGTGTCCAAGATTTTTCGTTATGATTCCTATCTTTGATTGGATCTATGTTTTGATCATTCTTGAATTTTACACCACTATGATTATTTTTGAGGTATTTTTGGGCGTGGATAAAACAAAGTACTAATCCTTAATCCTTAATCCTTGTCATTTTGTTTCACCGGATTCGCGTTTTTTAAAAATATTTTTCATCATCCTCGGTCTTAAATGATGATATTATTGAATATCTTTGGCCTCAGTAGCAAAAGATGAATGATTTATGATGAATATCTTTGGCCCGTAGTGCAAAAGATGAGCAGTGTTTAGATGAACATGACCAATGGTGAATGTCCTTGGCACGTAGTTCAAGGATGAATATTTGATCCCGAGATATATATTGATTGATGTTCTGAGGATAAAAAATAGGCGATGAACTTTAAAATTCATACATAGAAGATAGTAGTTTGCATTCTCTACTTAACTCTTCTAATGAATTATTATTTCATTGCGAATATTGATTTAAAACTTGTTGTTTATTGTATTCTATTATATTTTTTCCTGTTGAAGACTAACGATAATTTTGTTGTATATTATCTTAGTCATAATATTCTTTTATGGGCTAGTCGAGCTCACCCTTTTCCTTTTGTTCCATTTTTTTCTTCTCGGGAGGCGAGAATATAGCGAGTAGTACGTAGTGGGTATGGAATGAAGGTTCTAGGAGAGTTGTTTAGTAGTCCTCAACATTATTGTAAAATAATGTGTCAATAATTATGATGAGGATTTATTTGTATGTGGATATTGTGCAGGTGACAATATCTCGTATTTAAACTCACGATTTTACTATATTATAATAATAAAGTTGTAGTTATTTACATGCAGTGTATTGACAACTCGAGAATGGGTGATGTATACCTATTTTGGGGGTGTCACGGATTTGGTATCGAGCTTAGGGATATGATCTCGGCGGAGATCGGGAATAGAACCAAGAGGGAGAGGCGAGTAAATCCTTCGCTAGTGTGTCCTACCTAAGCTTATTTGTTAGTTGGTCGATATATAGGGATATTATGTGATATATTGTTTTCCTTAATTAACCCTTGTTTTATACAAAGATTTGAGAATGTCGATCGAGAATATTAACGGTGGAAATGAGACCGTGGAGACGCTTGTACTCACCAACGAGGAGAACATGCAACAGTCGGTAATGTTCCTCTGTGAATGAACAACACCACGAGGCGAGATGATGAACGAGGGATGTTTAGAAGCTTTTTTGCGATTCATGCAAAATCGACGAGGAGACTCGTGTTCAAAACATAGGAGAAATGATAGCAATTCACGGGTTGTCACAAATGCAAGCAGTTCAAAGAGTTGGGACCACGAATTTAAGGGAAAGCTTTGATCCGATCATGGCGAAAACATGGGTCAAGCAAATTACCAAGATATTCGATGTCTTGGGATGCACAGAGAACAGAAGGTTCCATTCGCCACCTTTATGTTCCGTGTATGGCGAGGACTACTAGTGGGAGTCATGAAGCGTACTCCATCCAATTGCACTTCAAAGATGTCTTGGGAGACATTTCAAAAACTATTTAATGACAAATACTTTCACGAAAGTGTTCGCTATATGAAGGAAGTGGAGTTTATTAGACCGGAGCGAGAACAACATGGCGGTGTCTCAAAGACGAGGTAAGTTTGTAGAGTTATCTAGGTTTGCACCTCATTTGGTGGAGAATGAGGAACGATGACGCGGATGTTTCGAGAGGTTTGAACCCGACATACGCCAAAAGATCTCATCTCTCATAAATTTTCTCTCTATTCAGATGATGTTGTTAATGTGGCTCAATTGTTAGAAGCGAGATAACGAGTACTACGGTCAATGGGGTACCACAATCAGGATCATACAGGAGATAGCGATCAACAAAACAACAATAACGGTGGAGAAAGAAAAAGACGGACAAAATGGTAACCACTCTGGTGGTAATCATGGCCATGAAAATAGAAGAAGCGAGTCGGGGAGGAGATTTTAAAAGAGGAGATTCAACAAACGACCATGTGAAGGCGGCAGTGCAAAGAAGAATCGGTTCCAAGGAGGAGAACGACCACCCATTATATGCTATAAATGCGGGAAAGAGGACATATCACCAAACCGCCCACAACAGTTCGGTATGCTATAATTATGGAAAGGAATGACATATCGCTCGAGATTATACGATGGCGAAACCTAGTTTGAAGTGGGGACGGTGACTCAAAAGACATCCCCGTAAAAGTCAAAGTCAGCAGTTCTCGGAAGAGCGTTTGTTGTGGACCGGTCAAAATGCGAGGAACCCAAACGAGGTGATCACGGGTAAGTTTATTTATAAATTCTTGTGAAGTTTATACTTTACTAGATAACCTAAGGTGCTACCTATTCATTTATCTCTCCTACTTGTGCTCAACGTTTAAACTTGACTCAGGAGAAATTAGACTTTGACCTATCTGTGGAAACTTCGTTAGAGAAACTTTCATCACATCAATTGCTTATAAATCTTGTTTGATTCAAGTTGGCACCATCACCTTACCCGTTGACCTTATCTCTTTAAAGATACTTGTTTTTGATGTGATTTTAGGGATTGATTGGTTAACTACTCATCATGCCAAAATTGATTGTTTTTTTGTAAGGTTGTTAGCTTTCATATTCCTAAACAACCTGTTGTATTTAATTCAAGCAACTAAACCATTAAAATCACCACTATCATATCTAATCATAAAGCTATTCGTTTATTAAAAATGGATGTCAAGCTTTCTTAGCCCATGTTATGGATTTGAATAAAGACACGCCAAATTTGAATAATATTCTGTTGTTATTGACTTTTCCGACGATTTCTGAAGAACTTCCGGCCTCTACCCCGTAACGTGAAGTTGAATTCTTTATTGACCTTGAACACGGTACAAAGCCCATTTCTAAAACCCCATATCGAATGGCTCTATTGAACTTCAGGAGTTAAAGGTCCAACTACAGGAATTGTTGGACATCGGTTTCATTCGTCCAAGACATCTCCTTGGGTGCTCTCTGTTTTATTCAGTAAAGAAGAAAGACGGAGTATGCGATTTTGTATTGACTATCTGGAATTGAACCATGTCACCATCAAGAATATGTATCCTCTATCTCGTATTGATGACTTGTTTGACGATTCAAGGAGCACAATTCTTTTCAAAAATCGATCTTTCGATTCGGATATCATCAAATTTGAAGATTAGAATCGAGGATATTCCAAAGATCGCTTTAGAACTTCGATGACGGGCATTATGAATTCCTAGTCATGTCTTTTTGATTGACTAATGCCCTCAAGGCTTTCATGGATATGATGAACCGAGTATTCAAGGAATATTTGGATCGATTCGTTGTTGTCTTTATTGATGACATCCTCATATATTCCAAAAGTCGTGAAGATCATGAGCACCATTTGAAGTCGGTACTCCAAAGGCTTCGTGAAAGCAAGCTTTATGCCAAGTTAAAGAAATGCGAGTTCGCTTCGAGGAAGTAGCATTTCTTGGGCATGTGGTGTCAAAACATGGAGTATCCGTTGACCCGCCAAGATTGAAGCAATACAAAGTTAGGGAGCAACCAAGACGGTGGATCAAGACGTAGCTTTCGGGCTTATTTGGTTATTATCGGAGATTCGTGGAAGGTTTTCTCGAATTGCTACTCCGATTAACTCCGCTTAACTCGGAAGGATACAAAATTCGTTTGGAGCGAAGAATGCGAGAAGAGTTTACAAGAGCTTAAGAGAAGACTTATTTGGCACTGTTCTAATAATACCATAAAGTACGGATGAATTTGTTATCTCAAATGATGCTTGCTTGGGCAAAGGGTTAGGATGTGTTCTCATGCAACGTGGGAAAGTCATAGCCTTTATGCCTCATGACAACTTAAAGAATATGAGAGGAATTATCCTACTCATGATCTAGAGTTAAGCAATGATCAATCGTTCAGGCTTAAAGATATGGAGGCACTATCTATATGGGGAGAAAGTGGAGATATGTTCGAGACCATAAAAGCCTTAAATATTTCTTCACTCAAAAAGAACTCAACACGCGGCAAATGACGTTGGCTCGAGCTATTGAAAGACTACTACCACACTATTCAATACCATCCCGGAAAAGTTTAAGCGTGGTGGCGACGCGTTGAGTAGTAGAAGATCATATGCGAGAACGAAGTGCGATGATGTCAATATACGCATAGAGCCAACTTTAATAGAAAAAGTTAAGGTTGCTCAAGCCACCAGGCCGGTCGATGCATATGAAGAAGAAGAGACACAAGAAGGTGCTATTCTCGAAGCGAGAATTGATGAAGAAGGAATACTTGAGTCCACTCTGCACTTTGTGTTCTAACGATTACGATTTGAAGTACAAGATCATGATGGAGGCACACAATACACCATTTGCAATCCATCTCGGAAGTACTAAAATGTATCGTGATCTTGACATACATTTTGGTGGAACAATATGAAGAGAGAGATTGCAAAGTTTATCTCAACGTGTTTAACTTGTCGGCGTGTAAAGGCGGAGCATCAAGTGCCAAAGGGTCCGTTGCAACCACTTGAGATTCGAGAAATGCAAGTGGGAACACATTACGATGGATTTCGTTCTGGTCTTCCCCACGGTTTCTCAAGGCATAAATGCTATTTGGGTTATTGTTGATAGATTAACCAAGTCCGCACATTTCTTGCCGATACGGAGACTTATTCTCTTGAACGTCTTGCTAGTATGTATGTAAATGAGATTGTGAGGTTGCATGGCATGCCAAGATCTATAGTTTTGGATTGTGACCCAAGATTCACTTCAAGATTTTGGGTTAGCTTGCAAAAAGCTATGGGTACGGATTTTACGATTGATTGGCATACCATCCTCAAGCAGACGGACAATCGAGAGAGGACTATTCAAACTCTCAAGATTTATTAAGACTCGTGTCCTAGACTTCAAGGGCAGTTAGGATAAGTATTTACCATTGGTGGAATTCTCCTACAAACAACAGCTTATCGTGCAAGTATAGGTGTGGCTCCATATGAAGCATTATATGGACGAAAGTGTCGCTCTCCGATATGTTGGGATAAGGTGGGTGAAGCAACATTGTTGAGACCGAGTTAGTACGATAACTCACCGAAAAGATCCAAATGATTCGACAACGATATACAAAGCAAGACAGGATCGACAAAAGAGTTATGCGGATCTTCATCGAAAGGACGTGGAGTTTAGTATAGGGGATCATGTATTGTTGCGTGTTGTCCCATGGAAGGGAGTTATAAGATTTGGGAAGAGAGGAAAGCTCAATCCACGATTTATTGGTCCATTTCAAATTCTTGACCCAAAGTAGTAGAAATGTAGCCTATAGACTCTCTTTACCTCCAAGTATGTCTCGTGTTCATAATGTGTTTCACATATCTGTACTTCGTAAATATGTGAAAGACCCGAACCACGTGATTGAGTTAGAACCGGACGAGATAGCCAAGACTTAACGTATGAGGAGGTAATTGCCAAGATCTTGGATAGGAAGGAGCATGTCCCCTACATGACGAAGGTCATACCACAAGTTAAAGTTTTGTGGAGGAACCATGCTATAGAAAATGACACGGGAATTGGAAAGCGGAAATGAAAGCGAGGTATCCTCACCTTTTCAAACACCAGTACGTATGCCAATTTCGAGGACTAAATTTCATAAGGAGGGAGGTTGTAAGACCCCAAATAATTAATAAATGAAATTTAATTTCTCTATTTATTATTTTGAAATAGTAAGGGTTGATGTGATTAATGTGGATAGTTATGGGTAAAATACATAAATATTTCAAAATAAGTAAGTGGTTATAAAATATTCATTGTTATTCGGAGAATATTAGTTTGGTCGTGGAATATTCGTGCATTGCTTCAGAATATTATTGCGACGACGACGAAATGCATGTGTGGGCCCCATAACGAAAAAGCGATTAGAGGAAGAAAGCGACAAATATAAGTTGTTAAAAAAATAACGGCATAATTGTTATCGTTTATAATCGTTAGAATACTAGGTGGTTAAAACACGCGATGTCTGGCGTTGTTGCGACAAGAATAGCACTGCAGTATTGCACCAATTATTGACTCTTACGTAAGAAGGCACTACTCAATAATGGTTACTGAGTAATTATTATTCGAAGATTTTATTGGTTCAATAATTGTTGCGTTGATATTTTATATTCTTTGTTGTTTCAATAATTGTCATTACACAAGATTTTTCATTATCGAAGCAATAATTCATATTATCGAATAATATTATTAGATAACATTATTGGCAATGTCTAGAAAGTTCATCTAAGGAGAGGTTTGGTCACCTAATTGCGCCCGAAGAAGGAGAAATTCTTATTAGAAAGCCCCTCTTTCCCGAACCACTCGTCATCAATATTGTGATTTCGTAATATTATTTGTGAATAATTAATTATTGATTCATATGATGAGGAAAATATTGATTTTATGTGGATATAGATGGAGAAAATTTTTAATGTGACAATTGTTGAAAATTGAAATTTTATCTTTTTCGATAAAATAATTCATTTAAATATATATATTATTATATTTTAATAATATAATAATGGTGATATTTTTACAACGAATGTGGGATATATGAGTATACGAGGAGGAAGAGTATTTTTTGTTGCAATAAATATTTAAAACATGTTAAACATGCTAAATTGGACCCCATTTATCGACCGAAATTTGACTATAGCCTCTAAAATCACCCGTTTGTGGATTTCGGTCAATTTCTGTTTGGAATTTGAAAAAACTTTCTTCTGCAAAGTTGTATAGAATTGAATTTCCTATAAAAACTCGCGAGATTTGAATTTTCTCGACAAAAGGACTATTTATTGTGAATTATGAAGTTCAAGTCTCAAATAATTGATTTTTGGAAGTTTTAATTGTTTTTAATAACAAAAACGTTTTTTTTTGTTTTTGTCATTATTGTGGGGCAACAAAGGTGGCTGAATTCAGTTCTACAAAAGATGGCATAGGAAAATTTAAATTATATAATAATATTATATAAATTTTCGCTTTGTGTTCTAAGCATTTTCCTATAAATAGGGTGCTTAGGTTAGAATTGAAAATCACACGTAAATCAAGTTTTCTCTCTATATTATCGGCGTATTCTTGTGAGTATTTTGAGTATACTTTGAGTATTGCTATACGGTGAAAGTTCAAGTTATAGCCTATATCCAGTTATTCCAGGTTAAGTACTGTCTTTCCGAGGTAAGGGATATTATTTTTTTTCGTAATGATATTATTTCTTCAATATCATTATGCTGAAATATTGATCTGAAGTTTTTATCAAATTTGGAACTTTTAGTGTCGGAGTTACTATTCACGATACGACTATTCACGTATAAGGAACTATTCACGAATACGACACTATTCACAGAAAAATTAAATTTTCTTTTCTGTGTCCAAGATTTTCTGTTATGATTCCTATCTTTGATTGGATCTATGTTTTGATCATTCTTGAATTTTACACCACTATGATTATTTTTGAGGTATTTTTGGACGTGGATAAAACAAAGTACGAATCCTTAATCCTTAATCCTTGTCATTTTGTTTCACTGGATTCGTTTCTTTAAAAATATTTTTCATCATCCTCAGTCTTAAATGATGATATTATTGAATATCTTTGGCCTATAGTGCAAAGATGAATGATTTATGATGAATATCTTTGGCCCGTAAAGTGCAAAGATGAGCAGTGTTTAGATGAACATGATTAATCGGTGAATGTCCTTGGCTTGTAGTGCAAGGATGAATATTTGATCCCGGATATATATTGATTGATGTTACAGGATAAAAAAATAGGCGATGAACTTTAAAATTCATACATGAAGATAGTAGTTTGCATTCTCTACTTAACTCTTCTAATGAATTATTATTTCACTGCGAATATTGATTTAAAACTTGTTGTTTATTGTATTCTATTATATTTTTCCTGTTGAAGACTAACGATAATTTTGTTGTATATTATCTTAGTCATAATATTCTTTCTTGGGCTAGTCGAGCTCACCCTTTTCCTTTTTGTTCCATTTTTTCTTCTCGGGAGGCGAGAATATAGCGAGATGCAGAGTCGGGGTATGGAATGAAGGTTCTAGGAGAGTTGTTTAGTAGTCCTCACCATTGTTGTAAAATAATGTATCAATAATTATGATGAGGATTTATTTGTATGTGGATATTGTCTAGGTGGCAATATCTGTATTTAAACTCACAGTTTTACTATTGTAATAATAAAGTTGTAGTTATTTCTGTACCGTGTATTGACAACTCAGAATGGGTGATGTATACCTATTTTGGGGGTGTCATAATCAGCCTCAAGTGTTGCTCATGATCTTCACGGCTTTTGGAATAAATAAGGATGTCATCAATAAAAATGACCACAAAGTGATCAAAATATTCCTTGAATACTCGGTTCATCATATCCATGAAGGCAACAGGAGGATTAGTCAATCCAAAGGACATGACTAGGAATTCATAATGTCCGTACCGAGTTCTGAAAGCCGTCATTGGAATGTCATCGGTTCTAATCTTCAATTGGTGATATCCTAATGAATGAAGATCAATCTTTGAAAAGAATTTGGCTCCTTGCAATCGGGTCAAACAGTCATCAATACGTGGCAATGGGTACCTATTTTGATGGTGACATGATTCAACTCTCGATAATCAATACAAAGTCGCATACTCCCATCTTTCTTCTTCACGAATAGAGCAGAGCACCCCAAGGAGAAGTACTAGGACGAATAAAGCCAATGTCTAACAATTCCTGCGATTGGGTCTTTAACTCCTCAAGTTCAATAGAGCCATTCGATATGGGGCTTTGGAAATGGGTTTTGTCTTAGGGTTCAAGGTCGATACAAAATTCAATTTCACGCTCGAGGGTAGGCCATGAAGTTCTTCGTGGAATACGTCAGAAATTCATTAACAATAGAAATATTATTCAAAACTGACGTATTTTTGTTTAGATCCGTGACATTAGCTAAGTAAGCATGACATCCGTTTTTCAATAAACGAATAGCTTTATGTGTGATGCCCCCAAAATTAGGTATACAATACCCATCTTGAGTCGCCATGCGGATATATGGTACGTAATTCAAATACAACTTAATAATACAATCTGCCGTAGGTACAATACGACAAAACATAAAGCGTGAGTTTGAATACAAATATTGTCTACTAAAGAGTATACAAACTCAAAAGGAGTCCTCATTACAATTATTATCACACTATTTCACGTAATAGTGAGGACTACTAATGCAAACATCTAGGATCATCACTGTTCCCGACTAGTCCCCACTACGTTCTCATTTGTTGAAGAGAACGGTGAAAGAAAGGGTGAGCTCAACTAGCCCAAAGAAGAAATATTATGACTAAGATAATGCGAATAAATTATCATTAGCCTTAAAAAGTGTTAAAGCGATACAATATAATAAACATCAAGTTTAAGCGTAGCGGAACAAGCAATCCTTTAAAAAGAGTGAGTAGAGAATAAAATCTACTATCTTTTATGATTTAAAAGGTTTTTCATCACTTTTATTGCGAGACTCGACTTAATAAATAATCCACATCATCGAATCACCCCAGACTACTACCAAGGAGGATCTTTAAGTATCACGACCACGAATTATCCATGCACTACTGACTTAAGATAATCATGATTTCATCAACTATCCCGATCATGCCATAAAACAATTCATCTTTGCACTATGGCCAAAGAGAATCCATAGCCATAATCATACCAAAAACTGTCCATCAATCCACTACGGGCCAATGAGGACTTTTTCCACATCATTTGTAACATTACGGTTATGATTATACCGAATAATCCTCGGTCATAATCATACCAAGTCCATCTATGCACTTCTGAGCCACGGATGACTTTCAACATAATATAAACATGAGGATGATGACAATGATATAAGAATTCAATAAAACAAGTTCAAGAATTAATTTGTCCAAGAACCAATAACGTCTAAATTGTCAACATGATACTGCTTTGTAGAGTAAAATTCAAGAATGCTCATAATAATATTTCAATGAAAAGATACTGGATGAAGCGCAATTATCAAGGATATTCCACTAATTTCATTGAGTATAGAAGTCAAAACTTTAACCAACTGAGTATAATAAAGAATGGAATAACAAAAGAAATCACCATGCATGCGGTGCCCATTATGACAAAGGTTATTCCAACAGATTAATAAATAACGGAACCGTGTCGTGAAATTCAAGACCATAAACATGGATGTTCCAACAGAATAATAAAGATGGAACCAGTCCCGGCATAAACGCACGTATGCATGAGGATATTCCAATGAGAATAATAATAAAGATGGAACCGGTCCGGCAGAACGCACTTACATGCGAGGATATTCCAAATGTAATAATAATAAAGATGGAATATTAGAAGAATGTCACCAAGTATAGGGTAGCTCGCGTATACAGGTTATTCCAACAGAATAACAAAGAATGGAATAACATAAGTTCTCTTCATGAATACAAAAGAATAACACCCCTTACGAGTACAACAAATAATATTCCTTACCTTAAGAAGAAGAGTACTGGATATATAAGTAGTGAAGTAGCAGAATACTTTCTTCTTTCTCTCTATAGTTTATCTCTCTAGAGTTCAAGTGAATTCGTAAGAAAATAATGAAGGAATGAACTTCTATTTATAGAAAAATGGACTGCATAGTAACTAACTCATGAACGGTCCAAATTGATTTACTTTAATCTGACGGTCCATATTTAAAGCAAAATCTTTTAAATAAAATATAATATATTCTATTTATAATCTAATAAAACGAATAACTTTATAAAAGATTTTACTATGCAAATACTATACGAGAGCATTATGCAAACACTATGTATAATAAAATATAATATATTCTAATTATTGTCTAATAAAAGCAGATAACTTTATAAAAGTATTCGCATTTTTTATATAAAAAGATTTTACTATACAAAACACTATGCAGACACTATGAATAATAGAATATAATATATTCTATTTATAGAATAACTTTATAAAAGTATTATGTTTTATATAAAAGATTTTTACGTATTATTACATTAATAATACCAACAAAATTGAGTGACTTATCACGTAAACATCAATAATTAATACCTGGTGCGCTATATGCGACCACAGACATATTCTTTACTTTTAACAAGGGTGTTTCAACAATTAACGGTAAAACTTCCGCCGTTATTTTTATAAAGTATTTTTGTCATTTTCTCAATCCGACAATAATTCTGTTGTGGGGTCCACTAATGATTGTGTCGTTGTACGAATATTCCCTGTTAAAATGAATATTCCATGACCAATTGAATATTATATAACAACTTGCGTACTTTGCAAAATTTATAAATATTACCCACAACTATAATATTATATCAATTTCACTCCATAATATTCAAAAATAATATTTATAGAAAATTATCTTTATTCAAAAAGTTGGGGTTTTACAACTATACTGTAATTATTTTTTTCACATAATTTTACTATTGATTCACATGATTGTACCCTTGATTCACAAGATGTACTATTAGGGGAGGTGGTGCAAGTTTGATAATACTTGCAGGTCTAAATTAAAAATAAAGGAAAAGTTAAAGGTATTATACTGTAATATTTTGAGCCCCAAAACGTGCAATTATCGAAACTATATCTATAAATAGAAGCTCATTCTTATTTCATTCTCACCAATTCACTAAGACTCACAAGAGCAATTATAGAGAGATAAGCTATAGAGAGAAATAAGAAGAGAAGTCTGCTACTTCACTATTCCAGTATCCGGTCTTCTTACGAGGTAAGGGATATTATTTTTCAAGATTCATAATCTAATAATATTTTCTTCCATACTCTGTAGTATGTGAGTAATATTATTTTGTTTCGTATTCCTGATTATACCCTCATTTTGTTAAAGTATTGCTTCTATACTCCGTGAAATTAGTATAATATCCTTGATATTTGCGCTTCATCTAGTATCGTTTCACAAGGATATTTTCTGCACATTCTTGTTAAATTTCAAGCTTTTCATGTCGGAGTATTGTCCATGAGTAGTATTTATTTTTACGGTACTATTCACAAAGTACTATTCATAGGGTACTATTCACAAAATACTATTCATGGGTACTATTCACAAAGTACTATTCACGTGGTACTATTCACTCGGATACTATTCACCCGAGAAATTATTCATGACAAAGTAGTATCATGTTGACAATTTGGGCATTATTGAATTTTGAATAAATTAAATTATAAATCTTTAAAAAGTTATCCTTTGCTTTCTTTTAATTGAATTCTTATATCATTGTCATCATCCTCATGCTTATATTGTGATAAAAGTCATATGTGGATTACGTGCATAGATGTACTTTTGATTGTTATGATTATGACCAGGGATTATTCGGTATAATCATGACCGTAATGTTACAAATGATGTGGTAAAAATTCTCATTGGCCTGTAGCGCATTGATGGACAGTTGTTGGTATGATTATGACCAGGGATTATTCGGTATAATCATGACCATTGATGATTACATGAATATCCTTGGCCCGTAGTGCAGGGATGATTCGATGATGTGGTTTATTTAGTAAGCTGAGTCTCAGCGATAAAAATGATGATAAACTTTTTAAATCATAGAAGATAGTAGATATCATGCTCTACTTGACTCTTCTAATGGATTGCTTGTTCCGCTGCAGTTAAACTTGATGTTTATTGTATTTAATCAGTTTAACACTGTTGAAGGCTAACGATAATTTATTCTGCATGATCTTAGTCATAATATTTCTTACTGGGCTAGTTGAGCTCACCCTTTATTTTCATTGTTCTCTTCAGGAAATGAGAATATAGCTGGGACTAGTCGGGGGACGGAGTGACGGTCCAGATGTTTGCATTAGTAGTCCTCAATATTTAGTAAAATAGTGTGATAATAAATGTATTGAGGACTCTATTTGAGTTTGAATATTGTCTAGAAGACAATATTCGTATTAAAATTCTCAGCTTATGTTTTGTCGTATTTTACACGGCAGTTGTATAATTAAGTTGTATTTGAATTTTATACCATGTATTTGGCAACTTAGAATGGGTGATGTATACCTATTTTGGGGGAGTCACAGTTGGTATCAAAGCTTAGGGATATGATCCCTGGCTGAGATGTGAGAATAGAACTAGGAGGGGAGAGACGGAAAATTCCTTCGCTAGTATGACCTACCTAAGATTATTTGGTATTTATTTGGTCGGTCAGAGTATAGGGATAATATGTGACATGTCAATTAACCATTGTTTTGTGGCAGTATTTAAAAATGGCATCCGAAAATGTTAAGATAAGCAATGAAGCACATGAGACCGTTGAGTCACCAACGATCAATACTCAGGATAATGTGCATCAGGATGGCAATAATCCTCAAGAAAACAACAACGCTGACTAAATGATGAACGATGGGATTTTCAAAGGCTTTATGCAATTCATGCAAATCAGGCGAGAACGAATCCTGTTCAAAATGCAGGTGGAAACACTGGCAACTCTCGGACGGTCACTGCTAAACAGTTCAAGAAGCTGGGACCACCGGAGTTTATTAGAGAACCAAAACCACTTAAGATGGAGACGTGGATAAAGCAGATCACCAAGATATTTGATGTCTTGGGATGCTCCGAGGAGCAAAAGGTTCTTTTTGCCACCTTTATATTGCGAGGAGAGGCAGATTACTGGTGGGAATCTGTAAAGCGTACTCAACATGCCGCACTGAAGATGTCTTGGGAGAAATTCCAAGAACTGTTCAACGACAAGTACTTTCCCGAAAGTATTCATCACATGAAGGAGATAGATTTCATCAAGCTGGAGCAGAACAATATGTCCGTGTCACAGTACGAAGCTAAGTTTGCTGGGTTGTCCCTGTTTGCATCCCACTTGGTTGATAATGAGGAGAGAATGACGCGGATGTTTCTAAGAGGTTTGAAACCCGAGATACGTCAATACTTAATTTCTAAAAAACTGTGTTTGTATTCAGATGTTGTAAATAGGGCTCAGTTATTGGAGCGCGATAACGAGTCAACCCAACCAAGAGAGAGCAGCCGACAAAATGATAATACAAGTGGTAGCAGTCATCGAAGCGGTGACAATAAACGTGGAGGGAATCAACATGCTAGAAATGGTAACCACTTCGGTGGTAATCATGGCCAAGATAATAGAAGTGGAAATTTCAAGAATAGAAGATTCATCAATGATGGAAAGACGTCATCACCAGCACCTGTTGTTAAGAAAGGGGAATGACAACCAATCGTATGTTACAAATGTTTAGGGGAGGGACATATCATCCGAATCAGACGCTTGAAATCAAAGCGTGTTATAATTGTGGAAGAAGGTCACCTTGCCCTATTTTTGTCGTGGCAATCAAGTCAAGTCCAGTGGGATGGAGGCATCAAAAGTCCGTCCCTGCATAAGATAAAACTGGTAGTTCAAAGGAGAGCGTTTGTCGTAACCTCCCAAAAAGCGAGGAATCTGAACGAGGTGATCACGGGTAAGCTAATCATAAACTCTAACGAAGTTTATACCTTATTTAATACCGGTTCTACCCATTCTTTTATTTCTCCTACTTGCACTCAACGTTTAAATTTAACTCCGGAGAAATTAGACTTTAACTTATCTGTTGAAACTCCGTTGGGAGAAACCTTCATTACATCCACTGTTTATAAGTCTTGTTTGGTTCAAATCGGTACCCTCGCATTACCTGTCGATCTTATTTCCTTTAAAATACTTGCATTTGATGTGATTTTAGGGATTGATTAGTTAACTACTCATCATGCAAAAATTAATTGTTTTCGTAAGGTTGTTAGCTTTCATATTCCTAACCAACCTATTATGCGAATTCAAGCAACCAAACCACTAAAGTCAATCACTGTCATATCAAGCCATAAAGCTATTCGTTTATTAAAAAATGGATGTCAAGCTTTCTTAGCCCAACTGCAGGAATTGTTAGACATCGGTTTCATTCGACCTAGTACGTCTTCTTGGGGTGCTCCTATTCTATTCGTGAAGAAGAAAGATGGAAGTATACGACTTTGTATTGATTATCGGGAGTTGAATCATGTCATCATCAAAAATAGGTACCCGTTGCCTCGCATTGATGACCTGTTTGATCAGTTGTTAGGCGCTAGATTCTTTTCATAGATCGATCTTCGTTCTGGATATCATCAGTTGAAGATTAAAACTGATGGCATTCCAAAGACTGCTTTCAGAACTCGGTACGGGCATTACGAATTCCTAGTCATGTCTTTTGGATTGACTAATGCTCTTGTTGCCTTCATGGATATGATGAACCGAGTATTCAAGGAATATTTGGATCACTTTGTGGTCGTCTTTATTGATGACATCCTCATATATTCCAAAAGCCTTGAAGATCATGAATAACACTTGAGACTGATACTCCAAAAGCTTCGTAAAAACAAGATTTATGCCAAGTTGAAGAAATACGAGTTCTGGCTTGAGTAAGTAGCATTCCTTGGGCACGTAATATCAAATCATGAAATATCTGTTGACCCGGCAAAGATTGAAGCAATTCAAAGCTGGGAGCAACCTAAGTCAGTGGCCGAAGTACGTATCTTTCTTGACTTAGTTGGTTATTATCGGAGGTTCGTGGAATGATTTTCTCGAATCGCTCCATTAACTCAGCTGACTCGAAAAGATACAAAATTCGATCGGAGCGAGGAATGTGAGAAGAGTTTTCAAGAACTTAAGAGGAGACTCATTTCAGCTCCTATTTTGACAATACCAGCTGGTTCGAAGGGATTTGTCATATACAGCGATGCTTTAGGCAAGGGTTTAGGATGTGTTCTCATGCAACATGTGAAAGTCATATCTTATGCCTCACGACAACTCAAAGAATATGAGAGGAATTATCCTACTCATGTTCTAGAGTTGGCAGCTGTCGTTTTTGCGCATAAGATTTGGAGGCATTACCTGTATGGAGAGAAGGTGGAGATCTATACGGATCATAAAAGCCTCAAATATTTCTTCACTCAAAAGGAACTCAACATGCGGCAACGACGATGGCTTGAGCTATTAAAAGATTACGATCATACCATTCAATACCATCCTAGAAAAGCGAACGTAGTAGCTGACGCATTGAGTAGAAGATCATATGAGGGTACGAGTGCTATATTGTCAATGCAAAGGCCCATTTTATATGAATTACAAAGGATGGAGATAGAGTTAAAGACTCCAGGGAACCATGTGATGATGGCAAATATACGAGTAGAACTGACTTTAATCGATAAAGTTAAAGTTGCTCAAGCTACAGACTTGGAGCTGATGCGTATGAGGAAGAAAGTGCAAGAAGGTGCTATTCCAGAAGCAAGAATCGATGAAGAAGGAATACTTTGAGTCAACTCCAAACTTTGTGTTCCTAACGATTCTGACTTGAAGTATAAAATCGTGATGGAGGCGCACAACACACCGTTTGCAATCAATCATGGGAGTACCAAAATGTATCGTGATCTTCGACATACATTTTGGTGGAGCAATATGAACTCTCAAGGTGTCTAAGTTGTCAACGAGTTAAGGCGGAGCATCAAGTGCCAAAAGGTCCATTGCAACCACTTGAAATTCCAGAATAGAAGTGGGAGCATATTACCATGCATTTCGTTACTGGTCTTCCCAAGGTTTTTCAAGTCATAGATGCGATTTGGGTCATTGTTGATAGATTGACCAAGTCTGTTCATTTCTTACCGATACGAGAAACTTATACACTTGAACATCTTGCTCGTATGTACATAAACGAGATTGTAAGATTGCATGGTATGCCAATATCCATAGTTTCTGATCGAGACCCAAGATTCACTTCACGATTTTGAGTTAGTTTGCAAAAAGCTATGTGCACGGATTTACGATTTAGTTCAGCATATCATCCTCAAACGGACGGGCAGTCGGAGAGGACTATTCAAACTATCGAAGATTTATTAAGACCTTGTGTCCTTGACTTCAAAGGAAGTTAGGACAAGTTCTTACTATTGGTGGAGTTTTCCTACAATAACAGTTATCAAGCAAGTATTGGCATGGCTCCATTTTGAGGCATTGTATGGAAGAAAGTGTCGTTCTCCAGTATGCTAGGATGAGTGGGTGAAGTAACGTTGTTGGGACCAAAGTTGGTACGTATGACTACGGGAAAGATTCAAATGATCCGACAACGTATAAAAACCTCACAAGATCGACAAAAGATTTATGCTGATCTTCATCGAAAGGATGTGGAATTCAATATTAGAGATCATGTGTTGTTACGTGTTGCTCCATGGAAAGGAGTTACGAGATTTGGAAAGAGAGAAAAACTCAATCCTCGATTCATTGGCCCATTTTTAATCCTCGATCGAGTAGGAACTGTGGCCTATAGACTCACCTTATCGCTAAGTATGTCTCGTGTTCATAACATTTTTCATATATCTATGTTACGTAATTATGTGAAAGACCCGAACCACATTATTGAATTAGAACCGGACGAGATAGCAGAAGATTTAACGTATGAGGAGGTACATGTTAAAATCTTGGATAAAAAGGATCATATTCTACGCTCTAAGGTTATACCTCAAGTCAAAGTTTTGTGGAGAAACCAAGATATTGAGGAAATGACCTGGGAGTTAGAATCTGAAATAAAGTCAAGGTATCCTCATCTCTTCAACATACCAGGTACGCGCCCTAATTTCGAGGATGAAATTTCATAATAAGTGGAGGTTGTAAGATCCCCAACTTTTATGAATAAAGATTAATTTTTCTTGAAATATATTTTTGAATATTATTGTGTGGATTTGATATAATGATATAGTTGTGGGTATTATTTACAAATTTTGCAAAGTAAGCAAGTGGTTATATAATATTCGATTGGTCGGGGAATATTTGTTTTAACAAGGAATATTCGTACGACGGCACAATCATTGGTGGACCCCACAACAAAAGTATTGTCGTAGTTAGAAAACGACATAATTATCTTTTTATAAAAAAAACGACGAAAGTTTTACCGTTAAACTGTTGAACTATCCGGTGGTAAAAGTACAGTAATACGCGTGGTCGCATAGTAGCACACAGTATTGATTATTGATGCTTACGTGAGAAGTCACTCAGTTATACTCAATTATTGCTACAGTAATTATTGCATAATATCTTTCATATTATTGATTCAATTATTATCACAGTATCATCTGCATAATATTTTATATTATAAAAATCAATAATTGAGATGACAAAGTTATTCATATTATTATTTGTAATATTGACAATGTCTAGAAAATTCTGTCAAGGAGAGGTTTGGTCACCTAATTACGCACCAATAGTGAGAAATCCTTATCGGAAAGCCCCCTCTTTCTTGGGAATGATCTGGTTGTTAAATATTGTGAGTTATAATATTAATGATGAATAAGTTCGTGTTGATTAAAGATGAAATTGATATTTTCATTGTGTTGGGATTATTAGTGTTAGTGGAAATCGACATCTATTTCGATAATAATGGATGTGTGGAGGTTATATTGACCAATCGGGTAATTAATCGGATAAATGAGCAATTATTTGCTATTAATTCATATGCTTATAACTATTTGTTCACATGTGTGTACTATTGATTCACATGCATGTACTATTAGGGGAGGTGGTGCAAGATTGATAATACTTGCATGACTAAATTAAAAATGGAGGTATAGATGAAGGTACTATACTGTAATTATTTTTTCACATGATTGTACTATTGATTCACATGATTGTACTATTGATTCACAAGATGTACTATTAGGGGAGGTGGTGCAAGTTTGATAATACTTGCAGGACTAAATTAAAAATGAAGGAAAAGATGAAGGTATTATACTGTAATATTTTAAGCCCCAAAATGTGCAATTATCGAAACTATATCTTCCTATAAATAGAAGCTCATTCTTCTTTCATTCTCACCAATTATTGATACAATATTATTCTTGAATTTTACTCCACAAAGCAGTATCATGTTGATAATTTGGTCATTATTGATAAATTAATTATAAATCCTTAAAAAGTTATCCTTTGCTTTCTTTTAATTGAATTCTTATATCATTGTCATCATCCTCATGCTTATATTGTGTAAAAGTCATATGTGGCTTACATGCATAGATGTACTATTGATTGGTATGATTATGACCGAGGATTATTCGCAGATAATCATGGTAGTAATGTTACAAATGATGTGGTAAAAATCCTCATTGGCTCAGTAGTGCATTGATGGGATGAGTTGTTGGTATGATTATGACCGAGGATTATTCGGTATAATCATGACCATTGATGATTACATGAATATCATTGGCCCGTAGTGCAGGGATGATTCGATGATGTGGTTTATTTATTAAGCTGAGTCTCAGAAATAAAAATGATGATAAACTTTTTAAATCATGGACGATAGTAGATATCATGCTCTACTTGACTCTTCTAATGGATTACTTGTTCCGCTGTAGTTAAACTTGATGTTTATTGTATTTAATCAGTTTAACACTTTTAAAGGCTAACGATAATTTATTCTGCATTATCTTAGTCATAATATTTCATACTGGGCTAGTTGAGTTCACCCTTTGTTTTCATTGTTCTCTGTGAAATGAGAATATATAATTTGGGACTAGTCGGGGGAGACTAAGTAGCCGGTCAAATGTTTGCATTAGTAGTCCTCATTATTCAGTGAAATAATGTGATAATAAATGTATTGAGGACTCCATTTGAGTTTGAATATTGTCTAGAAGATAATATTCGTATTAAAACTCTCAGCTTATATTTTGTCCTATTTTATACGACAGTTGTATAATTAAGTTGTATTTGAATTTTATACCATGTATTTGGCGACTCATAATGGGTGATGTATACCTATTTTGGGGGCGTCACACTTTTAATCACATCTCCATGCTTGTTTATACATATCTCAAAACAACTCTCATTTGCTCCTTTATTGAAACATCTCGAGACTCATCAACCATAATAGAAAATATGTTGTCTCCAATATCATTGATGATGGCAAGTGTAGTTTCCACATCACAAGCACTTGCTAGTTCTTTTTGAATTTTTGGAGAAGTCATTTGATTGTTTCTAGGAGCATTCTCATTAACTACCTTGCCTACCTCTTCATTTCGTAGGTTGTACCACTTAAAAAACTTAAGAAAATTTTCCTTATTTGATGAAGTCCATTACTCATCACGTCCACAAAAAGGTAAACCTTGCTTCAAAAGAAAGCGTGTGACATCCAAAGTCGTTGTTAAACGGGTGCGATAAGCAACCTCCATATCCTGCCCTTGTGCTAGTAGTATATGTGACACACTCTGCCTTTGATTTTGAAAACCTTGAATGTAAGACTCCAACTTTTATGAATAAAGATTAATTTTTCTCGAAATACTCCCTCCGTCCCAGGATAAAAGTCCTTATTACTATTTTGGGTTGTCCCATGTTAAATGTCCTCTTTCTTTTAATAACCAAACTTTTACACATTTTTTCCTATTATGCCCGTAGCATTAAATATCTCATACTTTTTTTATTCTAATTCTTTCTCCATATTTAATGACATTATTATGGGCAATTTTGTCATTTTATTCCTCTTCTTAATATGCGTGAAAAGTCCACCAGGACTTTTATCCTGGGACAGAGGGAGTATCATTTTTGAATATTAAGGTGTGAATTTGTTATATGTTATAGTTGTGGGTAATATTTATAAATTTTGCAAAGTAAGCAAAGTGTTATAAAATATTCGATTGGTCGGAGAATATTCATTTTAACAGGGAATATTCGTATGATGGCACAATCATTGGTGGACCCCACAACGGAATTATTGTCAGAATGAGAAAATGACAGAAATAATTTTTACAAAATTAACGGCGAAAGTTTTATCGTTAACTGTTGAAATACCCGGTGATAAAAGTATAGTAATACGCGTGGTTGCATAGTAACACACAGTATTGTACAATATCTTTGATTATTGATGCTTACGTGAGAAATCACTCAATTTTATTCAATTATTGCCACAGTAATTGCTACATAGTATCTCACGTTATTGATTCAATTTTAGTCATAATATTTTATATTATTAAATCAATAATTAAGACGACAAAGTTATTCATATTATTATTTGCATTATTGACAATGTCTAGAAAGTTCTGTCGAGGAAACGAGTTTGGTCACCTAATTGCGCGCCAATAAGGAAAAATCTTTATCGAAAAGCCCCCTCTTTCCTGGGAATGATCTGGTTGTTAATATTGTGAGTTATAATATTAATGATGAATGTTCTTAAAAATGTGTTTTGTATAGCCGAGTAAATTGAGATAAATAGATGGGTATTTTATGAAGTATTTGTTGTAAATTTTGTTTATTATTTAGACACCCACTTACCCATTTTTTTAAAATTGTCTGTAGAAAGTTATCTCGATTTACATTATATATATATATAATATGTCACGGGGTGGGGGATATCACGGTGGGTTACTATTATGGTTATATATATATATATATATATATATATATATATATATATTAAGTTTTATTTTTTTATGAAAAATAGAATATATTTTATTTTATTTGCATAGTGTTTTACTATGCAACATAGTGCTGCATAGTAAATTCATATGAAATCAGAATTCGGCGCCCGTGAAAGAATCGTCTTATTCACCTGTGATTTTTATTCAAATAGTATCCTTCCATTCTTGAAAATCACACCAGAATCAGAGAATTCTTCTTCTATAATACTGAGCGTATTTCTTTAGAGTTTAAGGAAGCTTTGAGTGTTGAAAATAATGCAAGTTTTCTTCAAGAATATCCCCGCTATACCAGTCAGAAGTACTCTCTTTTTAAGGTAAGAGATATTATTTTTGTTCAATATTCGTATGAAATAATATTTTCTTCCATACTCTGTAGTATGTAAGTAATATAATTTCGTTTCGTATTCATAATTCTACACTCATGTTAATAAGTTTTACTTCTATATTCCGTGAAATTAGTAGAATATCCTTGAAATTTGCGTTTCATCTAGTATCTTTTCACGAAAATTTTATTCTAAATATTCTTGATAATTTTTAATCTTTTCATGTCGGGGTACTATTCACGGGGTACTATTCCTGAAGTACTATTCACTCGGGTACTATTCACCCGGGATACTATTCATGACAAAAATTAATTTCTTTTCTGTCCAAATCATTTTTTATACAATATTATTCTTGAATTTTACTCCACAAAGCAGTAACATGTTGACAATTTGGACATTATTGAATTCTGGATAAATTGAATTATAAATCTTTAAAATTTATCTGTGCTCTTATTTAATTGAATTGTTATATTATTGTCATCATCCTCATGCTTATATTGTGATGAAAGTCATCTTTGGCCCGTAGTGCATAGATGGACTGTTGATTGGTATGATTATGACTAGGGATTATTCGGTATAATCATGACCTGTAATGTTACAAATGATGTGATAAAAGTCTTCATTGGTCCGTAGTGCATTGATGGACAATTGTTGGTACGATCACGACCATTGGTGATAACACGAATATCCTTGGCCCGTAGTGCATGGATAATTCGTGGACGTGATAATAATGAATATCATTGGCCCGTAGTGCATGTATAATTCAGTGATGTGGATTATTTATTAAGCTGAGTCTCAGCGATAAAATTGATGATAAACTTTTAAATCATAGAAGATAGTATATATCATGCACTACTTGACTCTTCTAATGGATTGTTTGTTCCGCTGCAATTAAACTTGTTGTCTATTGTATTCAATCACTTTAACACTGTTAAAGGCTAACGATAATTTATTCTTCATTATCTTAGTCATAATATTTCTTACTGGGTTAGTTGAGATCACCTTTTTCTTTCATTGTTCTCTTCAAGAAATGAGAATATAGCTTGGACTAGTCAGGGAACGGAGTGATGGTCCGAGATGGTGGCTATAGTAGTCCTCACTATTTTATAAAATAGTGTGATAATAATTGTAATGAAGACTCCATTTGAGTTTGAATATTGTCTATGAGACAATATTCATGTAAAAACTCTCAGCTACGCTTTTGTCGTATTGTATAAATGAAGATTGTATTTAAATTATGTATCATGTATTTGGCAACCTAGAATGAGTGATGTATACCTATTTTTGGGGCGTCACATTGAAGTTGTATTCTAGCATCATTATGAGCACTATTCGAAGCACCCACATGTTCTTAAAATTTTTTAATTGCCTTTTTCTAGTTGCTGAACCCTTTTTTTGTAAAAGCATTTACTCTGTTTGAATTGTTAAATAGATAGCAACAAAAGCAAAAGGCCACATCCTCTGAAATGCTATACTCCAACCATTCAAAAATTTAAACCAAGCAGGGCCGAAAGCTTCTCTTCACATTAGAAAAATATTTTTGGGGATAATTATGGGCAATTGGTTGACATGGACCTCTAGTCAAATACTCTCTTCGAACTTGATCTCTAATCACAATATCAACGTCTTCAATTGATTTACGTAACCCCGGATCACTAACAATATCATTCGGATTAAACTCCACACATGAATCATTTATACCACCACTTGCTTCGGAACTTGGTAATTGAGTATTAGAAGAATCAACAGTTCTTGGTCGCTTAATCAAGTATTTATCCATAATCTAGAATAAATAAAAACATCAATTGCTAATCAATAATTTTATCAATTTAAACATTTCATAATAATTTCATCAATTCAAACATTTCATCATAATTTTATCAACTAACCAAATTGAATAATTTCAATTATTTCACAAATAATATATCATAAATATACCATAAATTGATAAATATACAATATTAATTCAAATATTCAATGAAAATAACACATAATTTCTAATTAATGGCATAACAAACTCTAATCTCTAATTTAATGGCAAAATTAAGCACAAAATTCCTTATTTGTAGACACATATAGAGATTTACTCATTAACATATATGAAAAAGAAACACAGAAGAGCCCAAACGGAAAAACCTCAAAATGGCTCAACCTGGAGACTGGGTCACTGGAGAGAGAAAGGGAGAAGCAATTAAATTGATGAATCATCAATCATGAATGATAGTAGCCTAGCAGGTTAGTGGAAGTGTGGAACTGTGGAACTTGAAAGGGAAACTGGAAAGTATAACACTTAGCAGGTCGGCGATCGCGGAAGGAAAAATAAGAAGAGGGTTGTTCAGCTGTTGAGGGTATAAGAAAAGAAAAGAGGTTTTTTTAAACTTACTAAATGAATCAACGTCGTTTCATTTAGTAAGTTTTAAAACTTCATTCACTCATCACCGTTGGTACGCTCAAGCTCGAAGAAGGCGTGTGAGGTCGAGGCCGAGGGCGAAAGGCCAAAGAAGGGGGAAGCATCAGGAGGCAAATCTACAGGGTAGGAGTCGCCGGAATACCAGCCTACCAGGGTCAGATGCCCCCTGGTTCCGTCTTTGTTTTTACGGTCGTGTTCATATATGAGAATATGATATATTTGTTATTAGTAATATAAGTATGATAGTTTAAACCGTAAATTTTTATCCAATCATCATTTAAATAATTCTAGATAAAACAAATATAACATGACATTATTTTAAGTTATCATATGAATAATCCCATAAAAAAACAAATATGTGATTATGACTATTTAATCCTAAGATTAATAGTCTTAGAATTATAATCTATAAAAATATAGTTCCGAGATTATAATCTTTGCAAACGAACATGAACTCGGTGATTATTGTGTGGATTTATGCTTGCTTACTCACTGATAGTGGAGCTTATAACTTACAAGCATGCACCAAGAACGACCTAAATGAGCTGCCCAACATACCGTGCTGGAATTATAGGTGGAGTTCCAAGGGATTTTTTTTTGGTAACCAAGGCTAAAGATTGCAAAGGTTTTACAATGGCTTTAGAATGTATATTAGATTTTGACTTTGATAATTTACTCCTACAAAATAATTAAACTCTTGTTAAATTTACAATCTTTTCTCCAAAAATAAAATAATTAAACTCTTTTTAAATTTAGGGAATTAAACTAAGTTGATGTTTAATAAAACTGAGTAATTAAGATATGAATGTGTAAGACCCCAATTTTTATGAATAAAAGATGAATTTTCTATAAATATCATTTTTGAATATTATGGAATGAATTTGATATAATGTTATAGTTGTGGGTAATATTTATAAATTTTGCAAAGTACGCAAGTTGTGACGCCCCCAAAATAGGTATACATCACCCATTCTGAGTTGTCAATACATGGTACAGAAACAACTACAACTTTATTATTACAACAGTAAAACTGTGAGTTTGAATACAAATATTATCTTCTAGACAATATCTATACTCAAATAAATCCTCATCACATTTATTGATACATTATTTTACAAAAATAGTGAGGACTACTAAACAACTCTCTCTAGAACCTTCATTCCATACCCCGACTAGTACTCGCTACATTCTCGCCTCCTGAGAAGAAAAATGGAACAAAAAGAAAAGGGTGAGCTCAACTAGCCCAGTAAAGAATATTATGACTAAGATAATATACAACAAATTATCGTTAGTCTTCAACAGGGAAAAATCTGAGAGAATACATTAAACAACAAGTTTTAGATCAATATTTACAGCGAAAAATATTAATTCATAGAAAAGTTACGTAGAGGGTGAAATCTACTAATATCTATGAATTTAACAGTCCATCATCATTATTTTATCCCTGTAACATCAATCAATATTCATCTTGAATCAAATATTCATCTTTGAGCTACAGGCCAAAGATATTCATCAAGAAATCATTCATCTTTGCACTACAGGCCAAAGATATTCAGTAATATCATTATTTAGGACTGAGGATGATGAAAAATATTTCAAACAAAACGAATCCAGTGAAACAAAAGAATAAACATTAATGATTCGTATTTCAGCTATTTCATGTCCAAAAATATCTCATAAATAATCATAGTGGTGTAAAATTCAAGAATGATTAAAACATGGATACAATCAAAGCTAGTATCCATAATTGATATTTTGGACGAAAAGGAAAATTTTCATTTTTTGATGAATAGTGTCGTATTCGTGAATAAGTCTCAGAGTATCGTGAGTAGTCTGATACGTGAATAAGAACTCCCGACACTAAAAGTTCCAAATTTGATTAAAAGTTCGAGATCAATACTTGGCAAGATAATGATATTAGAAGAAATAATATCATTTTAAAAAAATATCCCTTACCTCGAAAGATCAAGACTTTAAATTTGAAACACCTGGATATAGGCTATGACTTGAACTTGCATCGAGTATAGCAATACTCAAAATATATTCAAAATACTCACAAGAATAAGCTCGATAATATAGAGAGAAAACTTCATTTACGGTGTGATTTTCAATTCTAACCTAAGCACCCTATTTATAGGAAAATGCTTAGAACACCAAAGTAGAAAATTTAATAAAATATAAATATATATATCAAAATTCCTACATACCGCTCTTGAAATCTGATTTTAGCTCAATAAGCACATGCCACCTTCTAGAAAAAGTAAGAAAAAACGTTTTCTAATTTAAAATAATTTAAACTTCCAAAATCAATTATTTTGAACTTGAACTTCAATAATTCACAATAAATAGCCCTTTTGTCGGAAAATTCAAACATGCTACGCTTTTTTAGGAAATTGATTCTCTACAACTTTACTGTAAGAAAGTTTTTCCAAATTCCAAAGCGAGAGATTGGACCGAAATCCACAAGCGGGCAATTTTATAAAAGCTATAATCAAATTTCAACCAAGAAATGGGGTCCAATCAAACACATAAAACATGCTTTAAATATTTTTGGTAACAAAATACTCCTCCTCCACATATACTCATATATCCCACATTCATCGTAAAAATATCATCATTATTATATTATTAAAATATAATAATATATTTAAATGAATTATTTTATCAGAAAAAGATAAAATTTCAATTTTCAACAATTGTCACATTAAACATTTTCTCCATCTATATCCACATAAAATCAATATTTTCCTCATCATATGAATCAATAATTAATTATTCACAAATAATATTACGTAATCACATTATTGACAACCAAGCGGTTCTGTGAAAGAGGGACTTTCCAATAAAAATTTCTCCTTCTTGGCGCAATTAGGTGACCAAACCTCTCCTTAGAAGCGAGAACTTTCTAGACATTGCCAATAATGTTATCTAATAATATTATTCAGAAATATGAATTATTGCTTCGATAATGAAAAATATTGTGTAATGACAATTATTGAAACAACAAAGAATATAAAATATCAACGCAACAATTATTAAATCAATAAAATAAAAAATATTGAATAAAGAATTATCGTAACCATTATTGAGTAGTGCCTTCTTACGTAAGAATCAATAATTGGTGCAATACCGTGTGCTACTGTGCAATAAACCACCGAGTATTTTAACAGTATTAACGGTAACAACTACGCCGTTATTTTTAAACAACTTATATTTATCGTTTTCTTCATCCAATCGCTTTCCGTTATGGGGCCCATACATGGCTGCGCCGTCGTACGAATATTCCCCGACAGTACGAATATTCCACGACCAAACGAATATTCCCCGACAACAATGAATATTTTATAACCACTTGCTTATTTTGAAATATTTGCGTATTTTACCCATAACTATCCACATTAATCAAATCAACCCTTACTATTTCAAAATAATAAATAGAGAAAATTAAATTTCATTAATAACAAGTTGGGGTCTTACAACCTCCCCTCCTTATGAAATTTCGTCCTCGAAATTGACGTACGTACCTGGTGTTTCAAAAAGGTGAGGATACCTCGCTTTCATTTCCGTTTCCAATTCCCAGGTCATTTCCTCTATAGCATGATTCCTCCACAAAACTTTAACTTGTGGTATGACCTTTGTGCGTAGGACATGCTCCTTCCTATCCAAGATCTTGACAGGTACCTCCTCATACGTTAAGTCTTCGGCTATCTCGTCCGGTTCTAACTCTATAACGTGGTTCGGGTCTTTCACATATTTCTTTAATCTGAGATATATGAAATATATTATGAACACGAGACATACTCGGAGGTAACGCGAGTCTATAGGCTACATTTTCTACTCGGTCAAGAATTTGAAATGGACCAATAAATCGTGGATTGAGATTTCCTCTCTTCCCAAATCTTGTAACTCCCTTCCATGGAGCTACACGCAACAATACGTGATCCCCAATACTAAATTCCACGTCTTTTCAATAAAGATCTGCATAACTCTTTTGTCAATCTTGTGCCATTTGTATACGTTGTCAAATCATTTGGATCTTTTCCGTAGTCATACGTACCAACTCGGGTCCCAACAATGTTGCTTCACCCACCTCGTCCCAACATACTGGAAAGCGACATTTTCGTCCATATAATGCTTCGAATGGAGCCACACCTATACTTGCCTGATAACTGTTGTTGTAGGAGAATTCCACCAATGGTAAATACTTATCCCAACTGCCCTTGAAGTCTAGGATACAGAGTCTTAATAAATCTTCAAGAGTTTGAATAGTCCTCTCTGATTGTCCGTCCGTTTAAGGATGGTATGCCAAATCAATCAGAATCCTGTGCCCATAGCTTTTTGCAAGCTAACCCAAAATCTTGAAGTGAATCTTGGGTCACGATCCGAAACTATGGATACTTGCATGCCATGCAACCTCACAATCTCATTTACATATATACTAGCAAGATGTTCAACGGAATAAGTCTCCCGTATCGGCAAGAAATGATCAGACTTGGTTAATCTATCAACAATAACCCAAATAGCATTGATGCCTTGAGAAACCGTAGGAAGACCCATAACGAAATCCATGGTAATGTGTTCCCACTTCCATTTCAGAATCTCAAGTGGTTGCAACGGACCCTTAGGTACTAGATGCTCCGCCTTTACACGTTGACAAGTTAAACACGTTGAGATAAACTTTGCAATCTCTCTCTTCATATTGTTCCACCAAAATGTATGTCGAAGATCACGATACATTTTGGTACTTCCAGGATGGATTGAAAATGGTGTATTGTGTGCCTCCATCATAATCTTTTACTTCAAATCAGAGTCGTTACGGACACAAAGTCTGGAGTGGACTCGAAGTATTCCTTCTTCATCAATTCTCGCCTCGAATAAGACCTTCTTGTACTTTCTTCTTCATCACGCATCATTTCAAGATTGGGTGGCTTGAGCAACCTTAACTTTTTCTATTAAAGTTGGCTCTATATGTATACTTGACATCATCGCACTCATTCCTCGCATATGATCTTTCTACTCAACGCGACATGTACTACCACGTTCGCTTTTCCGGGATGGTATGAATAGTGTGTGTCGTAGTCTTTTAATAGCTCGAGCCAACGTCGCCGCCGGCCAAGATGTTGAGTTCTTTTTGAGTGAAGAAATATATAAGACTTTTATGGTCCGAATATATCTCCACTTTCTCCCCATATAGATAGTGCCTCCATATCTTTTAGCGAAACGATCACGCCGCTAACTAGATCATGAGTAGGATAATTCCTCTCATATTCTTTAAGTTGTCGCGAGGCATAGGCTATGACTTTCCCACGCGTTGCATGAGAACACATCCTAACCCTTTGCCTGAAGCATCATCAGATAACAAATCCATCCGCATGCGGATGGTATTGTTAGAAACAAAATAAATAAGTCTTCTCTTAAGCTCTTGGAAACTCTTCTCGCATTCTTCGCGCCCAAACGAATTTTGTATCCTTCCGAAAGTTAATCGAAGTTAACGGAGTAGCAATTCGAGAAAACCCTTCCACGAATCTCCGATAATAACCATTTAAGCCCAAAAACTACGACTTGATCACCGACTTGGTTGCTCCCAACTTGTATTGCTTCAATCTTCATCGGATCAACAGATACTCCATGTTTCGACACCACGCGTGCCCAAGGAATGCTACTTCCTCAAGCCGTAACTCGCATTTCTTCAACTTGGCATAAAGCTTATTTTCACGAAGCCTTTGGAGTACCAGCTTCAAATGGTGCTCATGATCTTCACGGCTTTTGGAATATATGAGGATATCATCAATAAAGACAACAACGAATTGATCCAAATATTCCTTGAATACTCGATTCATCATATCCATGAAAGTCGCAGGAGCATTAGTCAATCCGAAAGACATGACTAAGAATTCATAATGCCCGTACCGAGTTCTAAAGGCAGTCTTCGGAATATCCTCGATTCTAATCTTCAAATTGATGATATCCGAATGAAGATCGATCTTTGAAAAAATTGTGCCTTGCTTTGAACTGTTTCAAACAAGTCATCAATACGAGGTAGAGGATACCTATTCTTGATGGTGACATGGATCAATTCAGATAGTCAATACTAAAGTCGCATACTCCGTCTTTCTTCTTTACGAATAATAAAACAGAGCACCCCAAGGAGATGTACTAGACGAATGAAACCGATGTCCAACAATTCTCGTAGTTGGACCTTTAACTCTGAAGTTCAATAGAGCCATTCGATATGGGTTTTAGAAATGGGCTTTGTATCAGTTCAAGATCAATAAATAATTCAACTTCACGTTCGGGGTAGACCGGAAGTTCTTCGTGAAATACGTCAGAAAGTCAATAACAACGGGGAATATTATTCAAATTTGACGTGTCTTTATTCAAATCCATAACATGGGCTAAGAAAACTTGACATCCATTTTTCAATAAATAAATAGCTTTATGATTAGATATGAGCGTTGATTGATTTTAATGGTTTAGTTACTTGAATTGCATAACAAAGTTGGTTAGGAATATGAAAACTAACAACCTTATTTAAAACAATCAATTTTGGCATGATGAGTAGTTAACCAATCAATCCCTAAAATCACATCAAAGGCAAGTATCTTTAAAGAGATAAGGTCAGCGGTGTAATGTGATGGTGCCAACTTGAATCAAACAAGATTTATAAACATTGGATGTGATGAAAGTTTCTCTAACAGAGTTTCCACAGATAGGTCAAAGTCTAATTTCTCCCGAGTCAAGTTTAAACGTTGAGCACAAGGAGAGAGATAAATGAATGGGTAGCATCGGTGATCAAGTAAGGTATAAACTTCAGAAGAATTTATAAATAGCTTACCCGTGATCACCTCGTTTGGGTTCCTCGATTTTGACCACCACAACAAACGCATTTCTCTTCCGAGAACCGATTGACTTTGACTTTTTTGGGATAGTCTTTTGAGTCACCGTCCCTCATTGAACTAGGTTTTCGCTACCGCATAATCTCGAAGCGATATGTCCTTCCTTTCCATAATTATAGCATACCTTAAACTATTGTGGGCGCTTTGGTGATATGTCCCTCTTTCCGCGCATTTATAATATAACCAAATTGGTCGTTCTCCTCCCTTAGAACCGATTCTTCTTTGGTCTTTGTCATTTTCACATTGTTGTTGTTGAATTTCCTCTTTTTAAAATCTCCTCCCGATTCGCTTCTTCTATTCTCATGGTCATGATTACCACCAGAGTGGTTACCATTTTTGTCCGTCTTTTTCTTTCTCCGCTGGTTATCGTTGTTTTGTTGACTGCTATCTCCGGTATTATCCTGGTTATGGTCCCTCGGTTGAACGTACTCGTTATCTCTCTCTAACAACTGAGCCATGTTTACAACATCTCGAATAGAGAGAAAATTTATGAGAAATGAGATCTCGACGATATCTTTGGGTTTCAAACCTCTCGTAAACATCCGCATCATCGTTCCTCATTCTTCACCAAATGAGGTGCAAACTCGATAACTCCACGAACTTCGCCTCGTATTGGGACACCATCATGTTATTCTCGCCCCGCCTAATAAACTCCACTTCCTTCATATGATTTAATACTTTCGTGGAAGTACTTGTCATTGAACTGCTTCTGAAATGTCTCCCATGACATCGCCGAGCAAAATTGGATGGGTACGCTTATGTATTCCCACCAAGAATCGCCTCGTTACGGAACATAAAAGTAGCGAATGGAACTTTCTGTTCTTCCGCATCCCAAGACATCGAATATCTTGATAATTTGTTTGACCCACGTCTCGCTTTAATTGGATCCGGCTTCTGCACTCGGTGGTCCCAACTCTTTGAACTGCTTGGCTATGACAACTCGTGAATTGCTATCATTTCTCCTGTATTTTGAACACGAGTCTCCTAAATCCGATTTTGCATGAACGCAAAAAGCTTCTAAACATCCCCTCGCTCATCATCTCGCTTTCGGTGGTGTTGTTCACAAGAGAACATTTCCACTGTTGCACGTTCTCCTCGTTGGTGAAGACAAAGCGTCTCCACGGTCTCATTTACTCCACTATTAATATTCTCAGTCGACATTCTCAAATACTATCATAAAACAAGGGTTAATTAAGGAAATCAATATATCACATAATATCCCTATATACTGACCAACTAACAAATAAGCTTAGGTAAGACACACTTAGCGAAAGGATTTACTCGCTCTCTCCTCCTAGTTCTATTCCCCGATCTCCGCCGAGAGATCATATCCCTAAGCTCGATACCAACCGTGGACGCCCCCAAAATAGGTATACATCACCCATTACGAGTTTTCAATACATGGTACAGAAACAACTACAACTTTATTATTACAACAGTAAAACTGTGAGTTTGAATACAAATATTATCATCTAGACAATATCTATACTCAAATAAATCCTCATCACATTTATTGATACATTATTTTACAAAAATAGTGAGGGCTACTAAACAACTCTCTCTAGAACCTTCATTCCATACCCCGACTAGTACTCGCTACATTCTCGCCTCCTGAGAAGAAAAATGGAACAAAAAAGAAAAGGGTGAGCTCAACTAGCCCAGTAAAGAATATTATGACTAAGATAATATACAACAAATTATCGTTAGTCTTCAACAGGATCTGAGAGAATACATTAAACAACAAGTTTTAGATCAATATTTGCAGCGAAAAATATTAATTCATAGAAAAGTTACGTAGAGGGTGAAATCTACTAATATCTATGAATTTAACAGTCCATCATCATTATTTTATCCCTGTAACATCAATCAATATTCATCTTGAATCAAATATTCATCTTTAAACTACAAGCCAAAGATATTCATCAAGAAATCATTCATCTTTGCACTACAGGCCAAAGATATTCAGTAATATCATCATTTAGGACTGAGGATGATGAAAAATATTTTAAAGAAAACGAATCCAGTGAAACAAAAGAATAAATATTAATGATTCAGTATTTGGCTATTTCATGTCCAAAAATATCTCATAAATAATCATAGTGGTGTAAAATTCAAGAATGATCAAAACATGGATACAATCAAAGCTAGTATCCATAATAGATATTTTGGACTTAAAAAGGAAAATTTTCATTTTTCGATGAATAAGGTCGTATTCGTGAATAAGATCAGATATCATGTGAGTAGTGCCAGATATCGTGAATAGTAATTCGACACTAAAAGTTCCAAATTTGATTAAAAGTTCAGATCAATACTTCAAGATAATGATATTAGAAGAAATAATATAATTTTTAAAAAAATATCTCTTACCTCGAAAGATCAAGATTTAGCTTAAAACAGGATATAGGCTATGACTTGAACTTGCATCAGTATAGCAATACTCAAAATACTCACAAGAATACGCTCGATAATATAGAGAGAAAACTTTCGATTTACGGTGTGATTTTCAATTCCAACCTAAGCACCCTATTTATAGGAAAATGCTTAAAACACCAAGTAGAAAATTTAATAAAATATAAATATATATATATATATCAAAATTCCTACGCCACTCTTGAAATCTGATTTCAGCACAATAAGCACATGCCACCTTCTAGAAAAAGTAAGAAAAACGTTTTTCTAATTTAAAATAATTTAAACTTCCAAAATCAATTATTTAGTGTTTTGAACTTCAATAATTCACAATATATAGCCCTTTTTGTCGGAAAATTCAAACTTGCGAGTTTTTATAGGAAATTCAATTCTCTACAACTTTACAAAAGAAATTTTTTCCAAATTCAAAGTAAATTGACCAAATAAATAAAAACAAAGCGATTTTACGGTTTATAATCAAACTTTGATCAAGAAATGGGGTCCACCGACACATAAAACATGCTTTAAATATTTTGGTAACAAAAATACTCCTCCTCCACATATACTCATATATTCCACATTCATCGTAAAAATATCATCATTATTATATTATTAAAATATAATAATATATTTAAATAAATTATTTTATCAGAAAAAGATAAAATTTTAATTTTCAACAATTGTCACATTAAACATTTTCTCCATCTATATCCACATAAAATCAATATTTTCCTCATCATATAAATCAATAATTAATTATTCACAAATAATATTACAGAATCACAATATTGACAACCTGCATAGTTCCTGAGAAGAGGGGCTTTCCAATAAGAATTTCTCCTTCATGGCGGCGCAATTAGGTGACCAAACCTCTCCTTAGATAGAACTTTCTAGACATTGCCAATAATATTATCTAATAATATTATTAGGATAATATGAATTATTGCTTCGATAATGAAAAATATTGTGTAATGACAATTATTGAAACAATGACAATATAAAATATCAACGCAAAGAATTATTAAATCAATAAAATAAAATAATCGAATAAAGTATTATCGTTACCATTATTGAGTAGTGCCTTCTTACGTAAGAATCAATAATTAGTGCAATACCGTGTGCTACTGTGTAAGACCCCAAATTATTAATAAATGAAATTTATTTTCCTCTATTTATTATTTTGAAATAGTAAGGGTTGATTTGATTAATGTGGATAGTTATGGGTAAAATACGCAAATATTTCGAATAAGCAAGTGGTTATAAAATATTCATTATTGTCGGGGAATATTCGTTTGGTCGTGGAATATTCGATCTTTGTCTTGGGAATATTTAAATGCGACGGCCAAGCGATCTTTTTGTGGGCCCCATAACGGAAAGCGATTGGATGAAGAAAACGACAAATATAAGTTATTTATAAATAACGCCGTAGTTGTTACTGTTAACACTGTTGGAATACCCGGTGGTTAAAACACACTAATACGTCTGCGTTGTTGAAGAAAGCGCGCGGTATTACACCAATTATTGATTCTTACGTAAGAAGGCACTACTCAATAATTGTTACTGATAATTAATTATTCAAGATTTTATTTTATTGATTCAATAATTGCTACATCGATATTTTATATTATCGTTGTTTCAATAAATTGTCATTACAAGTATTTTCCATTATCGGAGCAATAATTCATATTATCCGAATAATATTATTGGATAACATTATTGGCAATGTCTAGAAAGTTACATCAAGGAGAGGTTTGGTACACCTAATTCAGGCGCCAAGAAGAGGAGAGATCATTATTGGAAAGCCCCTCTTCCTAGGAGGCGACACGGTCACGATCTTGTGATTCGTAATATTATTTGTGAATAATTAATTATTGATTTATATGATGAGGAAAATATTGATTTTATGTGGATATAGATGGAGAAAATTTTTAATGTGACAATTGTTGAAAATGGAAATTTTATCTTTTTTCGATAATATAATTCATTTAAATATATTATTATATTTTAATAATATAATAATGGTGATATTTTTGCAATGAATGTGGGATATATGAGTATACGAGGAAAAAGAGTATTTTTGTTGCAATAAATATTAAAAACAGATTTTGTGTGTCGGTAGACCCATTTCTTGACTGAAATTTGATTATAGCTTGTAAAATCGTCCGTTTGTTGATTTCGGTCAATTTCTGTTTGGAATTTAGAAAATCTTCCTTCTGCAAAGTTGTAAATAATGGAATTTCCTATGGAAATTCGCGAGTTTCAAATTTTTCTGATAAAAGAGCTAATTATTATGAATTATTAAAGTTTCGAAGCTCCGAAATAATTGATTTTTGGAAGTTTAAAATAATTTAAATAAGAAAAACGTTTTTTGTGTTTGGTGGGCATCTTTAACACATGTCAAATGGATGAGTTCAGATTCATGGATGCGTAGGAAGATGTGGAAAATAAATAATATTAATTTATTAAATTTTCTACTTTGGTGTTCTAAGCATTTTCCTATAAATAGGGTGCTTAGGTTAGAATTGAAAATAACACCAGAAATTGAAGTTTTCTCTCTCTATATTATCGAGCATATTCTTGTGAGTATTTTGAGTATACTTTGAGTATTGCTATATTTGCAAGTTCAAGTCATAGCCTATATCCAAAGATTTCAACTAAGTAATTGCCTTTTTCGAGGTAAGGATGTTATTTTATTCAAAAATGATATTATTTCTTCAATATCATTATGCCAAAATATTGGTTGGAAATTTTTATCAAATTTAGAAATTTTTTCATGTCGGGGTTACTATTCATGAGTTACTATTCACGAGTTACTATTAATGAGTTACTATTCACGAGTTATTATTCATGAGTTACTATTTACGAGTTACTATTCACGAGTACTATTCACGAAGCGTGAAGATATTTTTTTTTTGTGAAATTTCTATCTTTTGGTGTCAGAGTTACTATTCACGATACTAAGACTATTCATGAATACTCAAGACTATTCAATTTAAAAAATAAAATTTCTTCTTTTTGTCCAAAATATCTATTATGGATACTATCTTTGATTGTATCTATATTTTGATCATTCTTCAATTTTACTCCACTCTGATTACTTATGAAGTATTTTTGAACTTAGATTGTTTAAAATACGAATCCTTAATATTTATTCTTTTGTTTCACTGGATTCGTTTCCTTTAAAATATTTTTCATCATCCTCAGTCCTAAATGATGATATTACTGAATATCTTTGGCCTGTAGTGCAAAGATGAGTGATTTCTTGATGAATATCTTTGGCCCCTAGTGAAAAGATGAGCAGTGTTGAGATGAACATGACCCATCGATATATCTTTGGTAGTAGTGCAAAGATGAAGCAGTGTTTAGATGAACATGACTAATCGATGAATATCTTTGGCCTGTAGTAAAAAGATGAATATTTGATTCGAGATATATATTGATTGATGTTACAGGATAAAATATCGACGATGAACTTTTAAATTCATATATAGAAGATATTAGTTTGCATTCTCTACTTAACTCTTCTAATGAATTGTTGTTTTATTTGCAGTTGTTGATTTAAAAGCGGTTGTCTATTGTATTCTATTAGATTTTTCCTGTTGAAGACTAACGATAATTTATTGTATATTATCTTAGTCATAATATTCTTTCTTGGGCTAGTTGAGCTCACTCTTTTCCTTGTTGTTCCATTTTTCTTCTCGGGGAGGCGAGAATGTAGCGAAGTACTGAGTAGCCTGGGGTGTGGAATGAAGGTTCTAGAGAGAGTTGTTTAGTAGTCCTCACCATTTTGTAAAATAATGTATCAATAATTAGGATGGGGATTTATTTGCGTGTGGATATTGTCTAGATGGCAATATCTGTATTTAAACTCATAGTTTATATGTTGTAATAATAAAGTTGTAGTTATTTCTGTACCATGTATTTGGCGACTCAGAATGGGTTGGATGGAATGGACCTATTTTGGGGGCGTCACATACTGTGTGTTAACCACCGAGTATTTTAACAGTATTAACGGTAACAACTACGTCGTTATTTTTAAACTACTTATATTTGTCGTTTTCTTCATCCAATCGCTTTCCGTTATGGGGCTCATACATGGTCGCTGCTTGTAGCATTTAATATTCCCCGAACGATCACGAATATTCCACGACCAAACGAATATTCCCCGACAACAATGAATATTTTATAACCATTTACTTATTTTAAAATATTTGCGTATTTTACCCATAACTATCCACATTAATCAAATCAACCCTTACTATTTCAAAATAATAAATAGAGAAAATTAAATTTCATTAATAACAAGTTGGGGTCTTACAAAGTTGTTATATAATATTCGATTGGTCGGGGAATATTCGTTTTAATAGGGAATATTCGTACAACGGCACAATCATTGGTGGACCCCACAACGGAATTATTGTCGAATTGAGAAAACGACAAAAATACATTATGAAAATAACGACAAAAGTTTTACCGTTAACTGTTGAAACACCCGGTGTTAAAAGTACAAGATGTCACGCGTAGTTGCACAAAGAGGCACTACGGTATTGATTATTGATGCTTACGTGAAAAGTCACTCAGTTTTGTTCAATTATTTTGTTAAACTGGTATTAGTTCTATTTGATTTTTTTTAGTATACAGATTAAATTATGAAGGGGGACCCTCAATCATTTTCAAAGAATGCCATTCGGTAGCTTTATTTGGCAGGTTATGTGATTATTTGCTCAAGCTTGACATTTTGGCCAAACTTTTCCAGTTAGGCATTATTATTAATAACTTGTGCACTAGGGTGTCTCCTTATTGGTCAAGGCTTTTATAATGACATGTGTTAGTTTTTCTCATTGGCCATATTATGAAAAGACTGGAAGGTTGCGTAGCTTGTCAAGACAAGTTGAGAAAATGTTTTGGTGCTTGTAAAATTAAGATGTGCTCAGTATTATATATATCACGGGTACTGATATTATATATATATATATATATATATATTATATAAATTTTATTTTATTAGACTATAAATAGAATATATTATATTTTATTTAAAAGATTTTGCTTTAAATATGGAACGTTAGATTAAAATAAATCAATCTGGACCGTTCATGAGTTAGTTACTATGCAGTCCATTTTTCTATAAATAGAAGCTCATTCCTTCATTATTTCTTATTTAATTCACTTTGAAACTCTAGTAAAGAGAAATTATAGAGGTTTATAGAAAAGTATATTCGCTCCTTCCCTACTCTTATATTGAGTTTCTTTTACGGTAAGGGATATTATTTGTTATACTCGTTAGGGGTATTCCTTCTTTCTTATTGGTGAAATACTTCTGTTATTCCATTCTTTATTATTCTGCTAGAATAACCAGTATACGCGGACTACCCTATACTTGGTACATTCTTCTAATATTCCGTCTTTATTATTATTCTGTTGCAATATCCTCGTCTCAGACGTTTTACATTGGGACTGGTTCCATCTTTATTATTATTCATTGGAACATCCCGCTTGGTATTAATTTACTTTAACATGGTTCCGTTACTTATTAATTTATTGGAATAACCTGTCTATGCGAAGTACCGCATGCATGGTGATTTCTTTTGTTATTCCATTCGTTATTATACTCATTTGGTTAAAGTTTTAACTTCTATACTCCATGAAATTAGTGGAATATCCTTGATATTTGCGCTTCATCTAGTATATTTTCATAGAAATATTCTTCTGAGCATTCTTGAATTTTACTCTACAAAGCAGTATCATGTTGACAATTTGGACGTTATCAGTTCCTGGATAAATTAATTCTTGAACTTGTTTTATTGAATTCTTATATCATTGTCATCATCCTTGTGACACCCCCAAAATAGGTCTACATCACCCATTCTGAGTTGTCAATACACGGTACAGAAACAACTACAACTTTATTATTACAATAGTAAAACTGTGTGTTTAAATACAGATATTGCCATCTAGACAATATCCACATACAAATAAATCCTCATCATAATTATTGATACATTATTTTACAACAATGGTGAGGACTACTAAACAACTCTCCCTAGAACTTTCATTCCATACCCCGACTGCGTCGCTATATATTCTCGCCTCCGAGAAGAAAAATGGAATAAAAAGGAAAAGGGTGAGCTCGACTAGCCCGATAAAGAATATTATGACTAAGATAATATACAACAAAATTATCGTTAGTCTTCAACAGGGAAAAATCTAATAGAATACAATAGACAACAAGTTTTAAATCAATATTCTAGCAATGAAATAATAATTCATTAGAAGAGTTAAGTAGAGAATGCAAACTACTATCTTCTATGTATGAATTTTAAAGTTCATCGTCTATTTTATCCACGTAACATCAATCGATATATATCGGGATCAAATATTCATCCTTGCACTACTGTGCCAAGGACATTCACCGATTGGTCATGTTCATCTAAACACTGTTCATCTTTGCACCACGGCCAAAGATATTCATCGAAATCATTCATCTTTTGCACTACGGGCCAAAGATATTTATCGAAATCATTCATCTTTGCACTCTTGGCCAAAGATATTCATCATAAATCATTCATCTTTGACTATGTGCCAAAGATATTCAATAATATCATCATTTAAGAGGCGAGGATGATGAAAATATTTTAAAGAAACGAATCCGATTGAAACAAAATGACAAGGATTAAGGATTAAGGATTCATACTTTGTTTTATCCACGCCCAAAAATACCTCAAAAATAATCATAGTGGTGTAAAATTCAAGAATGATCAAAACATGGATACAATCAAAACTAGTATCCACAATAGATATTTTGACTAAAAGAAAAATTTTCATTTTTGATGAATAAAGGCCGTATTCGTGAATAAGTCAGATATCGTGAATAGTCTGCCGAATACGTGAATAGTAACTCTCGACACCAAAAGTTCCAAATTTGATAAAAAAAACTTCAGATCAATATTTCAAAGATAATGATATTGAAGAAATAATATCATTCTGAAAAAATAATATTCCTTACCTCGAAAGACAAGATTTAGTTGAAATCTGGGATATAAGCTATGACTTGAACTTGCACCGTATAGCAATACTCAAAGTATACTCAAAATACTCACAAGAATACGCTCGATAATATAGAGAGAAAACTTGATTTACGGTGTGATTTTCAATTCTAACCTAAAGACCTATTTATAGGAAATTGCTTAGAACACCAAAGCGAAAATTTAATATAATATTAATATATTTAATAAATTCTCTCGCCCATCTAGACAATCTGATCTCAGCCATCAACACATGTTAAAGATGCCCAAAAACATTTAAAAAACGTTTTTCTTATTTAAATTATTTTAAACTTCCAAAAATCAATTATTTCTGAGCTTCGGAACTTCAATAATTCACAATAAATAGCCCTTTTGCCAGTAAAAATTCAAATCTCATGAGTTTTTATAGGAAATTCAATTCTCTACAACTTTACAGAAGAAAGTTTTCCAAATTCCAAACAGAAATTGACTGAAATCCACAAATGGGCAATTTTACAAGCTATAATCAAATTTCGACTAATAAATGGGGTCCACCGACATGTTTAACATGTTTTAAACATTTTAGTAACAAAAATACTCCTCCTCTCACATATACTCATATATCCCACATTCATCGTAAAAATATCATCGTTAATATATTATTAAAATAATATATTTAAATGAATTATTTTATCGAAAAAGATAAAATATTAATTTTCAACAATTGTCACTATAAAAATTTTCTCCATCTATATCCACATAAAATCAATATTTTCCTCATCATATGAATCAATAATTAATTATTCACAAATAATATTATGTAATCACAATATTGACAACCGTGCGGTTCCTGTGAAAGAGGGCTTTCAATAAGAATTTTCTCTTCTTCTTGCGCCGCAATTAGGTGACCAAACCTCTCCTTAGAGACGTAACTTTCTAGACATTGCCAATAATGTTATCTAATAATATTATTAGGATAATATGAATTATTGGTTCGATAATGGAAAATCATTGTGTAATGACAATTTATTGAAACAACGGTAATATAAAATATCAATGCAATAATTATTGAATCAATAAAATAAAATATTGAAGCAAGAATTATCGTAACCATTATTGAGTAGTGCCTTCTTACGTGAAAAAAAATCAATAATTGGTGCAATCGCGGTGTCTATCTTCTTGTAATAACGCCAGACATCGTGTTTTAACCAACCGGTATTCCAACGGTGTAAATTCAGTAATAACTACGCTCGTTATTTTTAAACAACTTATTTTTGTCGTTTTCTTCCTCCAATCGCTTTCCGTTATGGGGCCCACACATGGTTGCACCATCGCATTTAATATTCTCGACAAGCGATTTAATATTCCACGACCAAACGAATATTCTCCGACAATAATGAATATTATATCACCACTTGCTTATTTAAAATATTTGCGCATTTTACCCATAACTAATCACATTAATCAAATTCACCCTTACTATTTCAAAATAATAAATAAAGGAAATTCTTTTTTATTTAAAAAAATTTCGGGGTCTTACAATCCTCATGTTTATATTATGTTGAAAGTCATCTGTGGCCTGTAGTGCATAGATGGACTTGGTATGATTATGACCAGGGATTATTCGGTGTAATCATGACCGTAATGTTACAAATGATGTGGTAAAAGTCCTCATTGGCCCATAGCGCATTGATGGACAGTTGTTGGCATGATCATGACTATTAATGAATACACGAATATCCTTGGTCGTAGTGCAGGGGTGATTCGATGATGTGGATTATTTATTAAGCAAGAATGAGCAACAAGTTTACCCAGCAAGTAATATAGCAAAAAGAATGAACAGTTATAGCATTTGAATCTTCAAGAGTATAATAGTAAATGGTAGTTCAAAGATATCAAGAAATATCAAAAGTGTTTGATAAATGTCACTAAAGATTGAAGGATATCAATAATATTTCAAGGTTTAATTATTTTGAGGTTCAATAAGAATGAACATTGAGCAGACATTAAAGACTAAGAACTCTTACTAGAATCAACAGTATTACACTGCAATCCAAGATAGACGAGTACAACAGGTGATCAGCCTAAGGTACCCTACGTTATGCATAACATTTAATCATACTTGTGTGCACACGTCGGTTCCCCGACAATATAGAATTTCCCCTTTTTAAGAGGGTTGTTCATCTCAGTAGATTTCAAGAGTCCGCACCAAGTCAATTGGTTTGGATAGCTTTCTAACATATGATAACGGTCTAACCGAATCAAAGGTTTAGACAACTTTTATAATGCACTTTAAGAACAATAAGTCTAATGCTCGCAATAATGTCAAAGTAATTGATTTTTGAATAGTAATAGTCATTTGCTCAATATAAGTATGTCAATAATTCGGATTCATACAATATATAATGTAGGAATTTAGATAACTTGTATTCGATAAGTGAATCAATGGAAGTTAGAGAACTCGCACAAAATCCAAAGTTGTGAGAGTTAGGAGACTTGCCTTTAGCGTTGATTACCACTTAAAGCGTAATATCACTTCAATGAACTACGTTATCCTATATATGTATGTATATGTATTCATTAGTCATATATACTTGATATGCATTTTCACATACTTCCATCACACATATCTAAATTCATGTAGGCTACACACATTTAAACTCATAGATGCGTAATTCACATTGATTTTACCTTTAAAGTCTTTTGTACCATATACTCATCCTTTGTATTTTCAAAATACCTCTTACTTTACATATTGTTAAGTGGTTTCACATATTAAAGAACCTTTAAGCTAGTTTTGACCCTTTATTAAAGTTACTCATACATTTCCCTCTTTCAAAGTTAAAAGAGTTCATTACATCAATCAACTAGCCATGGTATTCATTATACCACATAATATTGCCAAACAACTTCTTTCTACACATGCTTGCATAATTTATAACAATGTTTAACAAGATGCGTGAACATGTCGAATATCTCTAGAGGCATATGCATCCTATTCTAATTGTTCCTTAGTTCACAATATAATTCATAGAGTTTGTCATCTCAATTGGTTTTCAATCACTAAGATGTCATAACTATCAATCTATACATGCAAGGTATGTTGAGTTCATATTTCATATGTATTTACGAGACTAACCAAGCTATAAGCATATGCTCAATGGGTTAGATTCCAAAAAGGCGTAAGGTTTTATAAACATGTTTTTTGTCTTTTAACTTTTCATTTAAAAAGGTTAGGATTCAATTCCAAACCTACTAAACACCTTGTAAAATACATTGATATATGTTTAGGGAGTATGTATGTTCTTGAAATTAAGTGGAGTGTAAGACTTCTTGCATCAAATAAGCAAATAAACTTCTTTAGTTGTTAAGAAGACACCCCAAAGGGGGCATTTCAAGATCAGGACCCCCATTGGGCTGGCATGTCCCTCGCTAAAACAACACAGCGTGTATTCCCTATTCGGACTTTTGTGGAATTTTCAAACCAATTCTCGTTCAAGAAACAATGTAATGATGTATAATTGTTATAAATTTGTTACATAACCTTCCTAGCATGCTTCTAACATTCCCACACATACAAACAATAAATTTCAAGGATCAATTCAAGATTTTTGCCATTTTTCCAAAGTTTAACACATTTAGCAATTCTCCTCACGATGGATTCGTTACTTGATCGTTTTACTTCATTTAACCTTCATTGAATTCGTTTTTGACCACATTAACAATATCTAACATAAATTTACAGATTCTAGCATGTTTCAACCATAACCATTTCAACTTAAACAAGTGTTTTCATACTCATGAACTTTGGAAAGCTTGAGTATATGAACATCTAGAGGAAAGGTTACCTTTTCTGAAGTTGAATTGCTACTCTAGCTTCAATTTACAGATTTGTATAAGCTCCACAACACTCTCACTCACCTAAAATTTCTCAGAGAAATCAACAATCTTATATTTGAGAGGGGAACCTCTATTTATAGAGGGAGTATTATCCCATTGGAGAATTTGCCCTAAGGTTTGTTTCCATGGAAGATTGAAGGATCCTTTGTGCAACAAGAAGTGGGTGGAAAGCATTACCAACTCCGTCTCCTCCCTTCCCCCTAGCCATCATTCCTCTCTTGGTTTTCAACAAGCATAGAGCCCTAGGCTTTTTGAAAAACACGGCTGAGCCAATTTCTTGGAATGGGACTATGATTTTGGGATACTCTAATACTCAGCATTTTCTTTGCACACTTAGGATCATTTCTACACTTGTTCTCAATAGAGCATACAAATACACCCACTCATATATTACACATAAAATCATATAATCCATGTACATTGATTTATTTCAAGTAATAATTATTCTAGACTAGGATATAATTTAATTGTGTACCAATGCTACTTATTATTAATTTATTTATTTAATCAAGTTATTTTCTCTCATAGGTTTAAAATACCCATTTAATTATTTCCACACACATCAATATGTCACATAAGACTTTTTATACAACTTGGTCAATTACCTAAGTCAAGCTTACTTTTATCACATAGTGTTATATAATAATTATTTTCATTACAATGTCACACCTCACTTTATATTAAATGAAAAACCTTATTATATATGATTCCTCTTCACACACTATTATTCATGATAATTAACGAATAACAAATAAATCAACCTCATTATGAAATTATTTACTTATTAGTAATACTAATTAATTCCATCATTAGTTAAATTAGTATTTTCTCAATTCATCATCTTGCCACACTAGGCATAACTCTACAAGTTTAAACTAAGCTTCTCATTACTTTTGCTTCATTGTTTAATTATCGCTTAGCTTAATCAATTAAACCACTTATCACAATATAAGTCGATACCATATATATTTATATTCAAATAAATATGCAAACAAATCCTTATTCTCAATATTATAATTTATTAAAAATTCGCGGGTATTACATCCTCCCCCCCCTTATAAAAATTCCGTCCTCGGAATTGTACAAAAAGTTACTCAAATAAATGGGGATAATCCCTACGTATCTTATCCTCTAATTCCCACGTGGCTTCTTCGGTATCGTGGTTTCGCCAAACCACCTTTACAGAAGATATAATTTTATTCCTCAACGTTTGCTCCTTTCTATCTAGTTTTGACCCTTTATTAAAGTTACTCATACATTTCCCTCTTTCAAAGTTAAAAGAGTTCATTACATCAATCAACTAGCCATAGTATTCATTATACCACATAATATTGCCAAACAACTTCTTTCTACACATGCTTGCATAATTTATAACAATGTTTAACTAGATGCGTGAACATGTCGAATATCTCTAGAGGCATATGCATCCTATTCTAATTGTTCCTTAGTTCACAATATAATTCATAGAGTTTGTCATCTCCATTGGTTTTCAATCACTAAGATGTCATAACTATCAATTTATACATGCAAGGTATGTTGAGTTCATATTTCATATGTATTTACGAGACTAACCAAGCTATAAGCAAATGCTTAATGGGTTAGATTCCAAAAAGTCGTAAGGTTTTATAAACATGTTTTTCGTCTTTTAACTTTTCATTTAAAAAGGTTAGGATTCAATTCCAAACCTACTAAACACCTTGTAAAATACATTGATATATGTTTAAGGAGTATGTATGTTCTTGAAATTAAGTGGAGTGTAAGACTTCTTGCATCAAATAAGCAAATAAACTTCTTTAGTTGTTAAAGACCTTCTTTGGAATTTTTTTAAGATCAGGACCCCCAAGGCGGGCATGTCCCCTGCTAATACACGAGCAGGTATTCCCCTGTTCGGACTTTTATGGAATTTTCAAACCAATTCTCGTTCAAGAAATAATGTAATGATGTATAATTGTTATAAATTTGTTACATAACCTTCCTAGCATGCTTCTAACATTCCCACACATACAAACAATAAATTTCAAGGATCAATTCAAGATTTTTGCCATTTTTCCAAAGTTTAACACATTTAGCAATTCTCCTCACGATGGATTCGTTACTTGATCGTTTTACTTCATTTAACCTTCATTGAATTCGTTTTTGACCACATTAACAATATCTAACATAAATTTATAGATTCTAGCATGTTTCAACCATAACCATTTCAACTTAAACAAGTGTTTTAATACTCATGAACTTTGGAAAGCTTGAGTGTATGAACATCTAGAGGAAAGGTTACCTTTTTTGAAGTTGAATTGCTACTCTAGCTTCAATTTGCAGATTTGTATAAGCTCCGCAACACTCTCACTCACCTGAAATTTCTCAGAGAAATCAACAATCTTATATTTGAGAGGGGAACCTCTATTTATAGAGGGAGTATTATCCAATTGGAGAATTTGCCCTAAGGTTTGTTTCCATGGAAGATTGAACGATCCTTTGTGCAACAAGAAGTGGGTGGAAAGCATTAACAACTCTATCTCCTCCCTTCCCCCTAGCCATCATTCCTCTCTTGGTTTTCAATAAGCATAGAGCCCTAGGCTTTTTGAAAAACACAGCTGAGCCAATTTCTTGGAATGGGACTATGATTTTGGGACACTCTAATACTCAGCATTTTTTTTGCACACTTAGGGTCATTTCTACACTTGTTCTCAATAGAGCATACAAATACACTCACTCATATATTACACATAAAATCATATAATCCATGTACATTGATTTATTTTAAGTAATAAATATTCTAGACTAGGATATAATTTAATTGTGTACCAATGCTACTTATTATTAATTTATTTATTTAATCAAGTTACTTTCTCTCATAGGTTTAAAATACCCATTTAATTATTCCCACAGACATCAATATGTCACATAAGACTTTTTATACAACTTGGTCAATTACCTAAGTCAAGCTTACTTTTATCACATAGTGTTATATAATAATTATTTTCATTACAATGTCACACCTCACTTTATATTAAATGAAAAACCTTATTATATATGATTCCTCTTCACACACTATTATTCATGATAATTAACGAATAACAAATAAATCAACCTCATTATGAAATTATTTACTTATTAGTAATACTAATTAATTCCATCATTAGTTAAATTAGTATTTTCTCAATTCATCATCTTGCCACACTAAGCATAACTCCACAAGTTTAAACTAAGCTTCTCATTACTTTTGCTTCATTGTTTAATTATCGCTTAGCTTAATCAATTAAACCACTTATCACAATATAAGTCGATACCATATATATTTATATTCAAATAAATATGCAAACAAATCCTTATTCTCAATATTATAATTTATTAAAAATTCGCGGGTATTACACTTTCTTTCACTGTTCTCTTCAGGAAATGAGAATATAGTTGGGACGAGTCGGGGAACGGAGTGATGGACCAGATGATAGTATTAGTAGTCCTCACTATTCTGTTAAATAGTGTGACAATAATTGTAATGAGGACTTCTTTTGAGTTTGTATACTCTCTAGTAGACAATATTTGTATTTAAACTCATAGTTTATGTTTTGTCGTATTGTACACGACAGTTGTATTATTAAGTTGTATTTAAATTCTGTACCATGTATCTGACGACTCAAGATGGGTGATGTATACCTATTTTGGGGGCGTCACAACAGTATCAAAGCTTAGGATATGATCCTGGCGAAGATGTGAGAATAGAACTAGGAGGGGAGAGACGGGGAATTCCTTCGCTAGTATGACCTACCTAAGTTTATTTCGTATTTAATTGATCGGTCAGAATATAGGGATAATATGTTACATGTCAATTAACCTTTTGTTTTGTGGTAGTATCTGAAAATGACATCCGAGAATGTTGAGAATAGCAATGGAGCACAGGCGACCGTTGATTCACCACATATCAATAATCAGGATAATGTGCATCAAGAAGGCGACAATCCTCATGCAAACAACAACACTGACCAAATGATGAATGATGGAATGTTCAGAGGCTTTATGCAATTCATGCAACAGCAGGCGAGAGCAGCTCCTGTCCAAAATGTAGGTGGAACCACTGGAAACTCTCGGACGGTCACCGCTAAACAGTTCAAGGAGCTGGGACCACCGGAGTTTATTGGAGAGCCAAAACCACTTAAGGCGGAAGCATGGATAAAGCAGATCACCAAGATATTTGTGATCCGAGGAGCAAAAGGTTCCCTTTCTTTGCCTTTATGTTCATGAGGAGAAGCTGATTCTGGTGGAAATCCAGAAGCGTACTCAACTCGCCGCAGACCGAAAATGTCTTGGGAGAAGTTCCAAGAACTATTCAACGACAAGTACATTCCCAAAAGTATTCGTCACATGAAGGAGGTGGAGTTCATTAAGTTGGAACAGAATAATATGACCGTGTCGCAGTACGAAGCAAAGTTTGCCGAGTTGTCCCGGTTTGCGTCCCACTTGGTGGATAATGAAGAGAGAATGACGCGGATGTTTTTAAGAGGTTTGAAGCCCGGAGATCGTCAACATCTTATTTCTCATAAAGCGTGTTTGTATTCGGATGTTGTAAATAGGGCTCGATTATTCGAGCGATAACGAAGTCAACGCAACAAAAAGAGTGGCCGGCAAAATGATAATACCAATGAGAAGCGATCATCGAAGCGGTGACAACAAGCGTAGGGAATCAACAGCCGAAATGGTAACCACTTCCCGGTGGTAATCAAGGCCAAAACAATAAGAATGGACATTTCAAAAGAGGAGATTCAACAATGATGGAAAGACGCCATGACCAAAGACCGTTGTTAAGGAAGGAGAATGACCACCTATCATATGCTTCAAATGCGGAGGGGAGGGACATATCAGTCCAAACTGTGCGACGCCGTCCAAAGCATGTTATATTGTGGAAGAGAAGGTCACTTAGCCCGATTTTGTCGTTCACCGAAGACAAGTTCAGCTAGGATGGAGGCACCAAAAGTAGTCCCGGAAAAGTCAAAGCCCATGTAGGCAAGGGAGCGTTTGTTGTGACCTCCCGAAAGCAAGGAACCCGAATGAGGTCATCACGGGTAAGCTTATCATAAACTCTAGCGAATTCTATACTTTATTTGATACCGGTTCTACCCATTCTTTTATTTCTCCTACTTGCGCTCAACGATTAAAATTGACTCCGGAGAAATTAGACTTTGACTTATCTGTGGAAACTCCGTTGGGAGAAACTTTTATTACATCCACTGTTTATAAGTCTTGTTTGGTTCAAATTGGTACCCTCACATTACCTGTCGATCTTATTTCATTGAAAATACTTGCATTTGACGTGATTCTAGGGATTGATTGGTTAACTACTCATCATGCAAAAATTGATTGTTTTCGTAAGGTTGTTAGCTTTCATATTCCTAATCAACCTATTATGCGAATTCAAGCGACAAAACCATTAAAATCAATCACGGTCATCTCAAACCATAAAGCTATTTGTTTATTGAAAAAAGGATGTCAAACTTTCTTAGCTCATGTCACAGATCTAAACAAAAATACGCCAGTTTTGAATGATATTTCTATTGTTAATAAATTCCCTGACGTATTCCCTGAAGAACTTCCTGGCCTACCCCCAAAGCGTGAAATTGAATTTTGTATCGACCTTGAACCCGGTACAAAACCCATTTCCAAAGCCCCATATCGAATGGCTCCTATTGAACTTCAAGAGTTAAAGACCCAACTGTAGGAATTGTTAGACATTGGCTTTATTCGTCCTAGTACTTCTCCTTGGGGTGCTCCTGTTACATTCGTGAAGAAGAAAGATGGGAGTATGCGACTTTGTATTGATTGTCGGGAGTTGAATCATGTCACCATCAAAAAATAGGTACCCATTGCCACATATTGATGACTGTTTGACCCGATTTCAAGGAGCCAAATTCTTTTCAAATATTGATCTTCGTTAGGATATCACCAATTGAAGATTAGAGCAGATGACATTCCAAAGAGCGGCTTCCGGAACTCAGACGGGCATTATGAATTCTAGTCATGTCCTTTGGATTGACTAATGCTCCTCTTTGCCTTCATGGATATGATGAACCAAAGTATTCAAGGAATATTTGGATCACTTTGTGGTCGTCTTTATTGATGACATCCTTATTTATTCCAAAAGCCGTGAAGATCATGAGCAACACTTGAGGTCGACACTCCAAAAGCTTCGTGAATACAAGCTTTATGCAAAGTTGAAGAAATGCGAGTTACGGCGAGGAAGTAGCATTCCTTGGGCACGTAGTATCAAGTCATGGAATATCCATTGACCCAAAGAAAGATTGAAGCTATTCAAAGTGAGGAGCAACCTAAATCGATGATCAAGCACGTAGCTTTCTCGGTTTAATTTGGTTATTATAGGAGATTCGTGGAAGGATTTTCTCGAATCGCTACTCCATTAACTCAGCTGACTCGGAAAGATACAAAGTTTGGTTGGAGCGAAGAATGTGAGAAGAGTTTTCAAGAACTCAAGAGGAGACTCATTTCAGCACCTGTTCTGACAATACCATCTAGTTCGGAGGGATTTGTCATCTACAGTGATGCTTCAGGCAAAAGGTTGGGATGTGTTCTCATGCAACATGAGAAAGTCATAGCCTATGCCTCGCGACAACTCAAAGAATATGAGAGGAATTATCCTACTCATGATCTAGAGTTGGCAGCTGTTGTATTTGCACTTAAAATTTAGAGGCATTACTTGTATGGGGAGAAGGTGGAGATCTTTACGGATCATAAAAGCCTCAAATATTTCTTCACTCAAAAGGAACTCAACATGCGACAACGACGTTGGCTTGAACTGTTGAAAGATTATGATCATACCATCCAATACCATCCTGAAAAAGCGAATGTAGTAGCTGACGCTTTGAGTAGAAGATCATATGCAAGTACAAGTGCGATATTGTCAACACAAAGGCCCATTTTGTGTGACTTGCAAAGGATGGAGATAAAGTTAAAGACTCCAGGGACCCATGTTATGATGGCGAATATACGAGTAGAACCGACTTTAATTGATAAAGTTAAAATTTGCTCAAGCTACGGACACGGAGGCGATGCGTATGAGGAAGAAAGTGCAAGAAGGTGCTATCTTAGGAAGCAAGAATCGATGAAGAAGGAATACTTGAAGTCAACTCTGGACTTTGTGTTCTAACGACCACGATTTAAAGTATAAAATCATGATGGAGGCGCACAACACACCATTTGTAATCCATCCTGAGAGTACCAAAATGTATCATGATTTTCGTCATACATTTTGGTGGAGAAATATGAAGAGAGAGATAGCGTTGTTTATCTCAAGGTGTCTAACTTGTCAACGAGTTAAAGCGGAGCATCAAGTATCAAAAGGTCCATTGCAACCATTTGAAATTCCAGAATGGAAGTGGGAGCACATTACCATGGATTTCGTTACCGGTCTTCCTAAGGTTTCTCAAGGTATAGATGCGATTTGGGTCATTGTTGATAGATTGACCAAGTCTGCTCATTTCTTACCAATACGAGAAACTTATACACTTGAACTTCTTACTCGTATTTACATAAACGAGATTGTAAGACTGCATGGTATGCCAGTATCTATAGTTTCTGATCGAGATCCAAGATTCACTTCACGATTTTGGGTTAGTTTGCAAAAAGCTATGGGCACAGATTTACGATTTAGCTCGGCATATCATCCTCAGACGGAGAGGACTATTCAAACTCTTGAAGATCTATTAAGACTCTGTGTCCTTGATTTCAAGAGGAAGTTGGGACAAGTTCTTACCATTGGTGGAGTTTTTCTACAACAACGAGTTATCAAGCAAGTATTGGCATGGCTCCATTCGAGCGTTGTATGGAAGAAAGTGTCGTTCTCGGTTATCTTTGGGATGAGGCGGGAGAAAGCAACGTTGTTGGGACCGGAGTTGATACGATATGACTACGTAAAAGATTCAAACGATCCAAGAACGATAAAAACCTCACAAGATCAACAAAAGAGTTATGTTGATCTTCATCGAAAGGATGTGAAATTCGATATAGGAGATCATGTGTTGTTACGTGTTGCTCCATGGAAAGGAGTTCTGAGATTTGGAAAGAGAGAAAGCTCAATCCTCGATTCATCACCCCATTTTAATCCTCGATCGAGTAGAAGCGTGGGCTATAGACTCGACTTTCTGCTTAAGTATGTCTCGTGTTCATAACATTTTCACATATTCATGTTACGTAAATATGTGAAAGACCGAACCATATTATTGAGTTAGAACCGAGACGAAATAGCGGAAGATTTGGCGTATGAAGAGGTTCTGTTCAAATCTTGGATAAGAAGGAACATATTCTACGCTCGAGGTTATACCTCAAGTCAAAGTTTTTGTGGAGAAACCATATTTGTTGAGGAAATGACTTGAGAGTTAGAATCGAAATAAAATCAAGGTATCCTTACCTCTTGACATACCTGAGTCGTACCCTAATTTCGAGGGCGAAATTTCATAAGAAGGGAAGGTTGTAAGACCCCAACTTTTATAAATAAAAGATGAATTTTCTATAAATATCATTTTTGAATATTATGGAATGAATTTGATATAATGTTCTAGTTGTGGGTAATATTTATAAATTTTCACTACTACAAAAAAAAAATAGACAACGCGAAAAAAACGTTGTGATTTCTGTCAGAAAAACGTCATGGTTAAGGGTGTTGTCTATTTGACACCCTTACACAACGTTTTAAAAACGTTGTAGTTAAGCACAATACACAACGTTTTTTAGGTATTTGTTTTCAAAAAATTAGCAAATGTTTAAAAACATTGTAGAAGGTATGATTCCACAACGTTTTTTGGTTAAAAATGTTGTTGTTTAGTATATAAGACAACGTTTAAAAATATTTACACAACGTTTTTAAAATGTTGTAGATTAAAAAAAAAAGAAAAAAAAAGTTGTAGTTTACCTACATTACCAATGCACCTACAATATGCTAATACCTGAAAGATTAGCATATTGTAGCCTGAAAGATTAAAAGAGTTGTAACTTTAATCATTTATCAAAGATTCCAAGTAATCCAATCACACACAATTCTACAGTTTTGACAAACATTCTTATCTTCAAAATGTAACATTACATAAATAAATTATACCAGTTATATGAACTACAAGAACATAAACTCTTACAAAGGCACCCCTATTTAGATCTACCACTGGCAACAAAATATTTGCTTAAAAGAGATCATCTTGGCAATGGAACAAAAATATCATGCAGATCTGACACCACCATCATTTGAGGCTGGCAACTTATCCAAACAAGACTTAATTGTTTGTGCCACCACCTACAAAATAACTGACATTATATGCAAGTTTCTCCAAAGACATGCAAGTTCTATCTGCTACTTGTCTATTGATCAACAAATAGTAATATTGATTAGCAGAGGAAATTTCACAAGTAAAATCACCAATAGAAAATTTTAAATAGTTAGAAAACATAATTTTAAATTGTTAATGTATGACATGATAAAGATGCATCATCCGTATATTCAGTTGGAGCAACAAATTCCACATCCAAAGGGGCAAAATAATCATCTGGAACTGAAAGGGGAATACAGTGGTGGCATTTCCTTTCTACAACAAAAAACAATATCCATGCCTTGCACCAGGTATCAACAGAACAGAGATACAAAGGAAAGAGAGAAAATAAATTGGACAAACTTGAGGGATAGGTTGCATTGGATTGGCTACTAGTAAATTATCTTGTAAGTTCCACAACTTCCAAACTAAATTCTGCTTTAGTGAGCCTGCAACTTGCTTTCAGGCCTACATTGCGAGACTGTCAGGTGCCAATATGAAAATGTGTTACTATTCAATTCTAGAATATGAATATAACCCAAATCCAAAAAAAGGCAATTTGTTTTCTAATGTGACCCAACAGATCCATCAAAGAAAATGCTTATTTATTACCTAGTTTATGTCTGTCGTTCTGCATTGATGTAAAAAAACATCACAAAGAGGGTCCCAGAAATATCGAGGATCATGTAGAAAACTGGTGATAGCAGCAAAACAGTCACCTGAACCATTATGAATTTGATGCATAAATAACAGGCAATGGACATTTAGGGGAGAAACGGCGAGAAACAGAAAAACATGCCTTTCATTTCAATATAGGAACATATGGAGCTGGGCGTGGAGATACAGAATGATCAGGTAACTGGCTAATCAAATCAACTGCCACCTGCAAGCATGTACTTAGAACTTTCTTTTCCAACCTGACAAGTTGTGTGGCAACTCGCTTCTTTGGATCCAAACTAGAATCTGCCAACTGGCATAACAAATAGCAGATCAGTTGAAGCTCACAATACCTTGATAAACCTTATTAAAGCTACCGTCGGGTTCAGTTTTCTTGCATTTTAAAAGATGCAACAACATCCACAAAAATAGAAGATAACAATAGTACTCCCGTGTATTAGTTTCTAAAAGCAAATAAATTATCATAACATTGTTGAATATAGAATGCAACCAACCTTTGCCTCTTCATCTCTAACTGAGTGCAGACGGAATCGGCCCTTTGTATCATAAAGAAGACGGAAATTCTCATTGGTTTTTGGAATTGACACAACATCTGGACATGAAGATTAGCATACAGTTACTATGTTTTTCGTAACTCAACCAAAATAACATTATTGAAACCAAAAGGTTTGAAATCTAAATCTCCACGATCTATTAGTTCAAGCATTTTCACAAGCAAAGAATATACAATCTAATTAACACCACCTAAAAAGGAAATGTGGCAGTGTGCATACCCATGAAGCCTGCAGGGTAGGTCTTATCTGTCCTAACCTTTCCATCAACCAAAACATGACGCTGCATCAGAATGGATTGGACCTCACGGTATGTCAGTGCATACTTTAGCCTGTTTCGTAGGATAAGAATCAAGGGCAAGCACTCCCTTGATTTATGTGGCCCAGAAGATGGCTTGGGAGCCTAGAAAACAAAATATTAAAAGGATAAGGAAAAATAGTCGCAGATAATCTACAAATTCCATATCATTCATGCACCAAAGCTCACTTACAAATGCACCACCAAGCTTGTCAAGCATCCAATGCTTTGGGGCATTGAGCCTCTTCAAATGTTTCTTCAAACCTCTAGCCTGTTAAACACCAAAACATCAGAAAGTGAAGCAGTGCAGTAACAGTACTGAACTTGAAAGATGATCATGTTATGAATATTTCAAGGACTAAGCCATACATAAAAAATTAATGATACATAGGAAATTAATGATAAATAGCAAACTCTTGCCAAAATTTCTCTACAAATGGAACTTCAAACCAAACCACTTTCCTCCAAAGGATCCATTACTCGATGACATAAAAAACGTATATCATTCATAGTTCTCATTCAAATCTAAGTAGACACAAATGACTTTAGGTTTAAGGCCTTTAGGCATTGTGCTTATATCATGTGACAAATATGCGGGGTATCTAACTAGGAACTAAAATCCAATAATCAAACTCTGACATTCTGTCTCACTCCAACTATAGGTGTCCACTGCATATATCACACTAATTATCACAAAAGTATAATAAAATAAAATACAATAAAATGTATAATAATTATAAAATAACTAAATTTACAGGAATTAAAAAAAATTATGATACAACTTGAAAAATTATGTCATTATTCCCCTCTCCCATTATATAATATACACCTCCCCAGGTCTGCAATGACCTTCTTGAGCAAGAGCAACATGGCATACACCTTTATAATCTGGGTTAGCCTGTGAAAAACAGAACTGAAAATTACTGTGTGTGTGTGTGTGTTTAAATTCTCCCCTCCATTACACTTCTCTAACATTTCTATCAATGTGGTAAAATATTTACTAAATCATCCAATTATTAAAAAAAATTCAAAACATGTATATATTTTAAATGCACAAACAAATAATTGGTAATGGAAACCATTTATTTGAACCAGAGTACAGGGAAATCGAGAAAACAAAGAAAATTACTGAAAAATAGTTCTAGGTAGAGACTATTTTACCCGGCGGCGCTTTTATCAGCTGCATCAGAATCAACTGGAGGAGAAAATGAAGAAGATTCAGGTTCCGATGTCATCGATCGCCATTTTAGGTTAGATTTGAGTTTTCCTCTATGAAATCTAGAGCTCGAGAACCACGGATTATAGAAAATTAACGGCGTTATAGGATACGGAACAGCTAAAATTCGAGCTGAACACACCATCCTCAATCTCTAAACCCCTTCTTTTTTCTGTCGCTGCAATATCCCCTTTCATCTTCAAATAAAACACCTTCGACTCGCTCGTGGAAGCCGACGGCACCAGATTCGACTCCAATACCATCTAAAAACCACGGGAGAGAAACAAAGAAAAGCAGCTCATCACAGTCAAGAGGCAAGAGGGAAAGAGGCTGAGGAGTTTGGAATCGAGATTTCAGAGGCTAGGGCAAAATGGGAGAAAACATATTGTTATAAAATTCACTTCCGCGTAATTTTAAGTCTTTAGAGCTCCGTGTTTTGTTTGATAGACAACGTTTTTTAAAAAAACGTTATCTAGTTAAAATTAAAAAAATACTCTTTTAAATAGATAACGTTTTTGTATATATATCTACTACGATTTTTTTAAAAACGTTATGAAAAAAAATACAAAAACGTTATCTTTTAAACGTTGTCTATTTACTATTTTGTAGTAGTATTTGCAAAGTACGCAAGTTGTTATATAATATTCGATTGGTCGGGAAATATTCGTTTTAACGGGGAATATTCGTATAACCGACACAATCATTAGTGAACCCCACGCTAGCGGAATTATTGCCGGATTGAAAGCGACAAAAATATTTTATGAAAATAACGGCGGAAGTTTTACAGATTAAGCTGTTGAAACACCCGGTGTTAAAAGTATGCGATGTCTGGCGTAGTTACGCGATAACACTCGGTATTGATTATTGATCTTACGTGAGAAGTCACTCAGTTTTGTTCAATTATTTTGTTAAACTGGTATTAGTTCTATTTGATTTTTTTAGTATACAGATTAAATTATGAAGGGGGGCCCTCAATCATTTTCAAAGAATGTCATTCGGTAGCTTTATTTGGCAGGTTATGTGATTATTTGCTCAAGCTTGACATTTTGGCCAAACTTTTCCAATTAGGCATTATTATTAATAACTTGTGCACTAGGGTGTCTCCTTATTGGTCAAGGCTTTATAATGACATGTGTTAGTTTTTCTCATTGGCCATATTATGAAAAGACGGGAAGGTTGCGTAGCTTGTCAAGACAAGTTGAGAAAATGTTTTGGTGCTTGTAAAATTAAGATGTGCTCAGTATTATATATATCACGAATGCGATATTATATATATATATATATATATATATATATATATATATATTTTATTTTATTAGACTATAAATAGAATATATTATATTTTATTTAAAAGATTTTGCTTTAAATATGGAGCGTTAGATTAAAATAAATCAATACGGGATAGTTCATGAGTTAATTCTTATGCGATCCATTTTTCTATAAATAGAAGCTCATTCCTTCATTATTTCTTACAATTCCTTGAAACTACAGAAAGAGAAATTATAGAGAAATTTATAGAAAAGTATTACGCTCCTTCCCTACTCTTATATTAGGTTTCTTTTTACGGTAAGGGATATTATTTGTTATACTCGTTAGGGTATTCCTTCTTTCTTATTGGTGAAATACTTACATTATTCCATTCTTTATTATTACGCTAGAATAACAAAGATATCATGGACTACCCTATACTTGGTACATTCTTCTAATATTAAAGTCTTTATTATTATTACATTGCAATATCACATCAGACACGCTTTCTACATGGGACTGGTTCCATCTTTATTATTATACTGTTGGAACATCACGCGGTGCGTAATTTACGCTAACATGGTTCCAGATTACTTATTAATTTATTGGAATAACTTGTATACATCACGAAATCGCATGCATGGTGTGATTTTTTTGTTATTCCATTCGTTATTATACTCGGTTGGTTAAAGTTTTAACTTCTATACTCCATGAAATTAGTGGAATATCCTTGATATTTGCGCTTCATCGATATATTTTCATGGAAATATTCTTACGAGCATTCTTGAATTTTACTCTCTACAAAGAAGTATCATGTTGACAATTTGGACGTTATCGGTTCTGGATAAATTAATTCTTGAACTTGTTTTATTGAATTCTTATATCATTGTCATCATCCTCATGTTTATATTATGTTGAAAGTCATCGTGGCTTTTGTAGTGCATAGATGGACTTGGTATGATTATGACCGAGGATTATTCGGTGTAATCATGGTAGTAATGTTACAAATGATGTGGTAAAAGTCCTCGTTGGCCCGTAAGCGCATTGATGGGCGAGTTGTTGGCATGATCATGACCATTAATGAATACGAATATCCTTGGCCAGTAGTGCGGGGTGATTCGATGATGTGGATTATTTATAAGTGAATCTCGTGATAAAAGTCATGAAAAACCTTTTAAACCATAGAAGATAATAGATTTTATTCTCTACTTGACTCTTCTAATGGATTGCTTGTTCATTGCATTAAACTTGATGTTTGTTATATTTTATCGGTTTAACACTATTGAAGGCTAATGATAATTTATTACGCATTATCTTAGTCATAATATTCTTCTTGGGCTAGTTGAGCTCACCCTTTCTTTCCTTATTCTCTTGAGAAAATGAGAATATAGGTGGGGACGAGTCGGGGAGCGGAGTGATGGACGGATGATAGTATTAGTAGTCCTCACTATTACATTAAATAGTGTGACAATAATTGTAATGATGACTTCTTTTGAGTTTGTATACTCTCTAGTAGACAATATTTGTATTCAAACTCACAGTTTATGTTTTGTCGTATTATACCTGACGGTTGTATTATTAAGTTGTATTTGAAATTTCGTACCATGTATCCGGCGACTCAAGATGGGTGATGTATACCTATTTTTGGGGGCGTCACAGAATGGTTAATATATCTTAATAAATTAGATCATCAGAATAAATATCATTTGAATCTAATTGATAACTAAAAAGTATAAAATATCTAAATGACAATATTTAACCATTTTAACCCTATGAGTTATTTAAAAATTTTATTTGAATAATCTTAAAATTTGAAATTGAAGGAGTACAATATTTATTGAGACTATTTTTGTCCATAAATTTTAAATAAACTATTAAGAGGCAACTCTTAATAGTTAAGATTTGAATTTCTGTCTTGACAATACCAAACAAGATTTACATCTGACCGAAACAGATGGCATTCAAACACAAACAAACACCACCTAAGGAAACTTCTATGAAATCAGTTCTCATGGTTCCACCAGACTCATAAATTAGGAAATTGATATTTTAACAATGAGAATTGATATTTTTTTCACAGTGATTTCTCTCACATCCATGTTAGGTAGGAGTGATCATTCGGTTATAACCGAACCGAATAAGCTATTCGGTTATAACCGAAAATCGAATTAGTGACAATTTTACTATCCGAAATTTGAAAATAACCGAATTACCGAATACCGAATTATCGAATTGTAATTTCGGTAATTATCGAAATTACAATTCGGTAATTCGGGTAAAAACCGAATCAGCATCAATACACACGACCAAAAACACAAACAAACCACAACTCAATTATTCAATACACACCAAACCCACATATATATACATATATACACACACACACAGAGAGATTTTTGTTACCCCCATTTATCAATTCGGGTATAGAAATTGGGTTTTTCGAACTGAATGACACCTTCAAGAGGGACAGTTTCTTCACCGACGAGAGAGGCGGAGGAAAAGGAGTCTACTTCAGTGTTGGTGGGTTTAGGTGTGGCAGGGCTATTGGCCTCTGGATTAACAACGAAAATGGGGGGATTTGTGAGTGGGTTTTTTCTTGAGGAGGAGAGAAATTGGGAAGTCTGCGAGTAGAAAATAAGGGTGGAATTGGGTATTTGAAATTTTAAAGCGGAGTTGAGGGAGTATCTACGTGTAGATAATGCTCGTAGCCTCCGCCGACCGGAGGTGGAGTTTGGATCGGAAGAAACATGCTCTTGATTAATGGCTGAGTTCTTGATTTGAGATCTGGGACTTGGGAGCGGCGGCTAGGGCAAAAAATGACTGAATCAAAATAAGTGAATACTCAGATAATAATAATAGTATAAAATTATTATTTTTTAAATATTAATATTCGGTTATTCGGGTACCCGAATTATCTGTTTTTTAAAACCAAAACCGAAATCGAACAATGAGCAATAAATCTGATATAACCGAAATAAGAAAAAAACCGAAAAACCGAAATAATTCGGACAAAAAAGTTCGGTTCGGTAGTTCGGTTTTATCCGTTTTTTGCTCACTCCTAATGTTTTAGGTTTATTCATTATTCATATCAGGAGAGACTTAAGTAAGTTGCGAGAAAGTAATTCAATGACGCATGGAAATTCCTAATCTATGAAATTTCAGAATTTGGTCAGATCATACAGAATGCTTAAGAAAATCTGAAACATATATTGCAAAGCAGGAAGCAAAACATTAAGGTTTTTAGGCCTGAATTTCTCAACTTAAAGACATGTCCATGGATAGGACATGTAATTTTTATTTCAACAAACTAGAGACTCGAAAGCTGCTAACCAGTTATAACCAAGTTAAGGGAGAAACTGCAACCATCATTTACACTATTCTTGTAGACTTTTAACATAGCTTGCTTAGACTGCAAAAAAATTCTTCTCCTTCAAGCTCTCGACGATTTCCTTTAGGCCATCCTAGAGCGAAATGTAGTCGATCCCCAAGCTTTTTACTTTTTCCTTGGAAACTTGATATGTTGGGGCAAACGGTTTGTCATCTGCACACCTGCAATTTATATAAAAAAGCATAAATAAAGAGAAAAACTGCAACAATTACTAAATTAGTATGTAAATTTATAAATGTATTGTTACATATAAAAGATAAGAAAAAATCAAAGAGAATATTTCTCATTTTTGTTATGATCCATAATCATAGTGCAGTGAATTTTCAAAGATGGCGCGCGGAGTTTATGTAGCATAAAACATGGGAGTATTATATGAAGTAGACTTGGTGGTAAAGTAATACATACAGAAAAGTGGAAAACCTTATACATAGGAAGAGATTGTGTACGTATTTGGTGGTTAATAATATTATAAATGAGTCACGCTAATCAATACAGAAGCTCTTCCAGAAGATGTTAAACTTTAAGTTCCGGTGATGGAGGGACACTAATTATTGAAAATGGTTAGTATAAAGTTAATTTTGGTCAATTGACCAAATCTGATGATCGACACGCAGGCGGGAGGTGATTTTCTCTGCGTGAAGACTATTTGTGATGATCGATTAACTTACACTTCATGGTAACCGGATCCCTAATTACCACCTAAACACATTACTTTGCATAAAACAAAGTTCAGGTTTCCATAATAAATGAAGTTACAAAATGTGCAAGTTGTAATAAGCTTTTGGCATTGACATTGTATAGCTTAATTCAACCATTATCATTGCTCGGGTAGGCTTAGTCGAGCCGGGTCAGGCTCACGGGCAGCCTGGTTCCTTTACAGCTCTACGTATTGAAGATAATTTATGAAAAACTAGAGAGCATCTCTAATTGAAGTTTGGCTCTCCTCAATTCGGGGTTCTCACCCAGAGACACTAGCATACTTTGAGAGATATAGATAGGGGTCTGAAAAAGCCATTTCCAATATTCCTATTTTCGAATGACTATTAACTGTTTTAAATACAATTCTCATAACATAACATAGATCACATGCATGTGGAAACTTAATAGATTAGTGGATTCAGATAGTTCTACTGAAGAAACCCCTAAGAAAGAAGGGTCTAATAAAACAGACTTCAGTAGTTGTAAAAGAGGTAATCACTAGTCTGAATTTATTTGAAAAAACAAAAGGGGATAACCACAACTAGTTCAAGTAGGGAGGCATCAATTTTTATTCGTACTGCATTATAAGTATGTTGGGATTACTTAAAAAATGTGAATACTGATTCTGATTAATGCTTTTGATTATAATCAATTTTAAAAAAGTAGTTTCTGTTTGGCAAATAAAAAACACTTAAATTAGTAATAAATGAAAAATGTTTGCTATAATTTTTTTTAATCACTTATTTCAAGTGTAAATTACTAAAATGGAATGTTTTGAAAAATAAATATGGGTAATGGTTGGAATTACTAAAATAATAGGCATAGATTAGTAAAATACTTGGTCAAACATGATTATTAGATTTGGCAAATAATGGAGCTTCTGATTATTTCCATAAAAAGTGATATAAGCAATTTTAAAATCAGTTTTCCAAACATTTTTTACTTCTTGAAACTGATTATAAGTAGGTTTGACTGTTTGTAAGCGATCCCAAACACCATCTATACCTATGGAGTTGCAGGCAGCTTCAACTGAAAACTGGAAAGTAGTGCTTGAAAATAAAAACAGTAAATTTAAAGTAAATTTTACGGACTTGTCTGGAAGTTGGAGAGAAGGATATAGCTTGCGTAATTTATTAACAAGTTCTGAATAATGTGCAACACTCTCAACTAAACAATATCTTCCACTAGCTGAAGGAATCTCAAATGCTAGAATATAAGCATTGGCAACATCTTTGACATTAACCCATCCAAAGACAGCATTTGGATAGGTTTGTGCTCCTGCATAAGTAAAATGGCATGACCAGATATTTAAATTAAGTCAGTTAAGAAACTTTAGTCCAACATACCAGCAAAATTATATGTCAATTTGTTAATATCACTCTTAGATATCTCATATCAGAAAGTGCTTCAAGACTCTCATGATTACATGGGTAAAGAAAAGAGGAAAGCAGAGGCTTGAAAGAAGTTCCCATCATTTTGTATTATGGAATGGGCAATAAAAAGAAAAGGACAAAGGGCATAGATTATATCTAGGCCCACATTTTCCAGATGGGATGGAGGAAAAGAAAACAGAGAACTCCGAACTCTGAATTCTTAGTCCGTCAAATCAATATCATGCTGAGATAAATATGTTTTGGGGCTGGAGGGAGTGGGAACCCGGAGAAATGGGGCTCTGGGATGGTATGGGACAGAAGATGATCATGGAAATAGTCTGGAATGATAGAGATAATTCACATTAATATGCTATTATAGCAGAGCATCATTCTAGAAGATATACTTCATCAAAGATTACAGTAGTAATTGCAGATAAAGTTGTAAATACATCTTAAGAAAGGGAAAATGTACCATTAATTAGGTTCAAAATTGCAGCCGCACTTGTGTTCAGAGTTGGCTGTAAAAGAGGGCCAATAACCATTGCTGGATTGATTGTAACCATGTCGATGCCTTTTTCTTTTACAAATTTCCATGCAGCATCTTCAGCTAAAGTCTTTGAAAGCATATACCAAAGCTGGTAAAAGTGGCAAACAAAGAGAAGAGGGGAAAATATTTCAAAATCTAGTGTGAAAAAAGAAAGTGCATTATCAATGTGAATAAAGACCAACCAAACAAGCACGTTAGAAACAATTCTGACCAAATAGGATAGCTGTTTCCCACTCTAAATAGTATGAAATACTAGCAAGAAGCTAAGGAAGCCAATAAATGCAATGAATGAAAACGTCATAATGTACAATGAGAATGTGTACAGAAATAGAGAGAGGAAGATTGACTAACCCCTCCCTTGTTCTACATCAAATCACCTGATCAAATCATTAATGTTCCTCTAGATTGGAGATGGAACGAGGCTACGTGCCAACAAGAGTTATATTGAAAGGTACGCGGAGCCAGAGAGCAAATGGTAATCTGAAGCTTGTATCATCTCCCAGAGGTTATAATGTAGCTTTCAAACTTCCATTAACTAGCTAAATCACTTTGTAAGAAACCAATTTGTGTACTGTATTCTCCGCTAAAAAAGTAAACTTGGCTTCTGCCTATGATGATCATTTTGATGTTTCAAGTTCAATCACCCAGGTCACAGACATAACCCATATTTTGCAAATCGAACGAGGGACTTCATTCAACAGAGAAATATGAAATTCACAACGCACCTCAATTTTAAAGTTGGTATTATTACCGTGTAGAACATTGTCCAAGGGGATTGGAGGCTTATGAGGAATCAAAGTGGTAGACTGTTTCCATTTCATGGATCTTGGTGTCAAAGTGAACTCAATTTAGAAGAGCTCAATTGCAGTACTCGAATAACAGAAGCTAGAATTATTATTCTCTTCTCCTATGTGTTCTGCATTCTTTGGGGAATAAAGTGGCCACCTATAAAAGACTCTAGAAGTAGGAATGTTTTAGTTTTGATTTATTTTATTTCTCTTAATTTACGCAACTCACTAGAAGGCTACTAGATCTGGGCCCATATAGAGAAACTCTGAAAACAGAGAGATTTGCCACATTAGAATCTTAGAAACAGAGATATTTCCACTTCTTAGTTTGCAAATAGCATATATTAAGGTCAACTCATTCGCCCAGTATAAGATATTCTAGATCTACGGGATGTTCTGATAAAGTATCAATGCCTAGATATAAGTGTGTACAGTTTGTTCGTAAATTAATATAGCAAATATTAACGTCAAGTCCTTGGCTAGTTCTACAGAATGCTTTGTAGAAGGATAAATGCCTAGTTATAAGCTTGTATAGTTATCTTTTAGAAGATAATTCCATATATGAGTTTTTGTCATCCACCTGTTTCACTAAGGTTTTAAAGTAATAGCAGCAAGTGAACTCTACTCTAGTAAGCTGCTAGAGACTGTAGAACAGAAAAGGCTTCTACTTACAAGACTTCTTTCTCTGGGATTGAGGAATGACGTTTCAATGCAATAATTCTAATACAATAAAATTTTCGAATTAAACTTTAATATAATCAATTTTTTCTTACTGCAGGAACCATGACTTGAAACCTACACATGACCTTTTAAGGGCGAGAGATACAACTTCACGTACTCCTATTTCTAAGATAAAAAGCTACCCACCTTCATTTCCTTGCAGACCTCCGGATCTGAAAACCATGTCTCATCAACTACCACATCAGGAGTCCGAGGCCTACCATTGCATAAGACTGCTGCTACAGAAGAAGTCAAAACCACTCTTTTGACTGATGGAGCTTTAACACATGAGCGAAGAACATTAAGTGTTCCCTTCAGTGCAGGATCGATCAATTCTGTCTGAAATGAGAAGAGATGCAGTTGTGTCACTAACTTCAATATTTGTACTCAAGACACTTTTAGGGCATGTCCTAATTCTAACAATAATATTTGAAAACCTATTACCTTTAAAAGAACTTTGAAATCTGTACTTACATACTTCTGGGACTTTTCACTCCCTCATAAATAATGCATATGAAAAATACATGTACAAACAACAATACAAAAAGAATATCGAGAGTACCTGTGGATCATCGACTGCATTGGTAAAAGGAGATGCTGTATGGAAGACACCTTCACAACCATTAACCGCAGCATCAAAGGAACCTTCTTCCAATAGATTTGCCTTGAACAAGTGAAGTCTATCCTTAGCTCCATCAAGTAAAAGCAAGTGGTCTGTTTTCTTTGGATCATCTAAAGAAGATAGACAGAAGAATTCCCATTACTTTTGGTAGTTATTTAAGATTAGTATGATAAAGATGTTTCCTTTAATGTTGGAAGAATTTTTTTACATCACCCCGATTCTTTCATAAGTATATAGTGTGAGTTGTTTTGTCTATGTGCTTGTAGACGTGTCTCCCATTTTCTTTACCTAACAAGAGGGTAAGGATAATATTTGGAAAATGTGTATTTTTATTTGCGCACATTAATAGATAACCCTACAAAATAAGGACAAACCATAATTGAGAATTCATCTGATTCGTTGGTGAATTCTAGATACACTTGTTATCTACAAAATTACACTAGCATGACAACCCTGGAAAAGAAAGAGCTGAAAAATGAAGAGAGCCATTTTTTTGTGAACACGATGTGGTAAAATGTTGTTGCTGATTGTTTTTATAAGTAAATATAATGAAATGATGTTGCTAATGTATGCTGCAAAACTTTCACGAACATAAACAAGAATACTTATATACGAACATATATAGAACAATCATTTTCTCGATAAAGTTTCAGCTTGTGCCAAAACTTCTCAGCTTTTAATACAAATCCAACATACTATTTTAAAAAAAATATATACTTTAATACCTAGTATTAAATCTCATTGTCCCCTGTAGACGAAAATCAGTGTTCTAAAAGTCGCTAGTCGGTCCCAGATCGGTTGGCTACCGACTAGAGACTAGGGGATTAGTCGGGGATTAATCGAGGATTAATCGGCTAGTCGGATTTTTAATTATTTTTTTAAAATATATATTATCCTTCCTCCTTCATAAGTTATGAGTAAGTAGAATAACATAAGTAACACAAATCATCAAATAAAAACATGAAAACTAAGTAAAACCAAATAGTTTGACATTCTAAGTTCAAAACCAATTAACCAAATGAAACGAAGTAGCACAAAATCAATAGTCAATCACTCCTCCTCCTCTCCATATCACTCCAAACTTGCTCTCCATCGGACTCAAACTCATAATCCTCATCTTCCTCTTCGTTGTCATCATCTCCCGACATAAACTCGTCTTCATCTAGTTCTCGCACATTTATACCACTTCTTCTAGGTAGAAGGACCTCATCCGCTCCCATTTTTTCCAATTTTTCCCGACTTCTTCCGATTTTCCCCGACTTGTTCCGATTTTTTGATTTACTCCGACTGGGCGACTTTTCCGACTAGTCGCCAAGCTGAGCTTGAACTAAATTAATAAATGACTAAATCAAAGGACTAGGCCCTAGTCGAATCGTTGAGGCTCCGACCCCGACTTAGTCGCCGACTAGTCGGCCGACTAGGCCGACTTTTAGAACACTGACGAAAATTCAAGACCTTGTAAAAACCATCATACATGTAAGTTAAATAAGTACTTATGTGACTTGGCTCTTCTAAAGTATCCTAGGGTTGGTATTTACTTCAACCTCATGAGAAAGGGAAAAAACAAAATTGAAAGGGTTGGTGTACCAAACATAGAGCAAGTGCTTAGTTTACCAACTTACATTTCAAGCCAAGAAGATGCCTACAAACATTACATTTGTATTACCTTCTATTTTTTTGTACATCTTCTAATTCTCAAAAATTCATCACACAGGAAAGCAGGGGCGGATCCATTAAGAGGGCAAGCTGCCCTATTGGATTTTTTTTATAGGTATAGGTTAGGGGCAAATATATAAGTGAATAAATTTAAGGGAACAAATTAATGGAAGAGTTAATTTGGAGGGGGCAAAAAAAATATTCATTCATATTCTAAATATAAGTACAAACAAACGCATATTCATTCTATTTCTGTCTTCTAAATTGTATTTAAATATTTTTTATTTAATTTTTTTTTAGTTTAGATTATGAATATTTTTTGCAATTTGTAAACATTATTATGATTAATTCAAGTTTTCTTTATTTAACTTCAAAAAAAAAAAATAGTTAAAATCTGTCCATGCAGGAAGGTATAAGTCATAAAATATTTATTGATTAATGATTACCAATTAATACTCTCTCCTTCATGAAATAAGATCTCTGTTTGACTTTCTCACTTTTTTTCCTGATAATTTTTTCTTGATAATAAATTTTGTCATAATTTTTTCCTATAACAAATTTTAATCTTGGATTTAAATGAGAAAATTTATTGAATCTAATAGAAAAGTACAAACTTTTACACACAAACACAATAACTTTCTTGGAGTTTATACAAGGAATTATTTGTGGAGTAATTTAACTGTTAAAAAAACCTAAGAATTGAATGAAAATGCTGAACTGATGTGAAACGGAAGAAAAAATTCAAAAATTTTATTATTAATTTGTATTGTTATTTAGAGATAAATATTGAGTTATTAATGAAATTATTTAGTAGGATATTATAATAGTAGCTTTTCATTTCATTAGGAGAGTTTATTATAGTAGTAGATTTTAATTAGGATATTGTTTCTTTTCTAAATTAGGGTTTTTACTTAGTCCCAAGTATTGGGTTTTGTATTTAAGCATTGTAATAATTCATTATTTTGGAGATTATCGAATATATTGATTTGAGATTAAAGTTGTGTGCTTTTGTATGCATTTCTTTACTGATTCTCTGCAAAAATAGGTATTCTTATTCCTTCTTCCTACCCCATCCTACATCATAATAGTATCAAGAGCCAAAATTTCTGATATCGTTTGATTTCACCCAATTCCTTCCTACCCTATTTTTTCTGGCCTCCATCAAATTGTCAAAGTTCGGTAGAGAATCGACAACAATTTTTCAAGACGAAAGCACGATCTGCAGCAGTAATCGTCGTCATCGTAGTCTCAAGCTATTCCAAAAAAAAAGTTCAGCATTACTCGAACCAAATTACAGTTTGATACCCCAAAGTTTCTGAAATTTTCAAACCAATCCCTTAAGTTTTTGAAATTTTCAATTTCGCCCCCAAAGTTTCTAAAACTTTCAATTCAACCCCTAAAGTTCTGAAATATTCAATGTAGACCCCACAATTTTTGAGTTTTCAATTTAATCACTAAAGTTTTTGAAATTTTCAATTAAGCCCCTCTACATATATATAATGTCTTCCAGGTTTAACACTCCAAACTTTCTTTGGGCAAAGATATAGCAACTTGAGTATCGAACTTTGGTCATATGCGAGTAACTTAAATGGTCTTGTGTCCTGTATAATGCCGAGTATTGAAAATTATGCGATGAGCTTGCACTTTCTGAAACAAGTCTTGCAAATTTAAAGGCACATTACAAGTATATAACCACATGCTTTGTTCATCCATATTTTGTTCAAGCACAAAAAATGTTTATCCTAATCATGTTTGTTCAACAAAAGCGACGCATTCACAAGAGGAGACCTGCAAAGTAAATTCTTACAAGACAATTGATGACTGTCTCACAATACTTAAATGTCTCAATAACCAATATGAAAATGGTGAGGATAAAGAAGAGTAAGTACTCTCACATATTCATTTTTGTGAGAAACATGAAGCTGAAGTGTGTTGAACAACTTTCAAATATGGTTTGCAGTGAGCAAATTGATGTTAAGTTTGACTCCAAATGCGAAAACATTAAGGAAGATAAAATTGAGGTCAACCATGTTGATTTTCTCTTTCCGATTGATACATTTGAGTCCCAAGTTACTTCAAATTTCTATATTATATCATTGTTATTATCGAAAATTGTGATAATGACATTAAAACATCGCATACGAATGTTTTGTTGGAAGACATCTCTAGAACTGTGGTTTATTATTCTACGATATTTCAAAACTCGAGAAATAGTTTTTTTCAAAGGCGAGGAGAATTGTGCGGAGCGGAAGAAGAAATTCAAAAATTTTATTATTAATTTTGTATTGTTATTTAGAGATAAATGTTAAATTATTAATGAAATTATTTAGTAGGATATTATAGTAGTAGATTTTAGTTAGGAGATTGTTTCTTTTCTAAATTAGGGTTTTTACTTA